>CM041780.1:48359980-48724436 GCA_023374045.1 Limonium bicolor | reverse complement strand
GAGCTTGGTTAACTCTCCAATGGTGGAAGAGCTCTCTTTGTATTCAAGGTTTAAAAACCTCTCTTGAAACTCCAAGGTAAAACCCTAATTGTGGTACTTGAACCTTCATTTAGTTAATGATATTATAAGAGGTTAGAAGTTTAATTATGTCCTCTTGTGTAATTTGGGTGTTGGGATGGAGTTGGTGACTCCATCCCCACAAAATCGATTTGAACAAGAAGGAGAACAAGATGAGGAATGGAAAGAAAGAAGGAAAATAAAAGCTCAAGGTAAGAGCTCCTTCCTAATGTAAATTTTATTGCATTAGTGTAATGGGAATGGGCAAAAATTTAAAGAACCCAAAACCTTGTACTAGTATTGAGAATTGTGAAATTTGTGTATTTAAGAGTAAGTATGTGGATTGTAGGCCTTAGAGCCAAGTATAATTGTATATGTGTATTGGTATTGTGATTGAAGGAGTATTGTTGTATTGGGATTTTGTATGTGTGCTGGTAGAACCCTTGTGGTTTGGCTAGAATAGGGATGAATTGATGAGAAAGGATGTGTGTGAATAAGTAAGGAAGGTAGGTGAACTATGGCGAAATTTTAGTAGGAATTGTGTACTAAGAATGACTTGGTGATTGGGAGAACCAAGGTGTGTATTGGGATTAGAAGAGAAGTTTAGTAGCTATGGAATGGTGATTGTAGTATGAGAGGTAAGAAGTGTAAATCTGTAGCAAGGTATAGGAATACATTGGAAAGTTAGGAGAATTTAATGTGCAGAGTTGTGTAGGATGAGTGTTGGAACTTGGGTATAGTAGTGCAATGGCTTGGAAATGAATTGGTATGGTAAGTAGGGGTATTTAGAATGCTAGGAATACATTGGTTGAGGAAGTATTGGATGGGAGAATCGAGTTAGAAATCTGTAGCAAAATGGTAACAAAAACTGTTACAAGTGTTGGAAAAGAAGTGAGGAAATTGTGTAAGTGAATTGATGGATTTAGTAATGGATTTGGGGGATGAAGCAAGGTGTTTAGGAAGCCTAATTAGTGCTAAATCATGTGGGATTACATGTAGGAAGGTTGGGGAAGAAATGAGTAAGGAAAGAAGTGAAAAACAAAAGCTGTAGGTAGGTTCTGGACCGGACCGACCCAGAGGTTGGGTCGGACGGTGGGTCGGTCGGATACAGACCACAGAACCAAACCATTCGGGAAGGACCGACCAGGAGCCGTGGGTCGGACATGGGTCGGTCGGAGCTTAGACAACGGACTGAAACTTTCGGTAATGGACCGACCCAGAAGTGTATGGGTCGGTCAGAACAGTTCTGGGTCGGTCGGGACAATTTCAGAAGACGGAAAACTTACTGGAATGGACCGACCCAAGGGTTGGGTCGGTCGGTGGGTCGGTCGGCCCTAACTTATAAAAAAAAAAAAAAAAATAGTAACATAGTAATCATATGTATGTATATATAAGGATATGTACATATATAAAGGACCTTGGTAATACACCATTAGTGTAACATTAATGGTAAAACAATAAGTATGTAAATGGGAAACAAGTAAGAGGATTAGTAAGGAAGTGGTAAGTATAAGAACGTTAAGTACACCGGGATAACGGGGTAAATACGGGAGTAGCGATTATTTGTGTATTGTAAGATATAGTATTAATAATGTTGGAACATTATCAGAGGAACAAGTGTGAACCAAGGAACGAGGGAACACACGGTAGAGCTAACCCCGGTGAAAGGTATGATTTTCTCATGCCCCACGTGCTAACCGAGTTACATTGATTTGTGTGCTGTATGCCGGCTAATCAAGACTAAAGCATGAAAACGGTTTTATTGCCTTTCTTTGCATGTCTTGCTGTATGTTGCATGAGCTAACCTTTCTTGAATTGATTGTGTGGCTTACTTGGTGCGTAGATCGACTCATAGATGAGTCTTGTATGTAATGACTCGTAGTAAGAGTCTTATTGTGAGACAATGGAACAATAACAACGCACTAAACTATCGAATCACAACGATAACGCAACCCAATAAACTCACTAGAATGTGAGAGAGTGTACGGGAGTAACAACCTCCCGATAACGATAGAAGAATCGAAATGAATAATCCACACACAATAAGTAGTGGAAGTAAGTAAGTAACCTCTGGTAGAGGAACTAATCTTGGTACAAATACGAACCATGAGAGTAGTGAAGAATGATGAGGGATCTCCAAACCCCTTAGTAATTGGTCGACCCATTATGAGAGGACCCGACTAATGTAAGTATGTCCCGTATATGAGAGTATCCGATATGTTGGGGAAACCCTTAAACCTGAGGATACTAGACAGTAGTAATTCCCTAAGCCAGTGGAGGTTATCGAGAGAGATACTTCTAGGCTAATCTGTAAGAATGTATTATACTCTGAGAGAAGAGTGTTGGGAATACGAGTAGTCTGGTAGTACGGACATTTGAGTATTTGAGGAGCTGATCGTACAGCCCTCGTATTGTAGGCCCGGTGGCGAGTCTTCAGTATGACTCAGCCCAGAGACCAAAGTATGAGTAACGAGTATTGTGTACGTATGAGAAGTAAAGAATATTGAGTAAGAAGTAAGTATGAGTATGTAATGAGTATCAAGTATTGAGTATGTATGAGTAAGTAGTAAGTATTGAGTACGTATAAGTAAGTAAGGAGTACTGAGTAGCGAGTATGCACAAGCATTAGTAACGAGTATGGAGTAAAGAGCATGTACGAGTAAAGTATCGAACATGGAGTGTCGAGTATGTAAGAGTAAAGAGTAGGTATGAGTAGAGTAATGAATATCGGACAACCCCGAAGTAGCAACGAGCAAGTAATTATACGAACGGTGGACTATAGAATTGTCTTCCTTGGTAAGTATTGTACCTTGTATGCGTATGTAATTATTGATGAACGTACTGTATAGTAATGGTATGTATGTATGTATGTATACATGTAAATGAACTCCATGTATATTCGACCCCAAAGTAGTCGATGTACCGCGGTTAGCACGCGGTATATGCGAAGGTCATGCGCAGCGTAAGCTGACCCCCTCGGGGGACCGTTTTTAGTGTGCAGGTACCCGAAGCTGATCACCGTTCGAGAGAGTAGGACGGGGACTGCTACATAAGCATGGGCAGTTGTATAGTACGGATTCATACTTGTATTGTAATGCGAATTTTGGGAAGCTTAAACTGTATTGGTAACTTAAGGATCTTAGTGTACTCGGTATAGTAATGTATTGGAGTTGTAATTGGAATATGGATGAGTATGCAATGGGAAGTAATGTAATGTGTAGAGTACTCGGTATGTTCATATTCATCAGACCGATAGTATGTAGTATTGTAACTCGCCTTGTTAGTCACGTGGGTGACTAACGGCATTGTACACCCTCCGTTGAGTAAGTATTATCCGCTGCGAAGGTAAATACGGTACGGTAATGACGGTATTAGCGGTAGGGGTGTTACAAAATGTTCAAGGAGATACTCAAGAACAAAATAGTTCAAACACAATTAAGTGCAATATGAGTCCGATTCATGCATTTATTTTATTGGTGATCACATAAGCACACAAATCGGGGTAACCAGGTTAGGATACAGAGCATGAAGAAATCATACCTTTCACCGTTGATTGACTTATCGGGTGTCCCTTGCTCCTTAGTCCGTACTTGTTCCTCGAATCTTATTCTCGAACCTCCAGCTACATGCCAAATGGTTCCATTAATACTAAGCATTACACTACATTCATAGCTACTACTCCCGTACTTACCCCGTTATCCCATTGATTTGGTTTAATTTAACGTTCTTATACTTTCAACTTCCTTAATTACTCCTCATACTTGATTCCCATTTACATACTTACTTCCTTACCGTTGCTACTCCATTAATGGTGTATTACTACATACATATGCATACATGTGTATAGGCACATATATATATATTGATATATATACATACATACATATGATTAGTATAACCATATAATAAACTTTTTTTGTATGACTCGACCGACCTTACCCAAGTCCGGTCCCAGGGTCGGTCGAAGTCAGTAGGGAAATGCGCTGGAAAATTTCAGGGCCGACCGACCTTGCAAGTCCGGTCCCAAGGTCGGTCCATTCCAGAAGGTTTCCGTCCTTTGTAAATCTGGGCTCGACCGACCTTGCAAGTCCGGTCCCAAGGTCGGTCCGGCCCAGTATTTCAGTTTTGAATTCTGTTTTCAGTTCTATACTTTGTCCATTGTTTCTCCAATCTTCCTACATGTAATCCCACATGTTTAAACACTACCTAGGCCCTCCAAACTGCCTTAGTTCATCACCTAATTCCTTACTCATTTCTAAATCCACATACACAATTCTTCTCACTTCCTTCCAACACTTACAATAATTTTCCTTCCTCTTATGCTACAGATTTTCACATTAACCTTTACCATTCAATACTCTTACTACCAATACCACTACTAATATCCTCATTACATTATTTTCCACTCAATCCTTTCCCATTATCTAGCTCCTTTCAAAATCAGTTACAAAGTGGTTACTACACACTTTAAGCTCTCCAAGCTCACCTAGTTCCTCCTAGTTCCTCCAATGCATTATAATACTTCTTGCTACAGATTTTACACACTCTTACATCCTCATACTACAAGTACCAATCCATAGTTACTAAATATCTCTACTAACTTCAATACACACCTTGGTTCTCCCATTCACCAAGTCATCCTTAAATATACATTTTCTACCAAAATTTTGCCATAGTTTACCTACATTCCTTACTTACTCACATAAGTCCATTCTCACCAAGTTCATTCCTAAAATGGCCACACCCATATAAGGGTCCTACCAGCAATCAATACAATACCAATTCATCAATACTTCCTCAATCCACAATATTAATACACATATACAATACTCTTGGCTCTAAGGCCTATAATTCACATACTAGTTCACAAATACCCAAAATTCCAATACTACAATACCAATAGAATATATTGGGTTCCTTAATTGGTTTACGCATATCCATTACTCTAATGTATTAAATTACCATTCAAGAAAGAGCTCTTACCTTAGGCTCTTAATTCCTCCTTTCTTTTCCATTTCTCCTTCTTCTCTCTTTCTTGCCCAAATCAGCTACATGGGAATGGAGTTGCCAAACTCCATTCCCATCACCCAATGTACACAAAATGAGTGCAATTAAAATGTAACCCTTAAATTAACACTAATTCATTGGAGTGTTTAGAATACAAATTCTAGGGTTTACCTTTGGAGTGTTTTAGGAGGGGCTTTAGCCCTGGTTCAAGAAGGAAATCCACCACCATTGCAAGGTGAAATTTATGCTCAAAAGAGAGAGAGAAAACAAGGCATTACTATGGGCAAAAATCGGTTACCAAAGGAGGTGAACAAAACATAAGTTTTTATGTAGATATTTACCTTAATGGAGAGAGGAGACTCCAAGCTACCCATTGGTACCATTTTCTCTTTAATGGGGAAAACCCATGGAGACGAACTTCCTCATTTTGGGATTTTGAAAAGAGAGAAATGTAGAGGAAGATGAGGGGATTACAAATATGTAATTTTTTTTACATTTGGTGCTCAAATGAAGGTAGAGCATGAGAGAGAAGCTGAGGTTGCCATTGTTGTTGATGGAGCTCTCAAAATCGCCCAGCATGGGAGGGAGAAGAGAGAGAGATCGGTGGAGGGAAGGAGAGGGATAGGAGAGAGAGATGAGGGAAGTGAGAGGTGAGAGAGGGTGGGGTTGCTTTTTACTTTATTTTTGTGTCCTTTAGCATATTAGAGAAATAGAGAGGGTGTGAGGGGAAGGGGCTACCGACCACACACACACACTCACTCAAACTTTTGCTTTTTATTTACTAAAGTGGACACACCAGTTTTATCTTATTACACTCTCACCCCACTACTTCCCGGTTGTTACAGTTTTTACTTACCGGAACCCGTTTTCCGGAATTTCCTCGTTTAATTAATTTTATTGACTATTAAGCTTCCATAATTGCTTAATGATTTATAATTTTTACGGGTCCGTTTGACCACTTAAAGTCACGTTTTCGGGTTTTCTCGGAAAAACGTGCTCTAAAGCTCTATTAGCGTTTTAATTCATTATTTGGATCCTTTTTCTTCGGGCGTTGTTCCCATATAATATTTAGGTCTTATTAAACCTTTATAATCCATATAATACGCTAACCGATGTCCCATACCTCCTACAATTGTCCAACGCTTATTTAGTGTTTTTCACTTTTTAAGCGTTTATTATTTCTTTTGGATTTATTTTTCCTTACCAATATTACTTAAGCATTATTAGGCTCTTAAATAAGGATTAGAATAATATTAATCACTATATTTAAGTTTGGGGTATTTCAAATACCATAGTATTAATATTAAGTATATGGTAACCTAAGTAAAATACTTAGGGACGAGTCACGACATTGTCGGTCTCTAGAGCATGGATCTCGAACATGAATATAACCTAGATTACTTCTAGGTATGCGTGAGACCCATTGGGCAGCCAGGTAATAAATTATATTCTCCATAAGACTAAGAGCATATCTTAAACATTATGAGAGAGAGATGGTATGAGTTGAAGTGAGGAATCCCGGTAGTTTACGAACTACTTGGTTGCGCAGTTGTGATCACTGAGGGGTAGCCAATCGGGTTCCGCTCAAGGTTACGGCCTTTTCCATGGACGTCTTACGAGACAAAAGACAATAGTCAGGGGCGTCCGGACCTCTGGTGAAATGAGCACCTTTGTGTGTACGGGAGGACTACTGTCCATGGTGAGGTTATCTGGTTGTCTTAACATGACGCCCTACTGGTATTAATTAAACATGGTTGGATGGAGCCTACAAAGCTAAGGTAAATTAAATATGAAAACTGTACGCTACGGCGATTGTACATTGTACATTATACTGTAATCAGTTGGATATGGGTGGGGCCTTGAAGGCCAAATTAAATTAAATTAACGATGGATGGTGAACGCTACGGCGATTGTACATTGTACATTATACTGTTATTATTCGATACGTTTGATATACAATTGTTGTTGTGATATTTTATGAATGTTGAGTTGGATGGATGGTTAAGTGTTTATGAATGTTTGGATGGATAATTATGTATATTATACATATATATATTACAGTATTGATTATAACTGTAAAATGGTAAAGCATGAAACCAATCTAATAATAAGATGGTTAAAATGACTAAGTGACCATTAGGGTCCAGGCCCGGCATACTCAGCGTCTATTGCTGATACTACACCATATGCCGGTTGTTGACTATTGCCTAAGCCGAAGTGCGGAACAGGGTAATTAGAGTTTATTTTAATTACCGCACATGGAGTTGTAATATGATACGGTTTTTGTATATTCAGGTTTCGGTAGACGCTCACTTGTCGATGTTTATGATTTATGGACTTAGTATGATGTATAGGAGTTTCTCGTTATCACGGCGGTTAGCAGTTTGTTTCTGTTGGAAGTTGGATATAGTTTGGCTTCGTTGCTCGCATGGGCGAGTAATGGCCGGTGACACCCAAGTGAGTATTGTTATTATTGTTTATTCTTCTGCTGTAAGACGTTTTATTTATTGCTACGTGAGAGATTATATCATGTTTAAGGAGAGGGGTGTTACAGTTAGGGTGATTGAGCTATAATTTAGCACTTAGTGCTTACAACAGTTGTCTCTAAAATCTTGAGACGAGTCTACCTATTTGGTGTCTCATAACTCTAAGTTATTTCTTTACGGGATAAGTTCATTAGTTTAGGTACCTTGCATGTCCTTTTTCATTAGTGCGAACTTGTATCCCTCATGTGTTGGTATATAACTACGCACATATGGTTCATCCCTACTCTTAATTAGGGGAATCCGTCTATAACATCATTCGGATTTGATTTCCTTACACCTGTTTCATCTCTCCCTGAATTAGGGGAGGATCCATTTACAAGGTTCTTAGGAATTGTCCTACACCCTCATCATCTAATATGGACTTGCTCTTCTTGGCAATTGAGGCATTTGTCCCCAAGGTCCATTATATCCCTTTCATCTTGATCCCCTAGTAATGTATTTGCACACATGCATGTTTCTGAGTGGAAATAAGGTGATACATGTTGTACTACTTGTGAAGTACTTTCCTTAAATGGTTTGGATTATTGTACAGTCTGCCCTCAATCTGAATTTGTGATCATTGAGTTTCACCAACATATGTATTGCTGATAGTTGTTTATAATGGTCGCTTCATTTCACACCATGTACTAGTCGATTAGACGGTTATCCATTATCACGGTTCACATGGAGTACTTGCTCCTTAGCTTAGGGCATCCACTAGTATACTAGCTCCACCTTTATTGTATTGCATGTTGATAACACAATTATGAGATTAAACTTGATATTATCTTCTGTTCAGCCCTATCTGGGTGAAAACATATTAACACTCTATGGGTTGAGCATGTGGTTATAGTTACATTATGTGACATTGTCGCAACACTTTTAGCGCGTAAAATAGTTCTCCTTATGCCCCTTTCTTAGGTAGCATTATAACATCCAATAAGTTCCTCCTAGGGTGGTAAGCATTGTGTTAACATGAGCAAATCCTTGAAGCTTTATGAGGTCTCACATATTTATATATCCATTTGATGGGGTTCCTTTGCCTTCGTCAGTAAGTTGACCATAGGCTTCCTCATCTTGGGGTAAATTTTCCCACTACCATTGGTATTAGCCATTTCTATATGGAGTAACGACCTTCGGTCGTATTATAGTCAAGATATTCTTGATTTCCTCAACCTTGTTGGTTTGACTGAGATCCTTCTGCCAATATATTGTTTGCCTTTGTCAGAATTTCATCATTCACTTTAGCACGGAGTTGACTACTTCTTGCATTATTTACATTACTCGTTTATATATATGGGGTATCTTAATGATACATTACTACTTACCTGACTAACTTATACATAAGTTTCATCAAGCCTACAAGCTCCTTCGGAGTGCGGTCATCCCATATCTCATTTTTGGTACACTCGTAGTGTCTGTATCTAGCGGCTATCGCGCGCTTAGTTTCCGGTAATTTCTGTTGAAGTACTATGTTGTCAACTCCTTATCAGATAGTATTGGGATACCCCTAAGGGATTCTTTAGGTCTCATGGGTCCCTTGCCCAATTGGCATGATATATACCTTCTCTTTGTATGTGTTTGCGACATGGCGTCCTAATAGTGGGATTATATTATGTAGTGGTATAAGGGTGAATTTCCTTTCTACCTTTGGTTTCATTATTGACAATTATCCCATAATGGAAAAGACTGTCAGAGGTGAAGCTCTCGCTCTCCTAGACTTGGTTCCTTCAGTGATATTAAAAATATCTTCTCGTAGGCGTATGCCTTATGGTATTTAGACTTGGTGTCTATTTTGATAGTTATTTACTTTCATCACAGTATCTAATTCAATCTAGTAGGCTGTAACACTCATTCCTAGGGGTTATATTTGGGGTGTTAATGTTAGTATTTCAATCTTCACTTTTGAGGTTACAGTGTTTCCCGTTCTCAAGGTGATTCATTATTCAATTCCTTATTTTTTGCTCTCCATACTGTAGTTTAACAGCATCGTTGATCTTTATATCAATCCTATCGAGGACTAATGTGTCCTTTCTTCAACAAGAATTCACAACACCATTAGCGTGTGCTGTTTGGGCATAGCATCGGCCCTCGTCGTCACGTGTTTGTATCTTATCTACGATTCTCTTATGGTTTGAGAATGGTTTCCATATTGGGTACTCGTGTCTGATCCCTCATCCAATTGATTGGATGGGTTATGAATTGTGTCATGGCTGGTGTAGCTCACTTCCTTGTTCTTCTAAAATCAATAATGGTGGTGGTTCATCCACGAAGTGTTACACATTCCTCGAACATGGTTACGCTTGTCCTAAAGACTCAACATTCCACACAGGTAATATTTGACATCTAATGTCGGCACCGGTACTGGGGTTAGACTTGTAAGCCTTAGTTAACAATTTGTTTATATTCTCTCTGGTCCAGCGCTTATCAGCTGGTGTATTCCTATTAGTCATAATGGTCAAACCCTTCGGGTCTTTTTGAAGTGTTATATTCCTCTAATCTCAAGTTTTACGACCGTCTTCTAAGACAAGTTGTAGTCCTTACCTTTTTACGTTACAAACATTTGTGAAAATTTGGTATTCCTTATCGCCATGGTATTACACTCTCCAATCTTCATGGTCTTTCAAGATTAGTCCATGGTTGCAGCATTTACTGTAGCAAGTACGCAAGGCTGGTTGAAATTCCGGTACGATAATTACTATAGTACTTGTGGTGGCAAGTGAGCCATGCAGACTAAGCCACCGCTACGATGTGTGTCACTGTAGTATTTATTCATGTTCCTTTCACTTGTGAGTCTTATTGACTCTTCCTTTACCATTTGAGTCTTCTAGTTTAACTACTTGATCTTTCTCTAGATGCCCTAGATACGGAATTCCCTCATCGGGGATTGCCCATAAAGGAGGTTCTTCTACCTTTTAATACAATCTCATTCCCAACTCGTTTCCACATGTTTCGTTGTGGTAATAGTGTACTAACTCTCTTCGGGGTGTTGTATTGTAGCAACCTTGACGGGTTCTATATCATAGGCTCTCGCATGTATTCCATCATGTAAGTCAGGTCTTCCTAAACATTCGAAGTTGCATAGGCTCGAAGTCATCCCTTTCAGGTGAGACTTCCAAGCGGTCATTATTCTGTAAGTTACGTATTTGTGAGTTGACTTAGAGCTGTTTTTCCATCTCCCGTTCTCTAGTTACACTTACTAGTGCTTTCCTCTAGTTAATCGGATAGGGTTACATTGCCTCTTTACAAGCCAACCCCATTTGTCCTATGGAATTTATCCCTCACTAAGTATGGTTCACTGTTTAGCTACTACCACGCACGACAGCGTCTCTTAGATAGCATGTTGCTATCAGGACCTCCAGTCCTTAGTGATTTATTGTATCACAAATTTCTTTCTTATTTGGATGTCACAACATCCATAGCAGCCGCACTGGGTCTTCCTGAATAGGAGGAATTATCCATCTCTCAGGCGCTTCTCATACCATTGCCTATGTAGGTGGTAATTGGAGGTACGGGCAGCGGCGGGTGGGGTACTACTGCTATTTCCCGGGATGCCTCTATCTCCCTCTGGCATACCTCGCCCTCTACCAATACTTCTTCCTTTACCCCTTCGTAACGCCTGTTGGAAGGGTTGGGTTAGACCTTTACTCGGTACTATACCGTAGTTATGATAGTTAAGTATTGAAGTGCCCTTCAGGCTAATACTCGCAAGTATTTAGCATTGCTAAGACGTCGTTAGGTCACGAACCTTACAAACGTTCCCCGTATACCCAAATCCTATGCTCACTGTTCTTATCCTACTATCTCTTGTCATCAGAGCGTACTCCGTTCTGATATCACTTTTGTAACACCCCTAACTAGTAAAGTACCATTAAACATAAACTTGATACAATCTGCTTAATCTTAAGTACGATACAGCAGAAGAATAATCAAATAATGTCAACTCCGATGCTACTGCCATGACTCACCCACGTGAGTAACTAGGCTACCAGTTACCGTTCACAATAGCCATTGTGATGATCAAGAGATAGATGTTATTCAATACATAAGAATCAATCCATCAACTAGGGAGCATTCTACTTATCCAAGATCTTTTACAGCATTCTTACAACCAAATTACAATACAATAATAGAATCATAGAACAAATACAACTGTCTACCCAAGGTATCCCGCGCTCTATCGTCAGCAGCTACACACCTGTAAATTTTGATTGTATGTATGGAAATAGCCCCTACTGAGTATGCTACTGTGCAACCGTCATGCACCCTCAGACCCTTGGATTAATTAGTCTAGTTGACATGCAGTTTAATTTACATGCAATACCGTGTACATAATAAAAATTGTAAAGCAATATAATACGTTGCAATAAACCAAGCAATCATGCATAGCCAAATGGATCCACTTAACACACCATCAACCAATCACATCAATAACATAACAGTATAATAACACGAGTATTATAATTCAAACTCGTTCTCATTATGGGCCTTAAAGGCCCTTTCATATTGTTCACCAATGATACAAAAATAACATTGTTCGTATTAAGGTTCATCTGGTAATAATCCTCTACCAATTCAACTCACCACACATGTTACATACTCCGCCATGTAACATATCACAATGCATTCAGTATATTAAACATTCAAAGTGAATCATACGAGAATTGTAATTAAGTTCATCTTCGTTCCTTGGCCTTTAAGGCACTAAATATTGTTCACCGCTTATACAAGCGTAGTTGCTGGTTGTATTTAATGTTTAGCTGAGAATCATCTCATGTCTAATGACAGACGTCTCATTAAAGGATGACGTGTCTCTACACCATACCCCATAATCGGTAGGTCACCAACGGCAGTAGCCACCTCCAAAGGTAGAGTATCTGACCAACAAACCTTCTGGGATCGTTGGAATTTAATGGAGAGGAACTATCCTCGCAATTTGTGACCACAACGCACGAAGAGCGACATCCCCTTGGATTTCTCCATACACTTCCTCCATACACAAGTCACTGAAGATTAAGGTCTCTTAATCTACATACCTAAGTCTCAGCTTAGGTTTCAGTGAATAACATTTTGAATGTAATGACATTAAGGTCTTATACCTAGAACCTCTAGATTATTTCTACCATTCGAATGTCTAATCATAAGAACGGCCCTTTCTCGAACCGTTGCTCTACATCTAAGTAGATTCTTAGAATTCTCGGGTAATATAATTCATTACTATCCTTGAAATACCCCAAATCTTATTATGTTGTTTAAACACCTAAATATGGTATATAAAGACTAAAAAGAGTCTTAAAAACATTGGTACACAAATTTAAACAATAGAAAACACAAAATGTGCTTTAAGGTCAATAAGAGCCAAAATGTGCTCTAAGCTTGGGATAAGCTTGGTTAAGACCTAATGAACTTACCAAGACCTTATTTATATACTAATGAACATATTAAACCAATTACCAAAGAAAACCAAGCTTGAAAACAAGTTAAAACACAAAATGTGCTTTAAGGAGTCTTAAAGCACATTTTCAAAAAATTGTCTTGTAAATGAGTTTTGAATGGCTAAATGTCCATCATTACTCTTTAATTAACATGTGTACTATATAGTATCACATTTGGAAGTCTATATCAATGGGAAATCAAAAATTTCACTTCTATGTGCCTTGTTTTTATGAATAGTGATTTTAATAAGCTAGTTTGTAACATATGTTTGTATAAGTAATTAAGTTGACAAATAAAGACTATAATACCCCTAAGTACTATTGGGTGCCGGTTTTCTTAAGTGTGGTGACTCACCACTCTCATGTTAATATGTTAAGTAAATAAAGATGACAAACTAAAGTACTATTTACTTTATAACTACAAATATCTTCTAAAAGCAAGTTTACCTTCATTTCTCCTTTCTTCCTTGCATTCCCACGGTTCCAAGCTCTCTTCAACCTCTCATCTTCATTCTCTTCTACGGTTTGCAATAGTACACACCACCATCTCCATCTTTGACCTCTTGTAAAGTCTAGCTCACTTAACCAAATCAAAAACAAACACCACCATTCTCTTCCTCTCATCAAGCTCTTCATTCCTATCTTCTCAAAACATTAAGAGCCCCATTTCGGTGCCATGGAGTTCCACCATTGAAGGAGCTTGAGCTTACATTTCTACATATTATTACTCTCCTTTGCTTCTAGGTAAGGAATCTCAAAGAAAAATCATGTTTCCTCCATGTTTTTACCTTGACCGAAAATGCCCATTAATGGTGCTCTTTGTGTGACTTTGTTCTAGCTTCATTCCAACCTTTCATGGACTAGGTGGAGTCCTCTCTTGATAGATATCCAAACTCTCTTCAAAGACCAAGGTAAAACAACTACATTAATTTTTTGAAATAATGTAAACCTAGGGTTTACAATGAGATGAAGCTTAAAGCTTGAATAATTATGTTGTTTGTATAATGTTTAGAAGTTGACAAACAATCTAAAGCCTTGACGATTTTAAACAAGGAAACAAGAAAGAAGTTGTGAGGAAAAGAGGTAAATATGCTAACCTAATGTGGTTGAAAGTCTTAGGAGAAATGACCTTGTATTGCTTATGAAAATGATCTAAGGAGCCAATGGGAAGTGACTTAGAAGAATGCTCTTAAGGGCTTAGTAAAAGGCATATGTGTTGTTGAGTGTATTTGCAGGTCAAAGGCAAATATATTATGGAAATTCAGTGTTTATGATTTATGCATCTTAAGGCCTGCCTAAGAGCCATGTTATTTAAGGGCCTAAGTGCCATGCAATTTAAATTATGCATTATATTGTGATGTAGTGCTAAATGTGTGAAGTTATGTATAAAGATGTGTTCGATGGATTTTAGTGTTCATGGTTGTTTGATGGTGAAGACAATGTGTCTTGGTTTAGTAATGTTCTAGGAGTGGTCATGTCAAAATTTAGGTAACAAACAAGAAGTTGTAAGGTTTAAAATGAGTTTGATAAGTTAAGAAGTGTTTAGAATGGTTAGGTGCTTTCCTTGTGAAAAAACATGCATTAAGGTGTTTTAAGATGTCTGAAGGCCTTAGACAATGTTCTAGAGGATTTTATAATGCAAATGAATGTTTGGGAAACACCAAAGTCATTTGGACTTGTGTTAGGATTTATGCAAACTTTGGTGAACAACGAGAAAGTGTAAACTTGAAAATGGATTGCAAGAATGACATAAGGAGTAAGTTGTGAGAATAGATGCTTGAGAGATGATGTTGTTGTGGTGAGGGGAGTATTTTGGTATAAGTGATCATCTTAGGTATGAAACACCACTTGGAGACTAGGAGAAAACATTGTAAGTGTTAGGAATTTTGGGGAAGAAATGAGTAAAGGTTTAAGGAATTAGAAAATGAGTTTTATGAGTGTTTAAGGATGTCTTAAGGTGTGTTTGAAGTGCCCAAATGAGGTTAGGGTAGGTGTACTAGGATATATGAGGTGAAGTTTGGAGTTAAATGAGAAATGGAAAACAAGGGTCTGGGGCAGACCAAACTTGCGACCGAACTTGCAAGGTCGGTCGAGCCCAGTTTACCCTGCGAGAATTGGCTTCTGGAATGGACCGACCTTGGGACCGGACTTGCAAGGTCGCGTCGGGCTTGTATTTTGTGTACGGATTAAGTTTCTGGAATCGACCGAACATGGGACCAGACTTGGCAAGTTCGGTCGGGCTGAATTTTCAAAGGGAAGAAACTCTCGGAATGGACCGAACATGCGACCGAACTTACAAGGTCGGTCGGAGTAGAAAATTTTGACAGAAATATGTTCTGGAATGGACCGACCTTGTGTAAGGTCGGTCGGCAGGGTCGATCGGACCAAAACTTGTAAAAAAAAATAGAAAAGAATGTGACTTGTGTAGTTAACCCTAGGGGGTATAATGAAGGTAACCTAGGGTAAGTTAGACATTTAAAACATGTCATATAATCATGTTAAGCACTTAATAAATTTGAAGTTAAGTGAGTAATTAATCGACATTCTTAAACATGTATAGGAGTGACCTACGGTGGAAATCAATCGAAGCAAGGACCAAGGTATGGTTTTCTTGCAGTCTGTTGCCTACCGGTTTACAACGGCTTGTGTGTGTGTTTGTTTTTCTGTGTGTTTATGACGTTATAAGACTTAAACATGTAATGAGTTTACCGTTGTTCATATTATTGTGATGTTGTGATGTGACTCAATTCCCTTGTGAGTGTCTAACATGACTTACCACGTGTTGAGTATTATTTGTTAAGTTCCACCATGAACTTCTAACAAGTGCTAACTGGGAAGTGAGGAATCCGGTTGTCCGATCATGCATGTAAGTTTAAGAGTAGATATCTGAATCAGATTCGACTCTTATGTTGTTAAGATTGTTCTCCTTAATCTGGCGTTCGATCTCCCGCTAACTTCCTCCAAAGCTTACCTATTCTGACTTATGATCGGTTTAGTGGGAACATGTGTTTGTGTGTGTGTTCGGGTCACTATATCCGAACCGTTTGTGACTTAAGTTACTCGTTCGAATAACAGAACGGTAATGAGTGTGTGTAACGAGCTTAACATGAGGGTGAACCATTCTCTAGGCTCTTATGTTGTTTAACCTTCTTGGTTGTTGTTGTGGAAAGAGTATCCACTGTGTATGTGATGTGTGCTATGCACTATTGATGCTATGCCACATATTATGTTATGTTATGTTATGTATAAAATGAATGCCATGTTATCATGACAATTAGTTGCGCGTATCCCGGTAGCCGATGGGCTGCGCGTTAACCATACCAGCCAAGGGTTGCTGACCCCCTCGGGGGCTCCATATTTTTACTGTAGGATGAGGATCGAGGAAGCAGAGTGGCTGTAGGATCTAGGCTGCAGTTGTACTTTGGTTTATTTTGGATGTTGAGCCCGGGATGCGCCTGTGCTCCCGTGGCATTATATTTTGATCCCGTTGAAATTACTATGGCGGTATATTGACAGTTACAGTGAAGGGATGTAATTAAATACTCGGTATTGTATATGATGTATTTATGGTTTAGTTTTATGCTCGGGAGTCTGATCATCAGACCGGTACACTTGTATTTATTCTGCCTTGTCAACCACGTGGGTGGTTGACGGCGTTGTAGCACCGAAGTGTTTAGTTATTGTTTAGTTATTTATTTCCGCTGCGATTTCATTTAGTTGTGAAGTACGATGTAGGGGTGTTACAATCCTTCACAATGACGTTTTCTAGTTACGTCTCTTATCTTAATATAAGATAACATTGATTTGCCTTAGTTCGGTTTATGGATACGAATAATAAATATTGCATAACACTAGTAATTAATACAAGACACCAATACAATCATTCACATATGATAATTAATATCAATGACAGATATCCTCTTAGCAATCATACACTCAAATATTCAAACCCGAGGAAATCCTTAGGAACAATAGGATCAAACAATAACATACCGTTCACCTAAGATAGGCAGCAGATGTCTCGTCCTCGGCCCGTGCTCTACTCACTTTGATCTAGAATACATAGCACGACGTATTAATTAACTATGATCTAGACTAATTCGGTAATCCCAAATAATAACATATCCCCCGGTAATTAACCCCATGATTAACACTCGTCGTATTCTCGCGTTTCTACTCAAGGTCGGGCTTAGTTATTCAATCCTATATTTATGTTAGTCACTAACGTGTTATAACCTTTAAACTCTAGGATTCCATTCACTTAGCCTATCTTTCTTTATAGGCTTTATTAATATACACTTATGTGTATATATATGTATATACTCACATAGATTCACCACTACATGACATTATATAATTGACCTTAGCATTAATAACCTTAGCATTTCAAATGCTCATTTAATAATGGGTTGGTCAACTTGACCCTCTTGATCAATATGGTTGACTATACAAGTCAACTTACTTATATAATCCACAATTTAATTCTTTGAATTATATAATTCCTCAATTATATTCCAAGGGTTATATCACTCTAAGTAATTATAAAACTGAAATACTCGTGAATCTTGGCATCGGAATAAGTTAATAAATAGTCGAAGTGAATATGACCCCATAATATAAGTAGACAGGAATAATATTAATAGAGGCCCAGAGAAGCTATATGTATGTATTCATCTTATTCCTAACTCAAACAACATTACTATATTCTCCTAGCCTTGCGAATTCAAATCAGATTTTACAACCTTTAATAAAGGTATTGTTATCAGCATTGTATTATTATTATCATTGTATTTTTTATACCCAAGAGCACAAGTTGAGTTTTACTTCTTTCAAAAATATCTTTATTCTCTCTAAATCATATTAAATATCCAAATGTATTTCCACTTTTTCACGATCACCACTCATCCTTATCAATTTATTTAGTAATTAATATTTGACTTCAAATTATCTCTCTCATAAATAAATAGTTATCTTCATCCTTTCCTAGCAATCTACTAGTTTTCCTCTTATTCGGGCTATTTGTTAAATAACATTTCTAATTCCTTTAACACATTGAATCTAGATCCTTCTTCAGTTGCAACTTACAACTTTTGAGTCTATACTTAATTGTAATTACTTTTCCTAAGTTAATTTGCAAAACTGATTTCTAGTTCTCTCTTCCTTAAACTGAATATACCAAATAAATTATTGTTATAATCTTTATATTACTCAAAATGGTTCTATTTAATTATCTGATCGGCTTCGCGATTGTCTTCATCCTCAACACACCGCTTCCACGCTCCTCTCTCTCCTCAAGCCCTCAAGCCCTCAAATCCTCTCCATTCACGTTCTTAATTCTTCTCTCGCCATTAGGCTGCTTCTCTGTTGCCGGTTTGGGTAGAAGGGTAAGGGAAATCTGCTGGTAAGGTTAAGTAATAGTTTTGTTGCTATCCAAATAGTTTCTGATGGAATCCCTATTTGTAAATCTAGACCCCGAGTTATCCGATGGGGGCTTCTGTTGATCTGGCCAGTTGATTCTGTTGTGGTGGGCGTATCCAGATAAATGTTGTGCTCAACATTCTCTACCTCTATGTTTTTGCGAATTAACGATGAATTGGTTGGGTGTGATTTTGTTGTTGTGGAAATTTGGGGATTATTTCCCTGTGCATTCTGGTGAGTTGTTTTGCAAAGAGTTTGGATAACCGTTTGGGAGACTTTCATTGAATTGGTTATTGGCTTGTAGGTACCGGTTGGTGCTCCGTGTATATTGTTGGTGCCTCTGTGGTGCTCCGTGAATTATTGGTACTGTGTACCCCGTGAATGTTATATCAAATTTTGCATGCAGACATTACTTGCAGTTAAGCTCTAATGATCTACTCCTTTGGGTCATAAGTACCTTCTGGGGGTGTGCACACTTAAGGACGTAGAGTGAGGTGGGATTCTAATTGTTGCGACCCCAATTTGGGAGTCGTCCGTGTAAACCATTAATTTGATTCTCTGGAAGTTCTCCCTCGTTATGTTTGTGATTGGTATTTGGAATTGGTTAAGTGGTTCACGTTTCAGTGCTAGTATTGTTTTATAAATGCAAAGTGGATTTGAAAATGTATTTTACGAGTTGAGACAATGTTTACTCAGTTTTTCTGATTTGTGTGATCCCTTCGCGTTTTCTATTGTTGTTTTATGATCGCAGGTACTCATGGCTGAATTGGGGATTGGGACACGCTATCACATAGCTTAGGATGATTGGATAAACACTTCACATAATTTTGAGTTGAGTTATGTTTTGGAATTGCATTGTTTCACAATTTGGGAAATGTTTTGGTCTTTTGGTTGGTGGTTTTAAGCCTGAGAACTCATCATTAGAGTGTGGCAGTAACGCCTTTTGGATTTGCTATTCCGCTGCTACTTAGTTGAAGTGTTTTGCTGGTATTGCTTTCTGGGAAGTTATGGTTGTGATGGAGTTTTACATATTGTTTAAGAAACCTTCCGATAGTGTTTTTGTGTATCATTTGAGGTACTAATGTATTGAAATGATTATCCATTTGGTTGCTAAGTTATTGTGTTCATTTGATGTTGATTTGGTTCTGTGTTAGCTTTTGAAAATGCATTTTAGGACCTGTCCGAACGTCCGTCCGGACATCTATGTCGGACAGACCCCAAGAGTTTAAGAAATTTCTCTCTGTTAGTCGCGTCCGAACTTCTGTCCGAACGTCAATGTTCGGACAGCATGCGAGGACGAGGCCGACTAACAAGTCTCGACTTATGTCCGAACTTGTAAGCTCGGACCAATGTTCAGACGTGCGCGTAAGAATTTTCGGACTTTTGAAACTCACTTGTGTCCGAACTTCGAGGTCCGGACACAAGTTCGGACGTCTTTGGTTTCATACTTTTCAACTCTCGACTTAAGTCCGAACTTCAAAGTCTGGACACAAGTTCGGATATTTGGTTTTCCACGGGTTCCTCATCTCGGCTTGTGTCCGAACATCCCATGTCCGGACATAAGTTCGGACTAAGCTTGTTTTGCACTTTTAGGACTCGTTTGGAGTCCATTTTCGATGCCGTTTTCACCGTTAGATTTGTAATTAATAACCTATGTTTTTAGGAAAAATACAGGGTGTTACAAGGTGGTATGAGAGCCGTGTTTGGTAAAGTAAGATAGAATTGGATTAAAAAGGAGTTAAAATGTGGGGTGGGGTAGCTGCTTTGGAGAATTACAGTGCCTACGATATTTTGTATGTAGTATTACACTGTATGGACACTGAATTACATACTCTGTTGTCTATTATTATATTGGTGATGAGGTTAGCATAACTAGATGGGCATTGTGTACTGATATTGGGGCAATATATGTACTAGCTTCTATTATGGGGTAGAGACTGAATATATAGGGATATGGGTGGTGGATGTTGCTTACACTATTTAGTACTTATAATCAGGAGTTCGCATAGAGCTCTAGGAGAGTGCAGGACTGGCTGACAGATTGAGTTTTTCATACCACACAAGGAGCAGGAGTCGTCGTAGAACTCATGGCAGCCAATGACCCCATGAGACAGTTGTAGGAGCTGGCTCTCAACCTGGGACAAATAGTCAGAGGCAGGCGCAGAGAGATAATGTACCGGAGGATTATACTAAGAGGATTGCCCATCTGAAGCCCACATCCTTCAAGGGAGGGGAGGACCCGGTACTACCCGAGGACTAGATTAGATAATTTGACAAGATCTTTGAAGCAGTCAATTGCCCAGCTGATCGAAGGGTTAATGCAGCAGTCTACTACTTCAAGAGTGAGGCAGACATCTGGTGGTCTGCCAATAGAGATGTGCTGCTAGCTGGACCTGATTTCGGCTGGGATGGCCTGAAGGAAGCCATGAGGAGGCGCTTTTATCTCAAGCATGTCAGGATGCAGAAGTACTTGGAGTTCTCAGAACTCAAGCAGCTGTCATTGAGCGTGAAGGAGTACTATTCAAAGTTCCTGGAGCTGGCCAGGTTTGCGCCTATGATGGTCCCCGACGAGGCGTCAAAGGTGCAGAGATTTGTGGGAGGGCTGAACTGGAGTTTGCAGGAGGCCCTCAGTGTGCTGACAATCCCGACACTCCAAGATGCATACGGGAAGGCTGCTAACCTGTACAGGGTGCAGCAAGAAGAGGAAAGAGGTCCTGGCTGGCAATAAGAGGAAGGTGGAGGGAGGAGATAAGCCCGGGGACGATAGGACCAGTCCCACAGACATCAGCCAGAAAAGAGGGTGGAAGCCTCACCTGGACTGCAGAGACGGGAGGCCGAGACCTAGGGGAGACCAGAGAGGTGATCAGAGGCGAGTGTGACCAGTCCAAGCACCAGTTTCAGAGGGGAGAGCTCAGACAAGAGAGGCACTTTTACTGTAAGAGGTGCAACAAAGATCACCCGGGAAGGATTGTGAGGGAAACTTGGTCACCTACTTTCGCTGTGGAAGGCGGGGACATCGATTATTTGAGTGCTTTCAGAGCCCCCAGGGAGGCAGTCAGCAGAGAGGCTACAGCGGCGACCGCTCATTCAGGCAGTCCGACCAGCAGGGCAGAGGCCCGAATCAAAATCAGCGTGGGGACGTGTGAGCCTCGATTTTAAACCCTATCCTATGTGGATTAACTTGATTGGGATCTAATCGGGTTTTAGGTCCACTTATAGCCTAAGATTAATAACTATGTCATATAACATTAATTATTAAATCCTATGCTAGCTCACTGGAACCTATTGTGAGTCGCCACCTAATTTTTACCTAGGGTAAATTAGGAAAGGTAGAGTTCGGGTTGGGGGCTTGATATTCGACTTAATTAGGGTTCAATTACTTTCATTACCCTAGAAGTCGTTTTTCCTCTTCTTAGTTTAATTACGGCTTATTACGAGTCGTTTTAACCTAAGTGCGCGAGCTTCTTTGTTTTTTTTTTGTTTTTTAGCATTTTTTTTTACTGAAAATAAAAGTGAAAGTCGAAATTACCTAAACTAGGGTTTCGGAGCAGAGATTAGGTCAAATTTTGTTTCCGTCCGTAGCCACGGACCTAATGTCCGTAACCACGGACCCTAGTTAATCTATGTGAAAATAAAAGTCGAATTAAACAGAAAACAAAAATTTGAAAAGTCCGGGGCCACGGACAGGATGTCCGTAGGCCGGACATAGTTTAACAAAACCTAAATTTTTAAAATTTTAAAATCCCGCCGCCGTCCGTGGGTGTCCGTGGCCACGGACAACCCGTCCGTGGTCCCGGACCATAGGTCCGGGATCCCGGACCACCCACGGACAGGGGTTTTATGGTGGTTCCCGAAGGTGTTTCGGCTCAAAATTTATGCACGTGTAGCCTGAAAGGTGTACAATTCGTTAGTAATTGAAAGATTGCAGTTTGAAGTCGAATTATGTACGAAGCTTGGCGAACAAGTAAAACAAGGCAGAAACAAAAGTAATTAGCAATACAGAAGCGTAAAAAGATTAGTTTGAACCCAATTTGACAGAGAGTTAATAAGGTCGTGGAGAGTTAGAAAAGTAGAATTGCAACCTGTTTTTACCTTCGAATTTAGGAGGATTCTTCACGTCGGGATTCTTCGGAGGCCTCGTTGATGGCGGATCCAGAAGAACTTCGAACCAGCTTCTGACTCCTTGTTTTTCTTGATGTTCTTCACGTTTTGGTGCTGTTTTGGTGGGGGTTGATGATGGATGATGTGTTGTGGGAGTTGAAAAATGTGTTTTGGTGTTGATTTTGGTGAGATTTCGGTGTTTGATCGTGGCTCTGGGGTTCAAAACGTGGAGAGAGAGAGACGGCTGCCTTCTTTGAGAGTCTAGGGTTCTTGAGGTTCTTCTTTGATCATGGGATAAGGTTCCTTATATAGACCTCTTTAAAGATAGAAAAATCCGGTAAAAACCGAGATTTACCGACGTTTTAGCTCAAGGGCTTCCAAAAGGAATTTGATTATGAAATTTCACACATGGGTAAAGGATGATATTTCTGATTTTTCTAAAGTGGAATCGAATTTTTTGGATATTGGAATATTTTTAAATTCAATTTCTCGTCAGATCCAATCAGAAATTGCTAGAAAATTATTGGAAATTCGAAAAAATCAAAATTCCAACGCCATTATGCTTAAAATGTCATCCTCCATCTTGGGTAAAAAATTTCAAAGCATTTGAATTGATTTGACCCTTATTTGGAGGAGAGAGAAAGCCTGTAGGGGGCTTAGGGGCCTTGAAAAATTACGAAAATGGCCCTGGAGATGACTAAGCTGTCCCTAGCACTCTGAAATGTGCCGATCGATCTGGGAACCCTCACTACTAGCCTATTAGAAGAGACTCTCCTCCGGGGGGGGTTGAAATTTGGGTATAACAGATTGCCCCCCGTCAACTAGACTTTGTAATGGAAATGAAAAGGCTAGTTGATGCTTGAGTGATACCCCAAAATTTTGGATCTTAAAAGGCCCCTCGTGCAATTGAAAACCAACAAGTTGTGTCGAGCTGTTCTAAGGCGCTGACTACCTATGAGTA
Source organism: Limonium bicolor (assembly GCA_023374045.1). NCBI lineage: Eukaryota > Viridiplantae > Streptophyta > Magnoliopsida > Caryophyllales > Plumbaginaceae > Limonium > Limonium bicolor. The sequence continues at coordinate 48,700,932 of CM041780.1, read as the reverse complement.
AAGTGGAAGGATGTCGAGCGATTCTAAAGCGTCGGCCACCTAAAGGTAAAAAATGAAATAATGTCAGACTATTCTAAGGCGCCGACTACCTATAACGAATGAGATGATGTCAAGCTATTCTAAGGCGTTGACCACCTATAACGAATGAGATGATGTCAAGCTATTCTAAGGTGTTGACTACCTAAAATGAAATGAAGTATGCCGAACATTCTAAGGGGTCGGGAACCTGTAATGCAAATGTGGATGTCATGCAGAAAAAGATGATATGATGATGATATATGCTAACGATGCTGATGATGATGTTGATGCTGATGATGCTCGGATGCTTCTGGGGACCGAAACCCGTTCCAATGCTCCTGGTTGGTATACTATGGGGACTTATGCCTCTGCCCACCAACTGGGGTGCTGGGATAACTTCTAGATTACCAAGGGGACTTATTGCCACTGCCCACTAGTTGCTTCTCCCAAGAAGTTGACATAAAGATGGGGACTTATTGCCTCTGCCCCGCCAACTTAGATCACGCTCTATCTCGCACTGAAGATGATACTAGGTCTCGTACTGGTCTCGCACTGGATGATGATGCTCGGTCTCGCACTGATGAAGATGATGGGTCTCGCACTGAAGATGATGCTAGGTCTCGTACTGGTCTCGCACTGGATGATGACGCTCGGTCTCGCACAGAAGAAGATGATGGGTCTCGCACTGAAGATGATGGGTCTCGCACTAACGAATATGATGGTCTCGCACTGATGAAGATGCATGGTCTCGCACTGACGAAATTGATGGTCTCGCACTGATGAAAGATGCTGGTCTCGCACTGAAGTCTCGTACTAAATGGATGAAGAAAAAGCTGGGTTCCGCACTGATTCTGGGTCGCGCACTGAATGAAGATGTCTTGTACTAAAGTCTTGAAAATGATGGGTCTCGCACTGAATGAAGATGCTAGGTCTCGTACGAATGAAGAGGAAACTGCAGGGCCTCGCACTGTTTGGGGTCTCGAACTAAAAATGAGTTAGGAAGATAATGGTCTCGTGCGAATGGTAAAATGATCACTGGAGTGCCAAACATGGCAATGATGATAAGATGTATGCAATCAAAATATATGAAAGATACTCGTTCAGAACAGGAATTTGTGGAAAAGGTGCAAACGTGGCAGTGTTGAAGAAATTTTGTTTACTGAAAAGGAAAAGTGAAATTATCATTTCCTGACCATAGATTTCGGACTTGCAATTTATCTCCTAGGAGATGAACATGCCATCGGTGGGTATGGTGTATGATGTAAAGGTAAGGGCTTATGTGGGCCTGGTAGTTTGATGTGCAGGTAAGGGCTTTTGTGGGCCTGTGTAGTGGTGTTGTGGAGGTAAGGGCTTATGTGGGCCTGTGGTGGAATGGTGGTGGTGACGTTGAGCTTTGGGTTCCAATTGGCGTTGTCATAGCAATTGTTGGAACCAACAATTGCCCCCAGTATTTTCCCTTAAGACAATCTGAGCTAGAGTTCATGGCAATCGATCGGGAACGATCGATTGCCCCCAGTATTCCTTTATTAAACGGCGAACGAGTCTCGTCCACAGGGTCAAGGCTTATGTTTTTACGTGGTGCTTCCTAACCTACACTCGGCGTGTGTTGGTGTTTGCACTCGTTCCTCACCTACGGTCACAACTTCTAGACCATTGAATTCGATATTTGATGAATTTACGCATTCGATCTGTTACTTTCACGTGATTAGACACACAACTATCAAGTCGGAAGTCTCTAAAGCTTATAACATGGCCATAGGGTGTGATGAAAGACAACGGGACCATGGAGGGATATTTCAGGTATGTGGAGCTAAAGGGTGACCAAAGCTGCAACTTTCACCTTCTCTCGGACTTGTCTTCTTTGCCTTGAAGTCGTTTGGCTACTTCGTGATGACTTCGCTTATGAGCTTGGAACTTAGAACTTTTGGGTTGTTCCTTGCGCCTTCTCTCTTTCTACTGATTTTGGATTACTTCGAGGCTTTCCAGGTTGCCTTTCTTTGAATCTTTTCCTCCGGGGTTCTTGTGTTTCCCGGTTTGAACTTTGAGAGCTGTTTTTGATGTTAGCGCATTTGGATCCTGTGCCACTTTGGGGCATTTGCGGATCACTCCGTCATGCTGGTAGCAGTTCTGCTTCTTTGGACTTGTGAAGTTGCTGTTCGGAAGTCGGGCTCCTTGCATCCTTTGGTCACCGGGTCGGGTATTCCCCATGGCTGGCTTATTCTGTGGAGTTTGTAGTGTTGTAAAAGAGGTCATATATCAAAAGCTCAGCGGGGGTGCCTAGGGTGTGATGTCAGTGTTCACAAGCTTTTGATGTGAGTGTGTGGTGCTGTACCTAGGTGCTTCGTCATCCCTAATAGTTGTGTATCCTTTTTTGTTACTTTTCGCAGGTCTAAGTGTAAATCTACAAATTATCTCCTTCGGTCGGAGTTACGCCGGTTAACCTCACCTTTGAATGTGGTCTCACCGGAGTCGCGTAAAAGTGACACGCTCGTTCGCTCATGGTTTTCCACTCAAGACATTCTCGCGAGATTTTCACTCCGAAACTCGTTCGCACATTTAAACAAAAGATAAAAGATGACGAACTTAAACTTAGATTGCCCCTAGTATTGATTTTGGGGTTTGCCGACAACAATTCAATAGATGTGGACCTTGAACCTCTTTGTGGGTTGTGAGTGCAGTGTTTGGTTAGGCATGTTCAGATTTTCAGAAAAAAAAATGTAAGTCTTTGTATTCCATTGCATAGTCAGAAAATGATTACTTCGTGATCCTTGAAAACGTGAGTGCTCTTTTTTTAGTTTTTCGAATTAATGAATAATGCTTTGCACAAAGATTAATGAAAATGGAACTATGTTTTATTCAACAAGAAGAATAATGTTGGGAAATTACAAACTCAGGAAAACTACCGAAAATGGTCAAGGGAAACTAACTACTACAAAAGTTGAAAGACAACTAATCAAGAAAAGAAATGCAACATTTTGATGATGCTTGGGCACGCGTGCTCTACGCTCTCCACCATGTTCTTAGAATTGGGCCCTTGGTCAATTAGATCCTGGATTCTGTGTTGTAGGGCCTGAGTGGTCAGTGTCGTGACCGGGCAGCTGGTGGAAGTGACAAAATTGAGAAGATCCTTCCCAAATGAGTAGTTCCTGGCCTTAGGGTGAGCGGGGTTGCATCGGATATCTTTCCTCGAAGCTCTTCAAGTGCTTGTCTTGGTGTTCGGACGATGTCTGTAAACTCTCTCTGTCGAGAGACTCCGTCGGGATGGTTCTACTGTCCCAACGCTCCAACTAGGTCCTCTTGACTGTCGATCACTGCTCCCCTCATGTTGCCTGGTTCTCTTACGGGTGCAGCTTTGGATGCAAGTTGCTGCTCCTGGTTTTCTGATCACTTTCCTGAGTTCTGTAGCAATTTCTTTGACATTCTCCTCCGATCCTCGGACCCTAATGGAGCCAACTTCAATGCAGTCATAAAGGGTGTTGAGAAGCCTGTCCACTAACTCATCCCGAGCTTGACGTTCGGACTCGAGGGAAAGAGCCTTTGCTTTCAACTCTTCGATAACAGCAACGTAGTTAGATTCCACGGCGTCCATGGCAGCACTATGCCTCTGCTCCATGGCTTCAATGGTGGCCATGTGCTTTTGTTCCAAAATTGCGAGCTGGGCTTCCATGTTGATTGGACCGCACTTAGGACTTGAGTCTACCTGTGTCCAAGGTGTCCATTATTAGCTAACAAAAGGAAGTGGGCTGAAAGATACTAAGGTGAGAATGACGCTTCACAAGATAGATCAAAACAGACTTAGGCTGAAAGCAAGTGGGCCAGGATACCCAGAGAATGAGGTGTTTGGCTGGACTATCTCTCAGACTATGAACTGGAATTCGGACTGAAATGTAAACAGATGGCTTTGATTGGGCCTGAGAGGTAACACCTAGATCTAGGGTTTTGGACCAGGGCCCGAATAAGAAGTCTACCTAGACTAGAATGAGCCCTTGGGCCGGAATGTGTTTGGGCCTGGAGTAAAGCACATGGGCTGGAATGGTCCCTAAATCACAAATGGGCCTAACTTTCTTTGGGCCAGAGAAGATGGTTGCTAAGCAGAAAAAGAATTTATTTTCAGAACTTGTGAGTTATTTCGAGTTCAGATGGATTTCCTTTTTATGGGCCTAGAACTAATTGGATAATTCAAAATGGGCCAGAAGAGAAATCACCTAAGTCTAAGCTTTTGGGCCGAAGCCCGAACGACTCACATGTTAAGCCAAACAGGGCCTCTGGGCCGCAAACAAATAGAGCTGCCAATTCGTTTTGGGCTAGGTTGATGTAGGAGAAGTTCCTATCAATCTCTAGGCTGGGTAGTGGGCCGATCATACAAGCAAACAAGGCCCACACAAATTCAACATGTCCTCACTAGACGTTTAAGTCAAACCGGGTATGGATCGATCCGGAGAGGTGCTTGGGGCGCGGGCCCAGGTCACCACAAAGGAATAGGGCTTGTACGCTATTCTCTTTGGGCTTCCCCACTCTTTTCACATCACCTGAAGGTGTGCGTCTACGGTCGGGTCTTTGACTGACCAAACAAAGGGCTAGGTAAGGGCACTGCCAGGAAGACGCTTGGGGCTAAAGCCCAGGTATTAAGGGGGTGTGGTTAGACGACACCCTCCTCTTTTCCCCCGCTTATTCACATCACCTAAAAGGTGTGAGTCCCTGACAGGGGACCCTCAAATGGGTCCCGGGGTGAAATTGGTTTGTGTGGACCCTCGCTCTCATATGATGCCAAGGTGCAGAAAATTAAAGTGCGCACGAAGGTAAACAAACAGAGTAATAAGCCATAAATAAACATTTTCGAGTTAAGCCCTCTTTCTTAAAATTAAACAAGTTAAAATTAAGAAGTTTGTCCCCAGCAGAGTCGCCAGTCTGTGAGCCTCGATTTTAAACCCTATCCTATGTGGATTAACTTGATTGGGATCTAATCGGGTTTTAGGTCCACTTATAGCCTAAGATTAATAACTATGTCATATACATTAATTATTAAATCCTATGCTAGCTCACTGGAACCTATTGTGAGTCGCCACCTAATTTTTACCTAGGGTAAATTAGGAAAGGTAGAGTTCGGGTTCGGGGGCTTGATATTCGACTTAATTAGGGTTCAATTACTTTCATTACCCCTAGAAGTCGTTTTTCCTCTTCTTAGTTTAATTACGGCTTATTACGAGTCGTTTTAACCTAAGTGCGCGAGCTTCTGTTTTTTTTTTGTTTTTAGCATTTTTTTTTTACTGAAAATAAAAGTGAAAGTCGAAATTACCTAAACTAGGGTTTCGGAGGCAGAATTAGGTCAAATTTTGTTTCCGTCCGTAGCCACGGACCTAATGTCCGTAACCACGGACCCTAGTTAATCTATGTGAAAATAAAAGTCGAATTAAACAGAAAACAAAAATTTGAAAAGTCCGGGGCCACGGACAGGATGTCCGTAGGCCCGGACATAGTTTAACAAAACCTAAATTTTTAAAATTTTAAAATCCCGCCGCCGTCCGTGGGTGTCCGTGGCCACGGACAACCCGTCCGTGGTCCCGGACCATAGGTCCGGGATCCCGGACCACCCACGGACAGGGTTTTATGGTGGTTCCCGAAGGTGTTTTCGGCTCAAAATTTATGCACGTGTAGCCTGAAAGGTGTACAATTCGTTAGTAATTGAAAGATTGCAGTTTGAAGTCGAATTATGTACGAAGCTTGGCGAACAAGTAACAAGGCAGAAACAAAAGTAATTAGCAATACAGAAGCGTAAAAAGATTAGTTTGAACCCAAAATTTGACAGAGAGTTAATAAGGTCGTGGAGAGTTAGAAAAGTAGAATTGCAACCTGTTTTACCTTCGAATTTAGGAGGATTCTTCACGTCGGGATTCTTCGGAGGCCTCGTTGATGGCGGATCCAGAAGAACTTCGAACCCAGCTTCTGACTCCTTGTTTTTCTTGATGTTCTTCACGTTTTGGTGCTGTTTTGGTGGGGGTTTGATGATGGATGATGTTGTGGGAGTTGAAAAATGTGTTTTGGTGTTGATTTTGGTGAGATTTCGGTGTTTGATCGTGGCTCTGGGGTTCAAAACGTGGAGAGAGAGAGACGGCTGCCTTCTTTGAGAGTCTAGGGTTCTTGAGGTTCTTCTTTGATCATGGGATAAGGTTCCTTATATAGACCTCTTTAAAGATAGAAAAATCCGGTAAAACCGAGATTTACCGACGTTTTAGCTCAAGGGCTTCCAAAAGGAATTTGATTATGAAATTTCACACATGGGTAAAGGATGATATTTCTGATTTTTCTAAAGTGGAATCGAATTTTTTGGATATTGGAATATTTTTAAATTCAATTTCTCGTCAGATCCAATCAGAAATTGCTAGAAAATTATTGGAAATTCGAAAAATCAAAATTCCAACGCCATTATGCTTAAAATGTCATCCTCCATCTTGGGTAAAAATTTCAAAGCATTTTGAATTGATTTGACCCTTATTTGGAGGAGAGAGAAAGCCTGTAGGGGGCTTAGGGGCCTTGAAAATTACGAAAATGGCCCTGGAGATGACTAAGCTGTCCCTAGCACTCTGAAATGTGCCGATCGATCTGGGAACCCTCACTACTAGCCTATTAGAAGAGACTCTCCTCCGGGGGGTTGAAATTTTGGGTATAACAGGACGCTCCTCAGCGTAGCAATGGAGAGGGCGGCAACGGTGGCAATAGAGGCCAAGGGGTGTACCGAGGCAATCAGCAGCGGGCTCTAGGGAAGATAAATGTGATGAGTCAGGCCGAAGCCGAGGCCAAGGCAGACGTGCTGGCAGGTACCTTCACTGTCCTGGGTACTCCTGCACGTATTCTTTTTGATACTGGAGCCATGTATTCCTTTATATCTAATAGTCTAGCTGGGAAATTGGGGGTAGAGATTTGTGACTTCTCCTGTAGCTGTATCTATACCATCGGGAAGGGTAATTACCTGTAAGCATGTAATGAAAGACGAAGGTATAGACATCAAAGGGGAAAACTTTGTAGTAGACTTGATCCAGTTTGCCTTGACCGACTTCGACATAATCTTGGGGATGGATTGGCTGAGCAAATACAAGGGAAGGATAGATTGTAGTGAGCAGAAGATTATTCTCAGAGGGCCATCGGGACGGAGAGTCTCATACAAAAATGTGGAGGAGAAGCCCAGAGTGAAGATTGTCTCAGCAATGACAATTCTCTCCCAAGTAAAGAAGGGACAACAGGCATATCTTTGCTACGTCCAAGACTTGAGCCGGGAGTCAGAAGAGAAGAAGGAGATCCGAGTGGTAAGCGAATTCCCAGATGTGTTCCCAGACGAAATTCCGGGTATGCCGTCAGACCGAGAAGTGGAATTCAGCATCGATCTTGTGCCAGGGTCAGTGGCAATTTCGAAGGCTCCTTACCGGATGGCACCCTCAGAGTTTAAGGAATTGAAGACCCAGTTGGAGGATCTTCTGGATAAGGGATACATTCGCCCTAGTGTATCGCCTTGGGGAGCCCCGGTCCTGCTCTTGAAGAAGAAGGACGGGAGTATGAGGCTATGCATCGACTACAGGGAGTTGAACCAGATCACCGTGCCGAATAGATATCCCTTGCCGAGGATAGACAATCTTTTTTACCAGCTGCAGGGGGCAGGGATCTTATCGAAGATCGATTTGAGGTCAGGTTACCATCAACTCAGAGTTACAGAGAGAGACATCCCGAAGACTGCCTTCAGTACTAGATATGGGCACTTCGAGTTCCTGGTGATGCCCTTTGGACTGACCAATGCCCCAGCTGTCCTTATGGACCTCATGAACCGCATCTTTCACCCCTACTTAGATCGATTCGTGGTGGTTTTCATAGATGACATCCTCATATATTCCAAGGACGAGCGGGAGCATGAGGAGCATTTGAGATTAGTATTGCAGACATTGAGGGAGCAGCAGCTGTACGCGAAGCTGTCCAAGTGTGACTTCTGGTTAGACCGAGTGGCATTTCTGGGCCACGTCATCACCAGGGAAGGCATCTCAGTAGATCCGTCAAAGATTCAGGCTGTAAAGGAATGGCCAAGGCCCAGTAACTTGACGGAAGTGCGAAGCTTTCTAGGCGAGGCGGGGTATTATAGACGCTTCGTGAAGGACTTTTCGAAGATAGTGAGGCCTCTCACCAACCTTATGAAGAGGTGATCAAATTTCAGTGGGACGACGACTATGAGAAGGCGTTCTAGACATTGAAGGAGAGGTTGACCACAGCTCCAGTTCTAACTTTGCCCTCAGGGACAGACGGATTCGAGGTCTTTAGTGACGCTTCTAAATATGGCTTAGGGTGCGTTTTGATGCAGCATGGGAAAGTTATAGCCTACGCGTCGAGACAGTTGAAAGAGTATGAGACCAGATATCCGACCCATGACTTGGAGTTAGCAGCCGTGGTTTTTACACTCAAGATCTTGAGACACTACCTCTATGGTGTCTCGTGCAAGATCTTCACCGACCACAAAAGCCTTAAATACATTTTCACCTAAAAGGAATTGAATATGAGGCAGAGGAGGTGGTTGGAGTTGATTAAGGATTATGACCTGGAGATTTTGTATCATGAAGGGACGTCCAACTTGGTGGCAGATGCATTAAGCAGGAAGAGGAGTCATTCAGTGAACTCCATGTGGGTCCTTCCGGACGAATTGGTTCGTGACTTCCAGAGATTGGACTTGGAGGTGATGGAGTCCGGAGGCATTGAGCGAGAAGTGTGATTGTTCCAGATGAGCATCTCCTCCGACATTTATGGAGAGATACTCAAAGGACAGCCGGCGATGTTAAGTTGGAACGAATCAGAGAGAAGCTGAAGGAGGGTAAGGCTGAAGGGTTCGAATTCCACGATGACGGCAGTCTTAGATTCAGAGTTCGTTGGTGCGTTCCTCAGGGTTGTGCAGATGTGAAGGAGAGACTGATAAAGGAGGCTCATAATACTCCATATTCAGTCCACCCAGGCGGAGATAAGCTGTATAATGACCTGAAGAAGCTGTTCTGGTGGCCAAAGATGAAGCGGGAGGTAGTAGAGTTCGTGTCTAGATGCCTCACCTATCAGAAGGTGAAGTTCAAGCATAAGAGGATGGGAGGATCGTTGCAGCCCCTGGAGGTACCCAAATGGAAGTGAGACTCTTCTTCTATGGATTTTGTAGTTGGGCTACCGCCGGCGAAGGGTGGAGTTAACCAGATATGGGTGGTCGTGGACCGGCTCACCAAGTCTGCTCGATTCATACCTATGAAGAGCACTTGGTCTATGAGTCAGCTAGTGGATGCTTATATTAAGTATGTGGTCAGATATCATGGCGTGACACAGACGATAGTATCCGATCGAGACTCGAGATTTTTGGCGCATTTCTGGCAGCAGTTTCAGAAGGCCATGGGTACTAAACTGAAGTTGAGCACTGCTTTCCACCCGGCGACAGATGGTCAGACGGAGAGGACTATCCAGACCTTAGAGGACATGCTTCGGTCATGTGTTATGGACTTTCAGGGAACTTGGGCAGACAAACTTCATCTGGTGGAGTTCTCATATAATAACAGCTACCACACTAGCATTAAGATGGCTCCCTATGAAGCCTTGTATGGAAGGAAGTGCATAACCCCTTTATGTTGGAGCGACATCAGTGAGACAGTGGTATTGGGACCCCAGCTGATAGAAGAGACAATGGAGCAGGTTCGAATCATCCAGAGCCGAATGAAAGCAGCCTAGGACAGACAGAAGTCCTACGCCGATTTGAAGAGGAGACCGGTTGAGTTTGAAGTAGGGGATAAAGTCTTCCTGAAGGTGTCTCCTGTAAGAGGGGTAACCAGGTTCGGGAAGAAAGGGAAGTTAAGCCCTAAATTCGTGGGTCCCTACGAGGTCCTAGAGAGGATTGGAGAGGCGGCCTACAGGTTGGCACTTCCTGGTGAACTGGAGAGAGTCCATAATGTTTTCCACGTCTCTCAGTTGAAGCGTTATGTTCCCGACCCGTCCCACGTTCTACAGCCTGAGGTGCTAGAGTTGGAGTAGAACCTGTCATACGAGGAGTACCCCATTAAGGTATTGGACACCAAGACTAGAGAGACCCGATCGAAGTCCACTCAGATGGTCAAGGTTTTGTGGTCAAATCATGGGACTGAGGAAGCAACGTGGGAGGTCGAAGAGGAAATGAAGAAGAGGTGTCCTCAGCTTTTCGAGCAGGTAGCAGTTTAAGATTTGAAGGAAGTTTAGTTGCTTTCGGCCTTCGGAATTAGCTTTCTGGTTAGAGTATTGATTAGACCTAGCTTCGAGGGCGAAGCTGTCTTTTAAGGGGGATGAGATGAAATACCCGTGAATTTTGGCATAAGAATAAGTTAATAAATAGTCAGAGTGAATATGACCCCATAATATAAGTAGACAGGAATGATATTAATAGAGGCCCAGACAAGTTATATGTATGTATTCATCTTATTCCTAACTCAAACAACATTACTATATTCTCCTAGCCTTGTGAATTCAAATCAGATTTTACAACCTTTAATAATGGGTATTGTTATCAGCATTGTATTATTATTATCATTGTATTTATTATACCCAAGAGCACAAGTTGAATTTACTTCTTTCAAAAATATCTTTATTCACTCTAAATCATATTAAATATCCAGATGTATTTCCACTTTTTCACGATCTCCACTCATCCTTATCCATTTATTTAGTAATTATTATTTGACTTGAAATTATCTCTCTCATAAATAAATAGTTACACTAGTACAAAAACGTCTATTTCGGCGCCCCTATTTCGGCGGTTGTAGATAAAACCGCCGAAATAGGGGCCCGAAATATATACCGTATGTAAAGAAGGGGTCTATTTCGGCGGTTCCTAACAAAGAACCGCCGAAATAGGCCCTTTTTAATAATAAAAAAAATTAAATAGACCTATTTCGGCGGTTCCTTACACGAAACCGCCGAACTAGGTGTTTCTATTTTTCTTTTTTTTTTTTATTTAATCATCTATTTCGGCGGTTCTTGTCAGGAACCGCCGAAATAGGTCTCTTTAATTTATTTTATAATTAAAAAGGGCCTATTTCGGCGGTTCTTTCTTAGGAACCGCCGAAATAGGTCCTTTTAATTAGCCCCCCAGCCTGATTCGAAACAATTACAGATCATTAGGTCTAATTAACCCCCTCTTCTCCTCTCTGTTCAGCGGCGATTTCGAACCCACCACCGCCACCACAGCCGTCGACCGCCCGCCCTCCTCCTCCTCTTGCTTTCGCCGGTGTCGCGCCGTCGGTGTGGTTTTCGGTTGGTGTCACCGGCCTCAATCCGCCACTCAACAGAGGCGAACAGAGGTGAGAACAAACACTCACGATTGTTTCGATTTTGTTTTATTAATTGTTAATTTGTTGTTAAAATTGATAAATTGTTGTTAAATTGTGATTGTGGATGATGATATTTATTGTGTGTGTGAAATCTTTGCTAGATTTGGTTGTTAAACTATTAATTTATGTATGCACACAAGGTGTTCGATGAAATGTCCGAGTGAATTTTTGTGCTGTTTTTTGCCCTTCTTTCAAGTATAGTTAGGTTAGCTTATTTGGGCTAGATTTTTTATGCTTATATATGGGGTGGAACAATGTTTGAGCATTATTTGTTTAAGTATAGTTAGGTTAGCTTATTTGTCCACTTAAAATTACTTGTTAATTCACAATTCATAAGTAAATATACATTGTAAATATACATTGTTAAAGTATAGTTAGGTTAGCTTATTTCCAGAAGCGTTATACTAAAAAAAATTCTTATTGTGCTTGTTTGAATGAGCTAACGATAATGTTTATAATTTACATATTTGATTATGATATTATATTATCGTTAATACAAGAGTGTGATGCATAAGTGGTATATTGAAAATTATGGATAACATGTTAAACATGAAAAATACAATTTAGGTTGTTATGTAAGTTATAGTTTGATCTTGTCATTTATGAGTTGTTATGAACAACTTCATTCATTGGTAAAATACTAATAAACATTCGGTAGTGTATATATATATGAGTATTGTATATTCGTTAAGTTTAATATAAAATTATTATAATTGATCTGAATGTTGTTCAATCTTTATGCGTTGCCTCTGTAGAGATTGGTGTTGCTACACGCGTCTCGCACGCCCGATTGAGAAGAGGGCTGAAAACAATTCATTTATGAACCGGTATTTTTTTAATTTAACTCTTCATTCTCTTCATTCACTGTAATATAATCTAACTTATCATTTTTCTCTTTTGTGTCTCTACAGATAAATACTTAAGGAGCTTCTTTACCATTTGATGGTAGATTGAAAGCGGAGCGGAGAGCAATTCATTTTCGAACCGGTAATATAATCTAACGTATCATTTTTCTCTTTGTACTTTGTATTTGATTTCCACAAATTATTGGAATTTCGTTTGATGAATGAATTTGGTATATATTAGTTTGGTTTATGATTGAAATTTGTGTTGTTGAATAATTGGTGAATGCTTAATAATAGGCATATTTGTGTCTTTATTTTACTTTGTATTTTATTTCCACAAATTATTAAAATTTTGTTGATGGATAAAGTTGGTATTAGTTTGATTTGTGATGGAAATTTGTGTTGATGAATGGTTGGTGAATGCTTAATAATAAGCATGGGATAGGTAAAATTATGCAAAAGTCATGCCGTTTTTTTTTTAAATCTCTTCGTAATTAATTGTTTGATGTATGTGTATATGTCTAACAATATCATTTTTTTTTCATCGTTCAGTCCAGTCCGTTATTCACCTCTCTGTTTCCCGCCTTCTTCCGTTACTTTTCCTCTTTCCTCCTCTGTGCACAAGTAAGTAACTAAACCTTATTTTTTGTTTAATAAATGCAATTATGTATTTAAATATAAGTGCTAGTACATAATTTAGCTTCATTCCCTATTTGTTGATGCATTTCTTTTTTAATTTATTTTTTGTTGCTCCCTTGCAGAGACATATCAGAAGTGGTATTACTGCATCTCTCGCACAGAAGCCTACCTCTCAGGCACCAGTCTCCCCTGTCCATAAATCCTTAAAAAAACAAGTACGTATTCTAACTCTCGATTCTTTGTTAATCTGTAAACCGGTTTGAACTTATACAGTGGAGAATTGAAAGCGTTGATTTGATGATCTGAATTTGCAATTGGTTTTCAGTTAGCTAGTAAAGAATTGATTTATTTTAATTGTTGGTTGCTGCCATTGTTGGAATGTTTGTGGTTGTGATGACTTTGGTGAGTGCTGAATAATAAGCACGGGATGTGTACAATTATGCAAAGGTCATGCCAAATTTTTTGTAGAAAAAGTATTCGTAATATTGTTTTAAACACCGGTTTCTGTTTTAGAAGTGCAACAATTTCTTAAATTTAAAATGGTAGTTTATTTTGTGTTTGCAACCTTAGAGTTAGGCTAGACTAATTGTCAATCATCCCAGTCATGCTCCATTAGGAAATAAACATGTGCAACTTAATATAGGCCATATTCTACAAAGGATCTAACTCACACCTGTGATCTGTTGCACATGTAGTATGGAGCGTGACTGGATGTATGGTGATAGAGGCGAACATTTTGACAAAATGCTGAAAGAGTTTTGCAAAGCTGCAGTGCAACACAAGGACAGGACAAAGGCGGAGAAAATTCCATGTCCTTGTGTTGATTGTGGTGTGGTTAGACATTATTCAAGCATCAACCTCGTACAACTCCATGTGAAGACCCGTGGTTTCATGCCACATTATACAAAATGGATTTTTCATGAAGAACGTGTTGAAGATAATGCTTCATCTTCCTACAGTCACGATCGGTGTAACTCAAGAACCGAGCAGACATTCGATACTACTAACGAGTCAGAACTCCCAAGCGCTTCCGGAGTCAATGTTGACAGTGAGTCGACTTATCATGATGAACAAATTGACGAGATGCTTGGTAACGTTGAGGATAACTTTGTCGACCGGCCGGATGAGTATCAAAGGTTGTTGGACGCATCCAAAACGGCGTTGTATCCTACTTGCACTAAGTACACGAAATTGACAGCTATATTGAATTTGTTCAACCTGAAGGGAAGATATGGGTTGAGTGACAAAGGTTTCACGGCATTCCTCGAGCTGATTCATGATATGCTACCGGATGAGAACGGTCTCCCTACGACCACGTATGAGGCAAAGAAATGGGTGTGTCCAATGGGAGTAGAGTACAAAAAAATTCACGCGTGTCCAAACAACTGTGTGTTGTACAGGGGTGAATACGAACATCTGGACAATTGCCCAAAATGTTCGTTGTCCCGGTATAAGCATAAAGATGGTGAGTACTCCTCCGTTCAGAAAAAAAGCCCTCCAGCAAAACTTGTTTGGTATTTGCCGATTATACCCAGATTCAAACGGTTGTTTGCGAATCCGGAAGATGCAAAGAACTTACGATGGCATGCGGAGGGTAGAAAGAGTGATGAGAAACTAAGACATCCAGCAGATAGGCCTCAGTGGAGAAACATCAATAGACGGTTCAAAGAACATTTCGGACATGAAGATAGGAATCTGAGGCTTGGGTTAGGTACTGATGGAATGAACCCGTACGGCACATTGAGTAGTCAACACAGTACATGGCCTGTTCTGCTAGTGATCTACAATTTGCCCTCATGGTTGTGTATGAAACGAAAGTACATCATGTTATCGCTCCTGATATCTGGTCCCAAGCAGCCAGGTAATAGCATTGATGTGTACCTTGCCCCTCTGATCGACGATCTGAAGCTATTGTGGAATGAGGGGACCGTGGTATATGATGCTTATGCAAGAGAGAATTTCACGCTCAAGGCTTTGTTGTTCTGTACCGTCAATGACTTCCCTGCGTATGGGAACTTGTCCGGTTACACGGTTAAAGGAACATTTGCATGTCCCATATGCGAGGAAGACACTTGTTCGGACCGTTTAAAACATTGTGGGAAGAATGTTTATATGTGTCATCGACGTCTTCTCCCCGAAGATCACCCTTATCGAGTAACGAAGAGAAAGTTGTTCAATGGTCCAGCCGAAACTCGTGTGGCCCGTCTACCTCTGACCTCTGAGGATGTACGAAAAGGTTAAGGACATTGTAAATGTATTTGGAAACACATCAAAAACCGGCGAAAAACATTTGGAAAAAGTGTTCTATCTTTTGGGAACTACCTTATTGGCGTCATCTTTCTGTGAGGCACTGCTTAGACATCATGCACATTGTGAAGAACGTTGGTGAGGCAGTGAGTGGGACTTTACTCAATATACCCGGCAAAACAAAAGACGGATTGAAAATCAGAAAGGACATGCAAACCATGGGTATACGAAAGGAGTTACACCCCCAAGAGAATGGGAAACGAATCTACCTACCTCCTGCATGCTACACGCTCTCAAAGGCTGAAAAGATTAGTTTCTGCAAATGTCTGTACTCGGTAAAAGTACCGTCTGGATACTCTTCAAACTGGAAGAACATTGTATCGATGAAGGATTTAAAACTTTTAGGCATGAAATCTCACGATTATCATGTACTGTTGTTACATCTTCTTCCGGTCGCAATTCGAGGGATATTGCCATCTGATGTCAGAAATGCTTTAACTCGGTTATGTTTCTTTTTCAACGCTGTGTGCTCCAAGGCAATTGACGTAACCTCTCTAGATGATCTACAACGTGAAATTGTTATCACTTTATGTCAACTTGAGATGTATTTCCCACCATCTTTCTTTGATATAATGGTACATCTAATTGTGCACATCGTTCGAGAGATACAGTTCTGCGGTCCGGTATACTTACGGTACATGTACCCTTTTGAACGGTACATGGGTATTCTGAAAAGTAGAATGAAGAATAGGTATCGACCAGAGGGGAGCATTGTTGAAGCAACAGTGACTGAGGAAGTCACGGAGTTTGTGGCCGATTATTTGAGTGAGGCAGAGTCTATTGGTATCCCAAAACCACGACACTATGGCAGGTTTAAGGGTAAAGGTGTTATTGGTAGAAAGATCGTGCAAGTTTCGCGTCTACTTATTCATCAAGCACATTTGTTTGTCTTACAACATCTTGAGGTTGTTGAACCTTATTTGGAAACCCATATGGTTGAGTTAAGGCATCAAAATCCTTTGAAAAACCACATTTGGCTGACAAAGAACAAAACCGAGTTTTTATCCAATGGTTCAAAGATCATGTGTTGACATTAGCATCATCAGATCCCAGAAGCTGTAAGCGAAGAGATCAGATGTTTGGCAATCGGACCTGAAACTAATATTACATCTTTTGAGGGGTATGATATTAGTGGGTATACATACTACACTGCACGCCAAGATGCCAAATCGATAAACCAGAATAGTGGGGTAAAAATTGAAGCTGCTGCCACTGAGTACCACAGCGGTAACCGATCTCAACCAGTTAGTAATTGGTATTATGGTGTCATCGAGGACATCTGGGAACTAGACTATGACATTGATTCCTTTCTGTTGTTCCGGTGCAAGTGGGTGGACAACCGACGCGGGTACCAAAATGATGGAGGGCTTACCATGGTTGATCTTTTCACGGTTACACGGTTATAATGATGATCAATTTGTTCTGGGAAAGGATTGCGAGCAAGTGTGGTATGTTGAGGATCCGAAAGACTGCAGATGGTCTGTTGTTCTTCCAGGAAGAAGGCCGGTTGTAATGGAAAATGAAAATGAGGATAACGATGAAAATGGGACTGTAGAGGAAACATCCTTGTTTCCTACTGGATTACCGGATTCGATTGATGATACTGAAAACGATTTGCTCTACGCACGATCAGACCATGATGACGGTGTTTGGGTAGAAAATATGAAATGATTTATGTTTTTGTACGTGTCAGGTAATGTTGTTAGTAGAATGTAGACTGTAATATCATCTTAACTGTTATTGTTATGCATCATAGTATTTATGTTATGAGTTTAACTGATGAAAATGCTTTATGATTTTTTTTTTTGCAGTGGATGATCACCCTATAGATGACCCCATTGGACGGCTTATCTCGACTGGAGAACCTGAGCCACAGCCGAATAGACCAAGTAAGCGGGTCACGAGAGGAGGAAAGAAGAAGAAGGACCAGGTAGCAGTACACGAGACTGAGGCTGGCCCTTCACAGCAGACCGAAGAGGAGTCGGTTGTGCCACCAGAGGCGAAGAAGCAAGAGAAAAGAGGTGCAACACGTGGGCTGAAGGCTAACAAGGGCCCTCCTACAAAACCGGTCGACTTCAATCAATTCAACCAGCCCCATGGAAATTGGAAGAATGACTTCACCGCTTACGGTAGCCATTTGGTGAAGTCATATTGCGACATAAACCACACCTGGAAGCAGTGCCTCAATCATTGAAGGATACTATGTTTCAGCGTCTTCAGGTAAATCTCTACATTATTACTATGATCTTTTGTGAAATAATAGAACATTTATGTTTACTTTACTAACTGAATGATCATGTACGTAGTCTCGTTTCTCCGTGGATCCCGCACTTAAAAACGATGTGCTATCAGCGATGTCGAAACAGTTCCGGGACCACAAGAATAAGTTGGCTGACAAGTACATCTACAAGATGCCTACTCCAGAAGATCCAGATGAGCCAGATCATGGTGGAGACGGTGTGAGACCACCATGGGAGGTTTACGAGGGCATAACAGAAGAGCAATGGCTACAATTTGTTGAGAGGCGTCACACACCGGAGTTCCAGGTGCACTTTATTGTCATACATACATAAATTAATCTTAATTTCTTATGTTTTTTGTGTTCAATTTCACTTAACATGATCCCATTAATTTATGCAGGCTCTCCGTGCGAAACAACAAGCAAATGCTAAGAAGAATCTGTACCCTCACCACTTAGGTGGAAAAAGTATTGCTCAAAGGGTACCAGAATGGGAGCAAAAGGGATATCTGCCCACGGATGGCTCATTGGATGCCAGTGGCAGAAGAATGAAAGTGTGGGAGTTAAGCCACATTCCGAAGAACTCTACTCCCGAAAATCCTCAATATGATGAAGCCACGAGAGCAGTTATTGCTCAAATGGTAAGTGATATCATTTCATTTTCAGTCAAACTGTTCATTTCCTTTGTATATGAACTTATGTTAAACTAATAACTGTATTTGTGTGTTATATTAGGGTGAATTAAGCTCTCAGCTCACCCAGGGCACCTGGACCTCACAGAGGAATGATGATCCTCTTACATGCGCTCTTGGTAAGAAGGATCATCCAGGTCGTGCCATTGGGTTTGGTGGGCACGTTGGTATCCGCCAGGCATTTGGCGCACCCGGGTCTAGAATCAGCAAGGGACAGTCGATTAGCTACGAGGAGCACCTGAGAGTGTTGGCTGAGATGGAGCAGAGGATTACTCAGAACGTCGACGAGAGGATCGCTCAGGCTATATCAAGGATTCAGCCACAGCAGCATGAAAGCCAAGAGGTTTCTCGACCACCAGTTGATCAGTCACCCATTCAGCATCAGAGTGCACCGGTAGTGAGAAGTAGTGTCCACTCGGCTGATCCGTTTCCCTATGCATCTCTACAGGTTAGACTAACATTTCAATTGAGTACATGACGATTATGATTTTTAACTTGATCACTAATATCATCATAGAAGAATTCTCAATTTTTATCTAAACAAGTTCCACATAACACTCAGGCACCCACTGAGTGCCATCTGTTTTTACAAATTGGAGTACAAGAGGTCATGGTTGCATGGGGAAAACTTTTCCCCTCTCGTCCAAGTGATATTGTGCACGGTGAACCACTCCGACATTACCATGCACGAGTGCTTCTAGATGAATTTGTTGCAGAGCATGCTGACGTCGGTTTACCGGTGCCGATCCCACAAAGACCTACCGTGCGTTCTGCACAAACTGCGACAGTGCAGTGGCCTGCACGATTGGTCAGACTCCCTGGGCAGGTATTACTCTTAACCGTTGCTATAAAACTATTGGTGTACCACCTTGCATCCATATACTTAATTAGACTAATATCATAGGATATGACCCCACCGAAGACTGATAAGGGCAAAGGAAAAAGAATTGCCACACCTGTGCAATCAAAGGCATCCACAAATTTTGTGCTTAGACCTGCTTTGGTGGAGAAGAGAATATTGGCCGGCTTGTCGAACAATATGCAGATTCTGCATTCCTCGTTGTTGGTGCTACCACCGGATAGTGATTCCCTCATTGTGGAAGATCCCGAGCGGATATTTCACTATATAGTTCAAGGAGAAGATATACATCGATTTGGGATGTATATGTCCGACTTCGAGGAGTGCTTCAGGAGGGATTGGTTGAATGTGTCGATTATCAAGTCGGCCGCCATGTGAGTGACTACCTTTTATATTTTGAATTCATTAATTGGTGATGAATTAGATGTTTGAATAAAAAGTTAATGACTAATGATATTGCCTCATAGGTGGGTGCATGATAAGGCGATCAATGTCTTTGAAGATCGAAGATTTGGATTCCTGTGTCCTGCTATGTGCAGTGAAGTCCAGATGACAAGTGATCCGCAAAGCCTTATGCAATATATGACGAATGCCCTCTATGAATGTTCGAACAAGTCATTTATTATGCTGCCATATCATTCAGAGTATGATATTTGACTATTTCTCTTAGTATTATCTAAAACATATAGTTTGTGTTAGTTGCTTAATGATTTCAACACATTGTGTAATTTGTGGACAGTCGACATTGGTCATTGCTTGTGTTGGTGATGGGGAAGCACCCACGAATCTTGCAATTTGACTCACTTGGTAAGGCTGCCAAGAGACCGAAGATCTCCACCGCAATACTGGGGTAATTATTTTGTTATCGTAAACAACAATTATTTTACTTAACGTTAACTGTTTCATAACTTGCTACTGATGCTTAAAACTATATATATTGCTGATGTATATAGTTCCATGAGAGCTGCATTAAGACTCCAGGGTATAACAATGAAGAGTAACATCCCTTGGAACACTGTCAAGGTACTCTATTAATTGATAAATTTGTGTGATAATGTTTAAACTTGTTTATAACTGTCAATATGTGTTTGTATAGTGTCCGGTGCAGCCTGGGGGGTCAGAATGTGGATACTATGTCATGAAATTCATGAGTGACATAGTAGGAGCGGCGAACCTTTTACCAGAGCACTCGTTAGACATGGAAACATTCTTTGAAAGTTTCAGTTATGCTCTTTACATGTTGTTAGACTTGTACGTTTTAGATTAATGTTCATTTTTTTCAAGGCTTACGAACAAGTGTTCAAAGGTGGTCAGTATGATGATGCTCAAATTGTTGAGATGCTTGAAGAATGGTCGGAGTTCGTCTGCACAAGTTTAATGAATTGATGATCATGAAGATGTTTTGCTAACTTTTTCGAGTATGTAAATATAACTTTGTACACTTGTGGATGGTGTAATGGTAGATTTGAATTGTAATGGTGTTTTTTATTTGTATTGAAAGTGTGAAAGTAAGTGTAATTGCATTGGTTTTGTTAACTCTCAAATTGTGGTGCGTCGTTGGTATTAATTGGGAGCTTTTATAACTTTTTAAATGTGTGCTGGAGCTCCCTGTATGGATGAAGCATTATTACAGGTCTGATTGAATCAAATGTGGTGAATATATATATATATATAAGCTGGGTTGGAAAAAAACAAAAAAAATATACCTATCTCGGCGGTTCTTAGAGAACAACCGCCGAGATAGGTACATCTAGTTCGACGGTGCTCATTTCGGCGGTTCACAACCGCCGAAATAGGCCCATTGGAACCGCCGAAATAGGCCTTTTTTCTACTAGTGTTATCTTCATCCTTTCCTAAGAATCTACTAGTTTTCCTCTTATTTGGGCTATTTATTAAATAACATTTGTAATTCCTTTAACACATTGAATCTAGATCCTTCTTCAGTTGCAACTTACTACTTTTGAGTCTATACTTAATTGTAATTTCTTTTCCTAAGTTAATTTGCAAAACTGATTTCTAGTTCTCTTCCTTAAACAAAATATACCAAATAAATTATTGTTATAATCTTTATATTACTCAAAATGTTTCTATTTAATTATCTGATCGGCTTCGCGATCGTCTTCATCCTCAACACACCGCTTCCACGCTCCTCTCTCTCCTCAAGCCCTCAAACCCTCTCAATTCACGTTCTTAATTCTTCTCTCGCCGTTAGGCTGCTTCTCTGTTGCCGGTTTGGGTAGAAGGGTAAGGGAAATCTACTAGTAAGGTTAAGTAATAGTTTCGTTGCTATCCAAATAGTTTCTGATGGAATCCCTATTTGTAAATCTAGACCCCGAGTTCTCCGATGGGCGCTTCTGTTGATCTGGCCAGTTGATTCTGTTGTGGTGGGCGTATCCAGATAAATTTTGTGCTCAACATTCTCTACCTCTATGTTTTTGCGAATTAACGATGAATTGGTTGGATGTGATTTTGTTGTTGTGGAAATTTGGGGATTATTTCCCCTGTGCATTCTGGTGAGTTGTTTTGCAAAGAGTTTGGATAACCGTTTTGGGAGACTTTGATTGAATTGGTTATTGGCTTGTAGGTACCGGTTGGTGCTCCGTGTATATTGTTGGTGCCTCTGTGGTGCTCCGTGAATTATTGGTACTGTGTACCCCGTGAATGTTATATCAAATTTTGCATGCAGTCATTACTTGCAGTTAAGCTTTAATGATCTACTCCTTTGGGTCGTAAGTTACCTTCTGGGGGTGTGCACACTTAAGGACGTAGAGTGAGGTGGGTATCTAATTGTTGCGACCCCAATTTGGGAGTCATCCGTGTAAACCATTAATTTGATTCTCTGGAAGTTCTCCCTCGTTATGTTTTGTGATTGGTATTTGGAATTGGTAAAGTGGTTCACGTCACAGTGCTAGTATTGTTTTATAAATGCAAAGTGGATTTGAAAATGTATTTACGAGTTGAGACAATGTTTACTCAGTTTTGCTGATTTATGTGATCCCTTCGCGTTTTCTATTGTTGATTTATGATCCCAGGTACTCATGGCTGAATTGGGGATTGGGACACGCTATCACATAGCTTAGGATGATTGGATAAACACTTCACATAATTTTGAGTTGAGTTATGTTTTGGAATTGCATTGTTTCACAATTTTTGGGAAACGTTTTGGTCTTTTGGTTGGTGGTTTTAAGCCTGAGCACTCTTCGTTAGAGTGTGGCGGTAACGCCTTTTGGATTTTGCTATTCCGCTGCTACTTAGTTGAAGTGTTTTGCTGGTATTGCTTTCTGAGAAGTTATGGTTGTGATGGAGTTTTACATATTGTTTAAGAGACCTTATGATAGTGTTTTGTGTATCATTTGAGGTACTAATGTATTGAAATGATTATCCATTTGGTTGCTAAGTTATTGTGTTCATTTGATGTTGATTTGGTTCCGTGTTAGCTTTTGAAAATGCATTTCAGGACCTCTCCGAACATCCGTCCGGACATCTATGTTCGGACAGGCCCCGAGAGATTAAGAAATTTTCTCTATTTAGTCTCGTCTGAACTTCTGTCCGAACGTCAATGTTCGGACAGCATGCCAAGACGAGGTCGACTTACAAGTCTCGACTTATGTCCGAACTTGTAAGCTCGGACCAATGTTCGTTCATGCGTGTAAGAATTTTTGGACTTGTGAAACTCACTTGTGTCCGAACTTCGAGGTCCGGACACAAGTTCGGATGTCTCTGGTTTCAGACTTTTCAACTCTCGACCTGTGTCCGAACTTCAAAGTCCGGACACAAGTTCGGACATTTGGTTTTCCACAGGTTCCTCATCTCGGCTTGTGTCAGAACATCCCATGTCCGGACACAAGTTCGGACTAAGCTTGTTTTGCACTTTTAGGACTCGTTTGCAGTCCGTTTTCGAAGCCGTTTTCACGGTTAGATTTGTAATTTAATAACTATGTTTTAAGGCAAAATCCAGGGTGTTACAAAAACTCATGGTTTACTCCAACTCAATACATCAACATTAACACCTAGCTTAATGTTATACCATTTGATTTCCAATTATATACCAACTCCTTCCAACTCAAACTTAATCACATAACCTAAGATATTCAAACCTTCAGATTATTTCATGTGAACCATTAAATTCCTTAACTCTTTCCAACTTCTCCAAAATGAGATTACAACTCTAACCATGATGTAGTTTCATGTAATTCTCATTTGATTCAAAACCAAAGTCCACAACAATTCCTTAATTTTTCCGAACAGCACCTTACCAAATTCCAACACTTACCACAATTTTTCCATAATTACAAATGCACCCCATAACCTTATATTAACTTACACTCTAATCCTTAACCCACTTTACCTTTTAATCTCCAAACTTATTCCATTTCCACTAATCCAAACAGACCCTAAGTCTGAACAAATTCACCTTTTTGCCATAAATTTTCCATATTTACAAAGTGGCCCCAAAACATTGTACAACTTTACAATTTCATTCATAAACTTCACCTCTTATAATCTTCCAATTAAATTCCAACTTTCAACCCCAAATTTTCCAAAATATCCAAAACAGACCCTTGCTATTCTTCACTCAATTTCCGCCCCTATATTTCCATAAATTATACTTTGGCCACATAAGTTTAACAAAACTTACAATTACCTCCTAAACTTTATTTACCTCACAATTTCTCATCATTTCCTCCTCAAACTTGGTCAAAACTTTGACCCCATCTACATTTGACCTCATAGTCTGCCTAGATCCAAATTTTTTAGAAATTATAAAATAACCCCAAATATTTCTTAGTTTTCACTTAACTCCTTAACTTACTTAAACTTGCAATTTGCATTCCTAATTCATCCAAGGCCTAACTTTCGGCCTTATAGTCATTATCTACTCCCAATATCCTTTTATTCACCACATATAACTTAGCCAGCTATCTCACAACTCCATACAAAATCATCAAAATCTAAAACATCTTCAAGTTCATTATAGGCACTCAAACCAACTTTAAGAACTACCTAAACTTTAGGTAACATCATACAAACCTTCTTATGAGGATTTTATCAACCAAAGAACCTATACACACCAAACCTTCACACCACATTGAAAATCAATATAGTCCTTAACCTTTAAAGCATTTAAACACCTTAAAATGCTTACAACATTGGCCTAAACAATTGGGCTTCATCCCCACCATAAACATAACTTAAATAATCACAAAATAAGCTCGACAATTCGGCCACACTAAAACCTAGGCCTCAAAGTTTTCGGTATTTACACATTACCTACATAAACTACACAAACATGACAATTCAAGTCACAAATAGTTCTCATTTCCAAACTCATTGATAAGTGCGAAATATATCTATTTTTAGGGCTTTAGTTCTTCCTATTTTGATAACAATTCATGTCATATTTCACTTATCATATGTTTTTCCTTAGATTTATGTTTTGATGTGAACTGATACATTTTATGTGTCAAATCCAGCTAAAAGTCATGGAATTGCATTCTTCACTTCACTAGCTTCACAACGCAGCAAATGGGGAGCAAAACGGAGTCCAAACAAAGAATCTAGGCCCCGTTGAAGTTATATTCGACTGTCCTGAGGTGATGTCTAGACTTTTGTCTGGACTTGCATGTCCGGACACAAGTCGAAAGTTGGAAAAAAAATAAAAATTCACATGGAAAAGAGGTGTCCGGACTTACATGTCCGGACACATGTCTAGAGACGATGAAAGAAGCAGCAAGAAGCGCAGCGTTTCAATAAAATAAAAGATTAAAAATTCTGATAATGGATTAAAACGCTAACGGAGTTTTAAAGCACGTTTTTCGAGAAAACCCGAAAACATGAATTTAAGTGGTCAAACGGACCCGTAAA
The DNA here is from genome assembly GCA_023374045.1 of Limonium bicolor. NCBI lineage: Eukaryota > Viridiplantae > Streptophyta > Magnoliopsida > Caryophyllales > Plumbaginaceae > Limonium > Limonium bicolor. Next base: position 48,676,111 of record CM041780.1, on the reverse strand, counting down.
AATTATAGTTGATTAAATAACTATAATTAAGTATTAATGGAAGCTTAATAACCATTAAAATTAATTAAATGAGAAAATTCCGGAAAACGTACCCGGTAAGTGAATAGTGCCAAACCGGGTAAAATAACGAGTGTTTTCTGTCAAAAACCGAAAAACGCTCCAGCATGCATGTATACAGTGGGGCCGATTTTCTGGGAGTGATTCTTGAAGAAAACGGATCCTAATAATGGATTAAAACGCTAACGGAGTTTTAAAGCACGTTTTTCGAGAAAAACCGAAAACATGAATTTAAGAGGTCAAACAGACCCGTAAAAATTATAGTTGATTAAATAACTATAATTAAGTATTAATGGAAGCTTAATAACCATTAAAATTAATTAAATGAGAAAATTCCGGAAAACGGACCCGGTAAGTGAATAGTGCCAAACCGGGTAAAATAACGAGTGTTTTCTGTCAAAAACCGAAAAACGCTCCAGCATGCATGTATACAGTGGGGCCGATTTTATGGGCTTAATTAGCCTTTCCCCTCTCTAATAACAGTTAGGAAATAAAAGAAGAAATAAAAGAACAGTAAAAAGGGAATAGTGAAATGACTTTACTACTCTCTCTCACCCCCTTCTTTATTTCTTTCACGATTGCATTTCCCCCAACTAAGCTCCCTCTTCGTCATCCTCTGTAAATGGCGATTCCATACGTGAGCAAACAGCCCATCTTCTTCCTCCTCAAACTCTCTCATTTCTTCACCGAATCACACAAAAATCATACCGTTAGATTCGTATCGGCAAGGGCTACGTTTTCCACCAAACAAAATCTTGATTCCTCCACCTTCACTTCCATGGGTGTTGGGGCTTTTGGAGCTTGAAGAGCAGATTTTAACTCTCCCTCACTTCCTTAATGTCTTAAGGTAATAATAAGTAAGAGTTTTGCCATTTCAAGCTTGTTCCTGCAATTTGGAAAATTTCCCTCACGCTGGAAATTTTCTCCCATTTTAGCCGCTAGCTCCTTGCCCTTGTGGAGTGTTGGAAACTTCCTCAATTGGTTGTCAAGCTATCCTCTTGGACTTTCTAAGGTAATACCTAAGCTAAGCTTTAAAAAAACTAGCTCCTTAAAATTCTAGTTTAGGGAGGAAAGTTTGAATTAAATTGATTTGTATTGTGTGGTGTGGGAATATGATTGTAGCTAGCAATCTAGACTCCCTTGTGTGGTGTGAAAACATGAAGAGAAAGAAGGAGAAAAAGAAAGAGGAAGGAGAGAAAGTGGACCGAAAATAAACAAGGTAAAAGCTCACCTTGAGTTAGTTTTATTTGACTTGTAAAACAAATTTTAGAGTTGAAGTAATGCTCTCGAATTGGTGTAGTCTTAATACTACAATATTGAGTGGAATGAGAATTTTATATGTGGTTTGAGTGTGGGAAATAAGCTTGGGAACTAAGCTAGTGTATATGTGTGAGCAAGTGGGAATTTAATGTGGTTGTTGGTGCTTGATGAAACAGGGGTGAAGAGTATGTTTATGAGCTGATTTGAGTGTGGTGAATATGCTAAAGAAGTTAAAAAATTCCTAGGGAAGTATGGACTTGAGTGTTTTATACAAAATAAGAAACTAGGTATGTTTAGAAGATGAAAGTGAATGGTAAATCACTTGGAATTTGTAAGAGGAAGAGAAAGGTGCTTGGAGTAGAACTGGAGAGGAAAATAATGTCATTTGGGTGCTAGGAATGACATTAGTGAGTGAGGTTTGAATGATAAGAAGCGGGTACCAAAATCTGTTACAAGGAGTTAAGGAACAAGAAAACCAAGTTATGAAAATATAAGTGAATTGGAGGGAATTAAGCATGGCTTAGTCAGTGGACTTGGTGACTAGTTTAAGGTGGTTTAGATGAGAAATTAGATGCTAAAACATGTGGTTTTTAAGTGGGAAGATGGGTAATCAAATGGTGGAAGAAAGTGAGTGTGTAACAGATTTGGATTAATCCAAATCTGTAAAATCTGTAGCAGGCTCGGGACCTAGTCATGGACAAAGTCCCGGACCACCCCATGAATTGGCGCCGAGAGTGCAGTCTGTGTTGGTCGGGACTTGGGATAGGGACAAGGTCCCGGACCAGTGTTGATTCCACCCGAGAGTTAGCTAATGGATTGGTCGGGACTTAGGATAAGGAAGTCCGGACCACCCCCAGAATCCTACAGAGGGTGTTTTAAAGGTTTCTAATGATGGGGGTTTGAATGTTAATGAATGTTATATGATGTTAAGGCCTGTTTGGTGAGATATAAAGGCCCTAAGAAGTGTAAGAAAGTGTTAGAAGTGATTGAGTAGTGGGAACTCAAATTGACAAGAGTAAAACCGAGTTAACGGGTTAATGGGGTAAATACGGGAATAGCATTTTATTATGTACCGTATGAGTTTAGTATTAACAATAATGTTTGAAACATTATCAGAGAGTCGTGTGTGACCCGAGCATGGTGAGATGACACGGTAAAAGTAAAAACCCCGGTGAATGGTATGATTTTCTTATACTCCGCGTGCTAACCGAGTTACGTTGATTTGTGTGTTTGTGTGCCGGCTTAATTAAGACTAAAGCATGAAAATAATCCCTTGTTTGATTATATATGTCATGTTGTATGTTGAATGAGCTAACATACTTGTATGCCGGTGTGGTCTAACAAAGTGTAAAGACCGACACATAGTGAGTAACGTTTGGCTAGAGACCTATAGATTGGGTCGATGCTTATGATAACGAAAACGTGCAAACACACAAACTATCCGTTAAAGTATAACGATAACTCAAACATATGAACTCCCTAGAATGTGGGGAGAAGTACGGGTTGAGTAAATACCGATAACGGTTAGAAAACCATATTGAAACAATCCACGAAACAAATGAGAGTGGAAAGATAAGTGAACTTACTTCAAGAGGACTAAAGATAGTTCGGAGATGTGAACTAGTAAGAAGGTAAAAGAGACCTAAGGGATTAGTAGCTCCCTTGTGCCATGGTCGACCTCCTATATGAGGATTTTACCCGGTATAAGAAAATAACCGAAAGTATGAGTAAATGAAACGTATGGGTAACTCTTAAAACCTAAGATTAACCGAACTGTGTATTATTCCCAAAGTCATTAGAAACATCGAGAGTGATGCTTCTAGACTAGAACACATAATATTATTATAACTCCGAGAGAGGAGTGTATGGGAATTAGAGTAGTCCGAGAGAAGTCGGACCTACGTAAAAGAGTTAGGAACTAAGAGAGAGAGTTCCGTGAGCTAGTTGAACCTTCACACCATGCTAGACCAGAGTAGGGTCGAAACCGGGGAAGTAAGACTATGCTTGAGAGCCATGAGTTTGGGCCTAAGTATGTATTAAGAGTAACAAGCGTGACGTAGGAGACCTGTAGTGTCTCGAGAATCTACAAGAGCTTGAGTGTAAATAACCCAAGAGTGTGGGTGAGATAATGAGTATAAGTAACCCAAGAGAGTGGGTGAGTATAGTACGAGTAGCCCAAGAGAATGGGTGGTTATATGAGTAAGTAACCCGAGAGAGCGGGTGAGATATTGAATAAGTAAACGAGGCATAGTGAGGTATAACCCACAAGGCCTAGAGTAAACTGATACAACTAACAACCTTGTTATGTTAGTTAGGAATTGTGTTCCGTGATTGGATGTAGATTCCTTGAGTAATATACATATATATTGTATTGCTATGATGCATGTTGTTTGACTAAAATGAACTCCATGTATATCCGACAAAGTAGTTGGCGTACCCCAGTTAGCGCTCGGGGTATGCGAATTTCATATGCAGCGTTAAGCTGAGCCCCTAGGGGCAACTTTTTATTTTACAGTACACCGAGGATGTTACCGTTCGAGAGTAGGACGGGGTCGGTGGATTGCATGGGTAGTTAGATTTAATTATATGTATTGAAAGAGGTATAAGACCGAATATGTTGTCGGCATCCATATATTGTAGACTCGGTATAGTAAAGAAATGATTTGAGTAAAGTATGTAATGTGTACTCGGTTGTTCCAGTTCATCAACCGTTAGGTATGTAAGATAGGCCTGGTTAGCCATATGGGTGGCTAACAGCGTTGTTTCACCCCTTGTTGTAATTAGAGTTCCGCTGCGTGAGTAAGAGCATTTAGTGACAGTTTAAGTGGTAATGACGAGATTAACGGTTGGGGTGTTACACTCAGTCTAAGGAAAATCCTTCCCAACAGCTAATTAGAAAACTTCTAAAGCACCCAACTCCAAGTTCCAATTTATATTTATTACTTCTATCCTATGTGTGATTCTTGTGACCACTTAAGGAGAGCTTCAAGAATCATTCGACCCTGATGTGATCAGCACCAGTGTTGAACTAACTTTCCACCCCCAATTTGTGTTCGGTTTCCCTCGATCTGATCAGGATCAAGTTCGACTTCCCACAACAGTTTCAAAGAACCAATTAATTTAATTGTTTTCATTTTCTATCTTTTTACTCTTTCTAGTCGTGATACGAATTCATACATCCCAAAGGATGGAATCAATCCATCAATCATCCTCGCTCTACTTCCCAAATGCTTTACTCCGTGGTTCAATACTTAAATGCTCATTTCATCAACCTTCACTACTTCCATTCATTACTCTCCATCATTTCAATTATTCTAACTAGGGAATGCAATACTTATGAAATTCGGCTGTCCTCTATTTACTTCCGATAGCATACTTACGAATACACCACCCATGGGCTACATTCCCCTACCACTCATAATCAATCCGTACTACTTCTTTAAGGTTACAATACTTGTGGAGCTCCGTCCACTACTCATTCTCAATTGTATCAAGCAATCACCTAGGGAACTAACTTTCCTCTGGGTTCTACATCCGTTTTATACCGACTCATGCATCGTAATGCCATGTCTAACTTCAAATAGACACACACTACAGGGATTATCATTTCCCCAAGAGTTACTCTACTCTTCTTTACTAATACTTTTACACTGGGGTTACAAGATGGGTATTCATCCTATGGTATTCGCATCTCTCGTGCCTAATTACCACAGTTACAATATGAATGAATACGTATGTTTATTTAACATAAGTACCAATCATTAAATCAATTCTCATTTGTGCTATGCACATTATAGTTTACGTGCTTTATTCATAAAGTTCACGTTAAGCGGTTTTCGCTCTACCCCCCTTAAAAGGGGTTACGCCCACGTAATCTACCATATGTTGTTATTAATAAACATTGGTTTACTCAATTTGGGCAATCTGAAGCGTTTAGCTTCATTACGGTATACTATATAATATGCTCTGGTCAAAGGGTCTTAACCATACCAATGGTTTAGTCTTTGCACTGAGGATTCCTATATGAGTTTATTTAAATCTTAATTAATTCGGTTCTAGCCTATTAGGCTTCAAGGCATTAATAGCCATTCTTTCATACTTACTAGGTGTATTACATTTCCAAGCTAGGGCCCACTAGCTTCTGCTGCGCGACCCTGATAACTTGGGTTACTCACCCTTCATGTTATCCTTAATGTGCTATACATCACCTTTTTATCCCTCTATTGTGGAAATAAGGTTTACTAACAGCGTGGGGTATTCTTTTACCGCTGTTTGAACTAATGAGTTTTAGATTGTAACCAGCCCTCTGGTAATCTATTATACATACTATTCGTACTCCCACGATTATCACTAAGTTCCTCCGACTTTGTGTCGAACGAGGTTAGGTCACTACCTAGTTGTAGTGCTTCCTCTGCTGTCACTAGCTTCTGATTTATACCAGTTCTTCTGGTTCAGTACAAGTGTTCTTTGCTTGTATGACCTTGCATTCTCAATGCGTCGGTCCAAGTGACTTTCTTCGGTCTTCTTTCACCTTTTATTCTAATGGAATTCACATCTTGTGATTGTTAATGTGTTCTACACTCTTCGTGCTTCTTTGGCCTTAGGCCGCACGGTCTGTTGATAAGCTTGCTTAACTGGCTTATGCCATGTTTGTGGTGAAAAGAAAGATTTACTACGGTTTACATTCTCCATGTCCCTAGCCATCCCATTAGATCATTAGCTGCACAGTGCAATACCAAAACACTCAGTCATATAGAGTGCAGAGGCCTAACGCTTGATAGTAAGTCACTTATGTGATAGGGTTGAATATTTCTACCTGTCTTTTCATGCTTATACTCCGTGTCATCGTCTTACTACTTCCTCCTAGCGGTCGCTTATTGCGCACCATACTCTTACTCATTACATGACATCGTTTTTACTGTCTTTGTTACTGTGGTAGTTCCTCTTTACTCGTTGCCATTGTCATTGGCACCATTTCCTTATGGTATTAACACTGAGGGTTTCCTCTGTTCGTGTGTATGGCGGTTGTCGTAGCATACCGCAATGTTACTATATTCCCACTGTGGGAATGTTTCATTCCAGTTTAGGTCTCATGTGTAGGTTGGTTTACCTCACATTATTTCCATCACTTACGATGCCATTTACCGATTATCTTGGTTGACCAAGGATGAGATAATTCATCGGGTTATAAGCTCTCTTGAGCGTCGGTCATTTGTGGTGTTCGATGTGTATTCACATTGATTGTTTTTGACAATTTCTATCTCCCAGTGCTGAGCATTGGTTATAGGCTCTAGCTGTGCGGTTTTACCTTGTATGTAGATCACTAGGACATCCCAAGAAACTTCAAGGGCTTTCGGGTCCCATTCTCTAATTGAAGAGTATTTTATCACTGATAGGTGAAAGTTCTTGTTGGGGTGTGTTTCCACTCATAGGTCTCATGACAAGGTTTACCATGTAAGTATTTATACAATGGTTCTCCACATGATTAGGTGCATAAGGAGTATACTTACTCCTTCGAGCTTCGATGCTCTTAAGCAATGTGCTTCTACAGTCCATAGCCTCTCGTAGGCGTGGTGGGTTGGAAATCTCATTTCCTTATTCGTTGTCTCTTGGCAGTATCTATATGCACAAGTTTTGTTGTTATAGTAGATGAAAGCCTCTTCTAAGGGTTCACATCTTCACCACCTTGGTGGTCTTCGATTAACGAGGGGTACTTTTCCTCGAGTTTCTGTAGTGTCCAAACGTGGACTAGGCCAACGTTGGCATTTATCACGATTTCTATGCCTCTGTGTTATCATTGCTACAGAAGGCACGAAGGTAGTTAAAGCTTGTCGACTGTATACTAGACTGATGCTCTAGTGACAGTGACGCTGAATTGACCATTACTCCAAGTCACTCAGGATGTTGGGTTTGAATCGATGGTCCAGTTGTTGATTTCTTGTCGTATGAGACAATATCTCCTGCAAGTCTTGTTATCGAATGATGTGGGTTATGCAACCGTTAAGGTTTACATGATATAGTTGGTTGATGAATTTTAAGCCTTATTGCTGCAAGCTATGCTCTAGGCAAGCTGCTTACGCATGTTTCCACTTCATTTATACCCCATAGGTTGGAGGCATTGCTGGGCTCCGTGGTAAGTCGTGACATCACGCTTCCGTTTATAGGAGGCCCCCTTCATGCATTCTGATGTCAATCAGTGCCTTTCGGTGGCTGAGGGTATTCCTTGTTAGGTGAAATCCCTTCAGTATCCTAACCGAATATTTCTGTTCTAGTTGTCGTGCTCTCTCCATGACACTTTGTTCGATTGGTGTTAACTCAGACACCCTTCGAGGATTGCTCCTGGGTGTTGTTAGGTTATGCCGTTACATCCGGCTAATGTTTATGATATGTTATCGCTATACTGCCTTGTGGTATTGTATTTAAGCTATTCCTCTTTTGGGTTATAACATCTCCCGACATTGGGTAGACCGTTTATACTTGCTCCTAGTGCTTGAGACTTGGTTTAAAAATCCTCTTCGATAATAGATTCTATACAGTGGTGATCTTGTGATCGCTCTTGGAAACCCAGTCCCATTGTTGAGCATCGTGGTGTTCACGTTAGGCGATTGCCTTACTGTGTTTAGGCTGGGTATACTTTCCAGCTGTCATGTATTTACTTGATGTCCTGAGATATGTCCACTGTCTATGCTTACTAGTCTGTGCTCTTTGCACTTCCTAGTTCTTATTCCGTATCCTCAGATGGATTCTCCGAGTTCTTTTGCTGACTTCTTAGTTGAGTTCTTCCTCCTTGATCGTCTGGAGTTCCAGTTGTCCTGGTTTAAACTTACTTATGATCCGTAGAACGGAGTTGACTACTTCCCGTGTTTCGTACACTCCATGTATACATACGTGGGGTACCGTGTTAGTACGTTACCACTTACCTAACTATCTGTCAGGCCCACAAGCTCCTTCGAAGTGCGGTTGTCCCACATCCCGTAATTGGGTACACTCGTAGTGCTCGTCACACGCCTAGGTGAAGTATTCTATTGTCAACTCCTCTTGTATCATTCTATGATAATCACCGTAATTCTGTTGGTTTGGTTTTAAAATCCAAGGTTTAAAAGAAGGTTTGTGGTTTTGTAAGAGAACTTGGTTTTGAAAAATACTAGCTCGGTGTTAAAAGAGGTTCTTAATGGCATAGCCATGTTCAAAATCTTGACCAAGTCCAGGTTTTTGGTGACTGGTGTATCCCTTGTACAATGGTCAGGCCGTCAGGCCTTTCCAAGGTTCCATTCTTTCAGTTCTTAGGATGTGTGATCCAGTAGTTGTTCTATTACGGCCACAGTACATTACTATGTACTTGTGGTGTGTTAGAAGTCCTCCACGCGTTCCTGTTCTTACTGCACTTGCCATGGCAAGTGCGTGGTACTGGTGGTTTTTGGGTAAACCAATACCGGTCACGGTATGGTTTCCTCTTGCATTTAATAGTCTTGTTGACTCTTCCCTTGATCATATTGACCTATGGTTGGGACACTTGATTCTTTAGGTGGCTTCTCAGCGATCTGGACATGGCTGTCGTTGATCTGGGTATTTCTCCAATCCTTGGAGATTCCCTTGATTTGGTTTAGTGTTATTCCTTGTTGCTTGTTCCCACACATTTATTGTGGTTATTGAGCCTTAGCTTGTTTAGGCACTACTCTTGTAGTCCTACCAGTTCATATCCCGTGGATAACCTTATAGCAGTACAAGCTATGTCGGCCAGGTATTGTAACCTTTTGGCGTTGTAGTTTCGGAGTTAACCACTCCTGACTATGTCCTTAGTCAACTGGTATACCCTTGATGGTATTCTTTAGCTACTGCTGCTCCGCAGACTTGTGTCGCGGGTTCCATTACTACTCCATTTCTCATTTTGTTGCACGATTAGTGCTTCCTTCCTGCTGCTGGTTGGTTAGCTAGGTTTCGCGACTGCAGAGCACGTCGCCCCATGCTGTTGTAAGTTATAGCCTCCTTGTTGTTGGAGTGCTCATCCTACCGCTATTAAATGCGGGTATTGTTGTTCAACCGGGATCCATCTCCGGGACTCCCAATTCTTGGAATATACCATATGTCGGTTCTTGTTACTGTGTGATTGCTTCACAATTGCCAGATCGGGTTTTTCCCGAGTATGAGAAGACTTTTCTTCTCTCTGGCGTCCCTTCCCAAGTTATGCAATGGGGTTTGCGGTGGGCGGGACTGGTGTTGTAGGTATCCGGTACTCACCGGGAGTTCCTAACTACCATCCCACTAATGCTATCACTCAGCCCATAGCCCTAAGCTTCTAATTCCTAACTCGGAATTTCCTAAACTCGGTATTTCCAGTCATCAGAGCGATACTTCGCTCTGATACCACTTTTTGTAACACCCCTACCGCTAATACTGTCATTACAATCCAATCTCCTTATACATTCGTACTCTCGCAGCGGATACATACTTACTCAACGGCGGGTGATACAATGCCGTTAGCCACCCACGTGACTAACAAGGCTACTACTACATGCAGCATCGGTCTGATGGACCGGAATCCCGAGTACTACACATATATAATACATACTCCGTTTACTAATCACGTACTGCTATGCTCCATTCAACACGTTACTCCATTACAATACTACACGATACAATGTACATAACCGAGTTTACTAAGTTCCAAATACAAACATCATGATTCTTCCAAGTTCCTATGTACTCATTAAGAGTCTAACTACTACCCATTCCTCACACACTACTTACTTCCTAGGTACAAGGGGAGTACTACTTAGTACTCCTTTACATTCCACTACTAGCAGTCCAAAATGTGGCCACCGGTCTCTTACCTTGACCATATCCTCTTCAGGTACCTGCACGCTAAAAACATTCCCCCGAGGGGGTCAACTTTCGCTGAGCATGATAACCGCATACCCCGCGTACTAGCGAGGGTACGCCGACCATTTGGTCGAATACATGCAATTCAATTTACAATACATACATTCATACATACATGCTTTCATTCATGATACTACAATACTACATAAGGTATTCATACATTCGCACAGTACAATACATGCTTGGAAGACAATACAAGTCAACCAATACTTACTTACCATCTTCCAGGATACACATACACAATACATACTCATTACATACTCAATACGCAATACGGAGACACACTTCTCCAATTCACACAGAAGGCTTGTTAGCTTCTTTACACGCCCGGGTTAATCGGGTGTTCAATACTCATTACTCAAGGTCAATGACTTACAATAGTCGAGACCGATACTCATACAATACTTACTTCTTACTTACTTTACTCCAGTTAAGTCGGTATGACCTCCGAGCAGGGATTACTACATCCCACCACCGGGCTTTAGGGTGGCCCACTAATCCAGGATGCTACCCATTCAAGGGATTTGGTCCATGGAAAAGATTACAGCTAGGATTCGGATCCAACCTCTTGTGTTTTCTTATCCTCACGCGTGGCCGAAACTATATCGGACTTCTACTCATTCCATTTACTCATTACTCATGTTAGGTGTTAGATTGTTAGGAATTAGTAGAAGTCATTACTTCATTTCCATACATCCATACAGTACACAAGTACACAATACTTACACATACTCTTCATTTCCACTCATACATTTCATGAATTATACAAACTAAATGTTCAAGGAGATACTCAAGAACAAAATAGTTCAAACACAATTAAGTGCAATATGAGTCTGATTCATGCATTTATTTTATTGGTGATCACATAAGCACACAAATCGGGGTAACCAGGTTAGGATACAGAGCATGAAGAAATCATACCTTTCACCGTTGATTGACTTATCGGGTGTTCCCTTGCTCCTTAGTCCGTACTTGTTCCTCGAATCTTATTCTCGAACCTCCGGCTACATGCCAAATGGTTCCATTAATACTAAGCATTACACTACATTCATAGCTACTACTCCCGTACTTACCCCGTTATCCCATTGATTTGGTTTAATTTAACGTTCTTATACTTTCAACTTCCTTAATTACTCCTCATACTTGATTCCCATTTACATACTTACTTCCTTACCGTTGCTACTCCATTAATGGTGTATTACTACATACATATGCATACATGTATAGGCACATATATATATATATATTGATATATATACATACATACATATGATTAGTATAACCATATAATAAACTTTTTTTTTTGTATGACTCGACCGACCTTACCCAAGTCCGGTCCCAGGGTCGGTCGAAGTCAGTAGGGAAATGCGCTGGAAAATTTCAGGGCCGACCGACCTTGCAAGTCGGTCCCAAGGTCGGTCCATTCCAGTGAGTTATGGATGAAAAATTTTAGCCTGACCGACCTTGCAAGTCCGGTCGCAAGGTCGTCCATCCAGTAGTTACATTACGGGAAATTTCTGGCCGACCGACCTTGCATGTCCGGTCCAAAGTGTCCATTCCAGAAGGTTTCCGTCCGTTGTAAATCTAGGCTCGACCGACCTTGCAAGTCCGGTCCGAAGGTCGGTCCGGCCCAGTATTTCAGTTTTGAATTCTGTTTTCAGTTCTATACTTTGCCCATTGTTTCTCCAATCTTCCTACATGTAATCCCACATGTTTAAACACTACCTAGGCCCTCCAAACTGCCTTAGTTCATCCACCTAATTCCTTACTCATTTCTAAATCCACATACACAATTTCTTCTCACTTCCTTCCAACACTTACAATAATTTTCCTTCCTCTTATGCTACAGATTTTCACATTAACCTTTACCATTCAATACTCTTACTACCAATACCACTACTAATATCCTCATTACATTATTTTCCACTCAATCCTTTCCCATTATCTAGCTCCTTTCAAAATCAATTACAAAGTGGTTTACTACACACTTTAAGCTCTCCAAGCTCACCTAGTTCCTCCTAGTTCCTCCAATGCATTATAATACTTCTTGCTACAGATTTTACACTCTTACATCCTCATACTACAAGTACCAATCCATAGTTACTAAATATCTCTACTAACTTCAATACACACCTTGGTTCTCCCATTCACCAAGTCATCCTTAAATATACATTTTCTACCAAAATTTTGCCATAGTTTACCTACTTTCCTTACTTACTCACATAAGTCCATTCTCACCAAGTTCATTCCTAAAACTGGCCACACCCATATAAGGGTCCTACCAGCAATCAATACAATACCAATTCATCAATACTTCCTCAATCCACAATATTAATACACATATACAATACTCTTGGCTCTAAGGCCTATAATTCACATACTAGTTCACAAATACCCAAAATTCCAATACTACAATACCAATAGAATATTTTGGGTTCCTTAAATTGGTTTACCCATATCCATTACTCTAATGTATTAAATTTACCATTCAAGAAAGAGCTCTTACCTTAGGCTCTTAATTCCTCCTTTCTTTTCCATTTCTCCTTCTTCTCTCTTTCTTGCCCAAATCAGCTACATGGGGAATGGAGTTGCCAAACTCCATTCCCATTACCCAATGTACACAAAATGAGTGCAATTAAAATGTAACCCTTAAATTAACACTAATTCATTGGAGTGTCCTTTAGCATATTAGAGAAATAGAGAGGGTGTGAGGGGAAGGGGCTACCGACCACACACACACACTCACTCAAACTTTTGCTTTTTATTTACTAAAGTGGACACACTAGTTTTATCTTATTACACTCTCACCCCACTACTTCCCGGTTGTTACAGTTTTTACTTACCGGAACCCGTTTTCCGGAATTTCCTCGTTTAATTAATTTTATTGACTATTAAGCTTCCATAATTGCTTAATGATTTATAATTTTTACGGGTCCGTTTGACCACTTAAAGTCACGTTTTCGGGTTTTCTCGGAAAAACGTGCTCTAAAGCTCTATTAGCGTTTTAATTCATTATTTGGATCCGTTTTCTTTGGGCGTTGTTCCCATATAATATTTAGGTCTTATTAAACCTTTATAATCCATATAATACGCTAACCGATGTCCCATACCTCCTACAATTGTCCAACGCTTATTTAGTGTTTTTCACTTTTTAAGCGTTTATTATTTCTTTTGGATTTATTTTTCCTTACCAATATTACTTAAGCATTATTAGGCTCTTAAATAAGGATTAAAATAATCTTAATCACTATATTTAAGTTTGGGGTATTTCAAATACCATAGTATTAATATTAAGTATATGGTAACCTAAGTAAAATACTTAGGGACGAGTCACGACATTGTCGGTCTCTAGAGCATGGATCTCGAACATGAATATAACCTAGATTACTTCTAGGTATGCGTGAGACCCATTGGGCAGCCAGGTAATAAATTATATTCTCCATAAGACTAAGAGCATATCTTAAACATTATGAGAGAGAGATGGTATGAGTTGAAGTGAGGAATCCCGGTAGTTTACGAACTACTTGGTTGCGCAGTTGTGATCACTGAGGGGTAGCCAATCGGGTTCCGCTCAAGGTTACGGCCTTTTCCATGGACGTCTTACGAGACAAAAGACAATAGTCAGGGGCCTCCGGACCTCTGGCGAAATGAGCACCTTTGTCTGTACGGGAGGACTACTGTCCATGGTGAGGTTATCGGGTTGTCTTAACATGACGCCCTACTGGTATTAATTAAACATGGTTAGATGGAGCCTACAAAGCTAAGGTAAATTAAATATGAAAACTGTACGCTACGGCGATTGTACATTGTACATTATACTGTAATCAGTTGGATATGGGTGGGGCCTTGAAGGCCAAATTAAATTAAATTAACGATGGATGGTGAACGCTACGGCGATTGTACATTGTACATTATACTGTTATTATTCGATACGTTTGATATACAATTGTTGTTGTGATATTTTATGAATGTTGAGTTGGATGGATGGTTAAGTGTTTATGAATGTTTGGATGGATAATTATGTATATTATACATATATATATTACAGTATTGATTATAACTGTAAAATGGTAAAGCATGAAACCAATCTAATAATAAGATGGTTAAAATGACTAAGTGACCATTAGGGTCCAGGCCCGGCATACTCAGCGTCTATTGCTGATACTACACCATATGCAGGTTGTTGACTATTGCCTAAGCCGAAGTGCGGAACAGGGTAATTAGAGTTTATTTTAATTACCGCACATGGAGTTGTAATATGATACGGTTTTGTATATTCAGGTTTCAGTAGACGCTCACTTGTCGATGTTTATGATTTATGGACTTAGTATGATGTATAGGAGTTTCTCGTTATCACGGCGGTTAGCAGTTTGTTTATGTTGGAAGTTGGATATAGTTTGGCTTCGTTGCTCGCATGGGCGAGTAATGGCCGGTGACACCCAAGTGAGTATTGTTATTATTGTTTATTCTTCTGCTGTAAGACGTTTTATTTATTGCTACGTGAGAGATTATATCGTGTTTAAGGAGAGGGGTGTTACAGTTAGGGTGATTGAGCTATAATTTAGCACTTAGTGCTTACAACAGTTGTCTCTAAAATCTTGAGACGAGTCTACCTATTTGGTGTCTCATAACTCTAAGTTATTTCTTTACGGGATAAGTTCATTAGTTTAGGTACCTTGCATGTCCTTTTTCATTAGTGCGAACTTGTATCCCTCGTGTGTTGGTATATAACTACGCACATATGGTTCATCCCTACTCTTAATTAGGGGAATCCGTCTATAACATCATTCGGATTTGATTTCCTTACACCTGTTTCATCTCTCCTTGAATTAGGGGAGGATCCATTTACAAGGTTCTTAGGAATTGTCCTACACCCTCTTCATCTAATATGGACTTGCTCTTCTTGGCAATTGAGGCATTTGTCCCCAAGGTCCATTATATCCCTTTCATCTTGATCCCCTAGTAATGTATTTGCACACATGCATGTTTCTGAGTCGAAATAAGGTGATACATGTTGTACTACTTGTGAAGTACTTTCCTTAAATGGTTTGGATTATTGTACAGTCTGCCCTCAATCTGAATTTGTGATCATTGAGTTTCACCAACATACGTATGGCTGATAGTTGTTTATAATGGTCGCTTCATTTCACACCATGTACTAGTCGATTAGACGGTTATCCATTATCACGGTTCACATGGAGTACTTGCTCCTTAGCTTAGGGCATCCACTAGTATACTAGCTCCACCTTTATTGTATTGCATGTTGATAACACAATTATGAGATTAAACTTGATATTATCTTCTGTTCAGCCCTATCTGGGTGAAAACATATTAACACTCTATGGGTTGAGCATGTGGTTATAGTTACATTATGTGACATTGTCGCAACACTTTTAGCGCGTAAAATAGTTCTCCTTATGCCCCTTTCTTAGGTAGCATTATAATCCATAAGTTCCTCCTAGGGTGGTAAGCATTGTGTAACATGAGCAAATCCTTGAAGCTTTATGAGGTCTCACATATTTACTCCATTTGATGGGGTTCCTTTGCCTTCGTCATTAAGTTGACCATAGGCTTCCTCATCTTGGGGTAAATTTTCCCACTACCATTGGTATTAGCCATTTCTATATGGAGTAACGACCTTCGGTCGTATTATAGTCAAGATATTCTTGATTTCCCAACCTTGTTGGTTTGACTGAGATCCTTCTATCAATATATTGTTTGCCTTTGTCAGAATTTCATCATTCACTTTAGCACGGAGTTGACTACTTCTTGCATTATTTATATTACTCGTTTATATATATGGGGTATCTTAATGATACATTACTACTTACCTGACTAACTTATACATAAGTTTCATCAAGCCTACAAGCTCCTTCGGAGTGCGTCATCCCATATCTCATTTTTGGTACACTCGTAGTGTCTGTATCTAGCGGCTATCGCGCGCTTAGTTTCCGGTAATTTCTGTTGAAGTACTATGTTGTCAACTCCTTATCAGATAGTATTGGGATACCCCTAAGGGATTCTTTAGGTCTCATGGGTCCCTTGCCCAATTGGCATGATTATATACCTTCTCTTTGTTATGTGTTTGCAACATGGCGTCCTAATAGTGGGATTATATTATGTAGTGGTATAAGGGTGAATTTCCTTTCTACCTTGGTTTCATTATTGACAATTATCCCATAATGGAAAAGGCTGTCAGAGGTGAAGCTCTCGCTCTCCTAGACTTGGTTCCTTCAGTGATATTAAAAATATCTTCTCGTAGGCGTATGCCTTACGGTATTTAGACTTGGTGTCTATTTTGATAGTTATTTACTTTCATCACAGTATCTAATTCAATCCTAGTAGGCTGTAACACTCATTCCTAGGGGTTATATTTGGGGTGTTAATGTTAGTATTTCAATCTTCACTTTTGAGGTTACAGTGTTTCCCGTTCTCAAGGTGATTCATTATTCAATTCCTTATTTTTTGCTCTCCATACTGTAGTTTAACAGCATCGTTGATCTTTATATCAATCCTATCGAGGACTAAGTGTCCTTTCTTCACAAGAATTCACAACACCATTAGCGTGTGCTGTTTGGGCATAGCATCGGCCCTCGTCGTCACGTGTTTGTATCTTATCTACGATTCTCTTATGGTTTGAGAATGGTTTCCATAGTGGGTACTCGTGTCTGATCCCTCATCCAATTGATTGGATGGGTTAGAATTGTGTCATGGCTGGTGTAGCTCACTTCCTTGTTCTTCTAAAATCAATAATGGTGGTGGTTCATCCACGAAGTGTTACACATCCTCGAACATGGTTACGCTTGTCCTAAAGACTCAACATTCCACACAGGTAATATTTGACATCTAATGTCGGCACCGGTACTGGGGTTAGACTTGTAAGCCTTAGTTAACAATTTGTTTATATTCTCTCTGGTCCAGCGCTTATCAGCTGGTGTATTCCTATTAGTCATAATGGTCAAACCCTTCGGGTCTTTTTGAAGTGTTATATTCCTTTAATCTCAAGGGTTTTACGACCGTCTTCTAAGACAAGTTGTAGTCCTTACCTTTTTACGTTACAAACATTTGTGAAAATTTGGTATTCCTTATCGCCATGGTATTACACTCTCCAATCTTCATGGTCTTTCAAGATTAGTCCATGGTTGCAGCATTTACTGTAGCAAGTACGCAAGGCTGGTTGAAATTCCGGTACGATAATTACTATAGTACTTGTGGTGGCAAGTGAGCCATGCAGACTAAGCCACCGCTACGATGTGTGTCACTGTAGTATTTATTCATGTTCCTTTCACTTGTGAGTCTTATTGACTCTTCCTTTACCATTTGAGTCTTCTAGTTTAACTACTTGATCTTTCTCTAGATGCCCTAGATTCGGAATTCCCTCATCGGGGATTGCTCCCATAAAGGAGGTTCTTCTACCTTTTAATACAATCTCATTCCCAACTCGTTTCCACATGTTTCGTTGTGGTAATAGTGTACTAACTCTCTTCGGGGTGTTGTATTGTAGCAACCTTGACGGGTTCTATATCATAGGCTCTCGCATGTATTCCATCATGTAAGTCAGGTCTTCCTAAACATTCGAAGTTGCATAGGCTCGAAGTCATCCCTTTCAGGTGAGACTTCCAAGCGGTCATTATTCTGTAAGTTACGTATTTGTGAGTTGACTTAGAGCTGTTTTTCCATCTCCCGTTCTCTAGTTACACTTACTAGTGCTTTCCTCTAGTTAATCGGATAGGGTTACATTGCCTCTTTACAAGCCAACCCCATTTGTCCTATGGAATTTATCCCTCACTAAGTATGGTTCACTGTTTAGCTACTACCACGCACGACAGCGTCTCTTAGATAGCATGTTGCTATCAGGACCTCCAGTCCTTAGTGATTTATTGTATCACAAATTTCTTTCTTATTTGGATGTCACAACATCCATAGCAGCCGCACTGGGTCTTCCTGAATAGGAGGAATTATCCATCTCTCAGGCGCTTCTCATACCATTGCCTATGTAGGTGGTAATTGGAGGTACGGGCAGCGGCGGGTGGGGTACTACTGCTATTTCCCGGATGCCTCTATCTCCCTCTGGCATACCTCGCCCTCTACCAATACTTCTTCCTTACCCCTTCGTAACGCCTGTTGGAAGGGTTGGGTTAGACCTTTACTCGGTACTATACCGTAGTTATGATAGTTAAGTATTGAAGTGCCCTTCAGGCTAATACTCGCAAGTATTTAGCATTGCTAAGACGTCGTTAGGTCACGAACCTTACAAACGTTCCCCGTATACCCAAATCCTATGCTCACTGTTCTTATCCTACTATCTCTTGTCATCAGAGCGTACTCCGTTCTGATATCACTTTTGTAACACCCCTAACTCGTAAAGTACCATTAAACATAAACTTGATACAATCTGCTTAATCTTAAGTACGATACAGCAGAAGAATAATCAAATAATGTCAACTCCGATGCTACTGCCATGACTCACCCACGTGAGTAACTAGGCTACCAGTTACCGTTCACAATAGCCACTGTGATGATCAAGATAGATGTTATTCAATACATAAGAATCAATCCATCAACTAGGGAGCATTCTACTTATCCAAGATCTTTTACAGCATTCTTACAACCAAATTACAATACAATAATAGAATCATAGAACAAATACAACTGTCTACCCAAGGTATCCCGCGCTCTATCGTCAGCAGCTACACACCTGTAAATTTTGATTGTATGTATGGAAATAGTCCCTACTGAGTATGCTACTGTGCAACCGTCATGCACCCTCAGACCCTTGGATTAATTAGTCTAGTTGACATGCAGTTTAATTTACATGCAATACCGTGTACATAATAAAATTGTAAAGCAATATAATACGTTGCAATAAACCAAGCAATCATGCATAGCCAAATGGATCCACTTAACACACCATCAACCAATCACATCAATAACATAACAGTATAATAACACGAGTATTATAATTCAAATCGTTCTCATTATTGGGCCTTAAAGGCCCTTTCATATTGTTCACCAATGATACAAAAATAACATTGTTCGTATTAAGGTTCATCTGGTAATAATCCTCTACCAATTCAACTCACCACACATGTTACATACTCCGCCATGTAACATATCACAATGCATTCGGTATATTAAACATTCAAAGTGAATCATACGAGAATTGTAATTTAAGTTCATCTTCGTTCCTTGGCCTTTAAGGCACTAAATATTGTTCACCGCTTATACAAGCGTAGTTGCTGGTTGTATTTAATGTTTAGCTGAGAATCATCTCATGTCTAATGACAGACGTCTCATTAAAGGATGACGTGTCTCTACACCATACCCCATAATCGGTAGGTCACCAACGGCAGTAGCCACCTCCAAAGGTAGAGTATCTGACCAACAAACCTTCTGGGATCGTTGGAATTTAATGGAGAGGGACTATCCTCGCAATTTGTGACCACAGCGCAAGAAGAGCGACATCCCCTTGGATTTTCTCCATACACTTCCTCCATACACAAGTCACTGAAGATTAAGGTCTCTTAATCTACATACCTAAGTCTCAGCTTAGGTTTCAGTGAATAACATTTTGAATGTAATGCCATTAAGGTCTTATACCTAGAACCTCTAGATTATTTCTACCATTCGAATGTCTAATCATAAGAACGGCCCTTTCTCGAACCGTTGCTCTACATCTAAGTAGATTCTTAGAATTCTCGGGTAATATAATTCATTACTATCCTTGAAATACCCCAAACCTTATTATGTTGTTTAAACACCTAAATATGGTATATAAAGACTAAAAAGAGTCTTAAAAACATTGGTACACAAATTTAAACAATAGAAAACACAAAATGTGCTTTAAGGTCAATAAGAGCCAAAATGTGCTCTAAGCTTGGGATAAGCTTGGTTAAGACCTAATGAACTTACCAAGACCTTATTTATATACTAATGAACATATTAAACCAATTACCAAAGAAAACCAAGCTTGAAAACAAGTCAAAACACAAAATGTGCTTTAAGGAATCTTAAAGCACATTTTCAAAAAATTGTCTTGTAAATGAGTTTTGAATGGCTAAATGTCCATCATTACTCTTTAATTAACATGCGTACTATATAGTATCACATTTGGAAGTCTATATCAATGGGAAATCAAAAATTTCACTTCTATGTGCCTTGTTTTTATGAATAGTGATTTTAATAAGCTAGTTTGTAACATATGTTTGTATAAGTAATTAAGTTGACAAATAAAGACTATAATACCCCTAAGTACTATTGGGTGCCGGTTCTTCTTAAGTGTGGTGACTCACCACTCTCATGTTAATATGTTAAGTAAATAAAGATGACTAACTAAAGTACTATTTACTTTATAACTACAAATATCTTCTAAAAGCAAGTTTACCTTCATTTCTCCTTTCTTCCTTGCATTCCCACGGTTCCAAGCTCTCTTCAACCTCTCATCTTCATTCTCTTCTACTTTACGGTTTGCAATAGTACACACCACCATCTCCATCTTTGACCTCTTGTAAAGTCTAGCTCACTTAACCAAATCAAAAACAAACACCACCATTCTCTTCCTCTCATCAAGCTCTTCATTCCTATCTTCTCAAAACATTAAGAGCCCCATTTCGGTGCCATGGAGTTCCACCATTGAAGGAGCTTGAGCTTACATTTCTACATATTATTACTCTCCTTTGCTTCTAGGTAAGGAATCTCAAAGAAAAATCATGTTTCCTCCATGTTTTTACCTTGACCGAAAATGCCCATTAATGGTGCTCTTTGTGTGACTTTGTTCTAGCTTCATTCCAACCTTTCATGGACTAGGTGGAGTCCTCTCTTGATAGATATCCAAACTCTCTTCAAAGACCAAGGTAAAACAACTACATTAATGTTTTTGAAATAATGTAAACCTAGGGTTTACAATGAGATGAAGCTTAAAGCTTGAATACTCATTATGTTGTTTGTATAATGTTTAGAAGTTGACAAACAATCTAAAGCCTTGCCGATTTTAAACAAGGAAACAAGAAAGAAGTTGTGAGGAAAAGAGGTAAATATGCTAACCTAATGTGGTTGAAAGTCTTAGGAGAAATGACCTTGTATTGCTTATGAAAATGATCAATGGGAAGTGACTTAGAAGAATGCTCTTAAGGGCTTAGTAAAAGGCATATGTGTTGTTGAGTGTATTTGCAGGTCAAAGGTAAATATATTATGGAAATTCAGTGTTTATGATTTATGCATCTTAAGGGCCTAAGAGCCATGTTATTTAAGGGCCTAAGTGCCATGCAATTTAAATTATGCACTATATTGTGATGTAGTGCTAAATGTGTGAAGTTTGTGTATAAAGATGTGTTTGATGGTTTTTAGTGTTCATGGTTGTTTGATGGTGAAGATAATGTGTCTTGGTTTAGTAATGTTCTAGGAGTGGTCATGTCAAAATTTAGGTAACAAACAAGAAGTTCTAAGGTTTAAAATGAGTTTGATAAGTTAAGAAGTGTTTAGGATGGTTAGGCGCTTTCCTTGTGAAAGAAACATGCATTAAGGTGTTTTAAGATGTGAGAAGGGCTTAGACAATGTTCCAGAGGATTTTATAATGCAAATGAATGTTTGGGATACACCAAAGTCATTTGGACTTGTGTTAGGATTTATGCAAACTTTGGTGAACAAGGAGAAAGTGTAAACTTGAAGATGGATTGCAAGAATGACATAAGGAGTAAGTTGTGAGAATAGATGCTTGAGAGATGATGTTGTTGTGGTGAGGGAGTATTTTGGTATAAGTGATCATCTTAGGTGAAACACCACTTGGAGACTAGGAGAAACATGTAAGTGGGAATTTTGGGAAGAAAGAGTAAAGGTAAGGATTAAAAATAGTTTTGAGTGTTTAAGGATGTCTTAAGTGGTTTGAAGTGCCCAAATGAGGTTAGGGTACTAGGATATATGAGGTGAAGTTTGGAGTAAATG
Source organism: Limonium bicolor (assembly GCA_023374045.1). Classification (NCBI taxonomy): domain Eukaryota; kingdom Viridiplantae; phylum Streptophyta; class Magnoliopsida; order Caryophyllales; family Plumbaginaceae; genus Limonium; species Limonium bicolor. The sequence continues at coordinate 48,653,974 of CM041780.1, read as the reverse complement.
AGAAATGGAAAACAAGGGTCTGGGCAGAACTCGCGACCGAACTTGCAAGGTCGGTCGAGCCCAGTTTACCCTGCGAGAATTGGTTTCTGGAATGGACCGACCATGGGGACCGGACTTGCAAGGTCGGTCGGGCTTGTATTTTGTGTACGGATTAGTTTCTGGAATCGACCGAACATGGGACCGGACTTGGCAAGTTCGGTCGGGCTGAATTTTCAAAGGAAGAAACTCTTAGGAATGGACCGACATGCGACCGAACTTACAGGTCGGTCGAGTAGAAAATTTTGACGGAATATGTTCTGGAATGGACCGACCTTGTGTAAGGTCGGTCGGTAGGGTCGGTCGGACCAAAACTTGTAAAAAAAATAGAAAAGAATGTGACTTGTGTAGTTAACCCTAGGGGGTATAATGAAGGTAACCTATGGTAAGTTAGACATTTAAAACATGTCAAATAATCATGTTAAGCACTTAATAAATTGAAGTTAAGTGAGTAATTAATCGACATTCTTAAACATGTATAGGAGTGACCTACGGTGGAAATCAATCGAAGTAAGGACCAAGTATGGTTTTGTTGCAGCCTGTTGCCTACCGGTTACAACGCTTGTGTGTGTTTGTTTTTCTGTGTTTATGACGTTATAAGACTTAAACATGTAATGAGTTTACCGTTGTTCATATTATTGTGATGTTGTGATGTGACTCAATTCCCTTGTGAGTGTCTAACATGACTTACCACGTGTTGAGTATTATTTGTTAAGTTCCACCGTGAACTTCTAACAAGTGCTAACTGGGAAGTGAGGAATCTGGTTGTCCGGTCATGCATGTAAGTTTAAGAGTAGATATCTGAATCAGATTCGACTCTTATGTTGTTAAGATTGTTCTCCTTAATCTGGCGTTCGATCTCCCGCTAGCTTCCTCCAAAGCTTACCTATTATGACTTATGATCGGTTTAGTGGGAACATGTGTTTGTGTGGTGTGTTCGGGTCACTATATCCGAACCGTCTGTGACTTAAGTTACTCGTTCGAATAACAAAACGGTAATGAGTGTGTGTAACGAGCTTAACATGAGGGTGAACCATTCTCTAGGCTCTTATGTTGTTTAACCTTCTTGGTTGTTGTTGTGGAAAGAGTATCCACTGTGTATGTGATGTTGTGCTATGCACTATTGATGCTATGCCACATATTATGTTATGTTATGTTATGTATAAACTGAATGCCATGTTATCATGACAATTAGTTGCACGTATCCCGGTAGCCGATGGGCTGCGCGTTAACCATACCAGCCAAGGGTTGCTGACCCCCTTGGGGGCTCCATATTTTTACTGCAGGATGAGGATCGAGGAAGCAGAGTGGCTGTAGGATCTAGGCTGCAGTTGTACTTTGGTTTATTTTGGATGTTGAGCCCGAGATGCTCCTGTGCTCCCGTGGCATTATATTTTGATCCCGTTGAAATTACTATGGCGGTATATTGACAGTTACAGTGAAGGGATGTAATTAAATACTCGGTATTGTATATGATGTATTTATGGTTTAGTTTTATGCTCGGGAGTCTGATCATCAGACCGGTACACTTGTATTTATTCTGCCTTGTCAACCATGTGGGTGGTTGACAGCGTTGTAGCACCGAAGCGTTTAGTTATTGTTTAGTTATTTATTTCCGCTGCGATTTCATTTAGTTGTGAAGTACGATGTAGGGGTGTTACAAAAAGTGGTATCGGAGCGAAGTATCGCTCTGATGACTAGAATACCGAGCTTAGGAGTATACCGAGTTAGGAAACCTAACTACAGTTACCTAAGTGATCAGTTATGGGAAGGTTAACCACTAACCAAGTGTGGAGATACCTTGTTGTCGGAAAAACGATTCAACCGTTGGAACCGATAAGTGTGTAAGCATAATGTTAATAAGTGTTCATGTGAATTCAGATGTCAGGTAGACCACGAGGTAGGGGCCGCGGAAGCGGTACTGGAGATACGGATGACCAGGGCGAGAATACTACGGCTCAGGTTATGGCCGAAGCTGTAGCGGCCGCCGTAGCCCAAATGGTTCCGCAACTAGTAGCTGCAATTCAGCAGGGGCAACAGCCCGAAGTTCAACCACCACCGCCACCACCACGAGAGACCAACTAGGTCAAGGCATTGGCAGACTTGAGACCCCCTTCATTTCATGGGGAGACCGACCCACGTAAGCTGGAGGCGTACATCTCCGAGTTGGAGACCGCCTACGAGACCTTGGATGTGCCTGCTGGGGCCAAGGTCCGTCTTGCCGCTTACTACCTGAAGGGTTCGGCACAGAGTTGGTGGAAGCTTGTGAGAGAGGACCGGATGGCGGATCCTCAGTTCGGATGGAGGGAGTACACGGCTCTATTGCGAGCCAAATACTACCCAGTGCATGTTCAAGAGGCCAAGCGCATGGAGCTGGATAGTCTGAGGCAGGGGGACAAGGTGTCGGTTGATGAGTACTACACTGCATTCACCGGCCTTATCCACCTGTTACCGGACCTGGGGTACTCGAACCGGGTGCTGGTAAACCGTTTCTACAACGGTATCAGCCACCGTCTTCGCTATGGGATGGGGCCAGCTGAGTATACTACCTTGCAGGTAATTTAAATGAAGTGTGATATGAATAAGTGTAATCCATAAGTTAGTATTAATGTGAGTTTGTGAGTATGTATTGCGGAGCACGACTGACGTCCTAAATTCAGGAGTGCTATCATGCCGCTGCTAAGGTTGAGATTACCGTCCGTCTGAGGGACGAGGAGAATGCACACAAGCGCAAGGCCACGAGCGAGGGCCAGAGTCCGCAGGGGTACGGGGGAGGAAAGAAGAAGAAGAAACCTTATCCCCAGCCCCAGAAGAGTCAGTACCAGGGTGACAAGGGCCAAGCCCAAACCACAACAGCTGAGGAGCCACTGAAGCTCACATATGCTTATACGGCGAAACCCCTACGCTCTCACCCACCTAAGGGTAATTATCTAATCATGTGTGACAAGTTGAAGTGTATGTTGATAAGTTGTGAAATAAGTATTGATTGTGTATTGTGATAGCAGCTAGCACGGGCTCTGGACCGGAGCGCCACTACTACTGTAAGTGGTGTAACGGGGACCACCCCGACAAGGACTGCAAGGGAAGCGACGTACAGTGTCGTTACTGCGAGAAGTGGGGTCACCGTGACTACGAGTGTTACCGGAACCCCAACAGCAGAGTCAACAAGCCCAAGGGGCAGTGGAAGGGTAAGGCCACAACGACTATTGATGGCCCGAAGACGGCAAACCAGCCACCCACAGATCAGAGGCACATTGATTCCCAGAAGGGGAAGGGGTCGGGGTCCGGCAAGGCCGCCCTGAATGTGGTGGACCGGTCTGAGGCGTCAGGGCCCTCTTCTAGACCAGGTACCGCCTAAATGTTGAATGAAATAAGTGATTGCATACCGCATTTCATGCATGTGTGTATTAGTGAGTCTAAGTGTATTATCATGTGAGTAAAGAGTTAAAGTATAGTGTGAAAGTCACCTAATTAGATAATTCTAAACTTAAAGGAACCTTCAATATATGTTATCCAATCCCACCCACACCAAACCCTGAAGAAACCACCATCAACATCACTGACATTCCAATGGAGTAATGTCAGGTTATCCAGCCAGGTATGATACTCTTAAATGGATACCTGACACCGGAGGCACAAATCCATATCATCAGACGATGCAATGAACTTGGAGCAACACCTGGAGGTTTCTACACACCCTGAATCCCGAGCGATCAAGAATGAGATTGAAGATGATGTGCATGGGTAAGGACTGGAATCCTTACACCATGACATATCAAGAAGTGCGAGTTGAAGACGGAGCAAATGTACCAATGATACCTGAGGACTTCCTTGCGGTCGTTAACCACGCCGTGGGAATTGCTCAGCAAGTTGAAACGGATTCAATTCCAAATGTGAAAGCAGAATTATGTATTGTGAACTTCTACCAGAAAGGTGGACGATTAGGTTTACACCAAGATAAGGATGAGTCACCCGAGTCTCTAAGTAAGGGAGTACCTGTGGTGTCTTGGTCCATTGGTGATACCGCAGTATTTATATATGGCGAGCAGAAGCGTGCTGATCTCGCAAAGAAGTTGGTACTAAAGTCAGGAGATGTGTTAATCATGGGTGGGCAGTCAAGGATGCTATATCATGGCATCAGAAAGATCAAATTGAATACCGCACCGTCGGCAGTGATCAATGCCACACACATGAAACCCGGACGTTTGAATTTGTCCTTCAGACAGTTTTAAAGCCTTGTATAATTATGTAATGTGTTAAGCCAGTATATATTAAGGAAGTTATATATGTGTTAGTTATGTTAGCAGTGTAAACCAACGTATGATGTAAACAGAGTGTGTTAATGAATAAAGTGGAGTTATTGAAGTATATCAACCGTGTTGTTACCCAGTACTTATTAGTTTGCCAATGAATTAGGCTGTGCACTCGGAACGGGAGGTACACTGAGTGTCTGCAATGAGGCAGAAGCCGGCAAGAGCGGCACAATCCTCACCGGTACCTTTCCAGTCAATGGCGTGGGCGCTTCGATCTTGTTCGACTCCGGAGCCTCACACACATTTATTTCGCTATCTTTTGCGAAGAGGCTGGGGTTAGACGGTGATGAGATGCCAGACTTCCTAGTCACTCTCCCGTCGAAAGAGCGGATCAGGTGTACCCGCTACCACCGAGATGCTGTTGTACGTATCAGAGGTGAAGAGTTTCCGATCGACTTGATAGAGTTCGACGGACTTGGCTTTGATGTGATTGTCGGGATGAACTGGTTGGAGTGGTACAAGGGCAGAATCCTATGTGCCGAGCATCGACTGCTTCTTCGGAGTCCATCTGGGGTTACCATATCTTACCGCCAGAGGCCCAGGGAGCCTTCGACTCAGATCATCACCGCCATGGCTATGTGTCGTGAGCTACAACGAGAGAGTGATGTATACCTCTGCTATGTCTAGGACATAGAGAGAGATCCAGAGTTTAGCCCAGATGTGCCGGTAGTGTCGGAGTTTCCTGAGGTATTTCCTAAGGAACTGCCGGGCATGCCGCCAGCACGGGAAGTGGAGTTTGAGATTGATTTGGTTCCGGGTACCGGACCAATTGCGAAGGCGCCCTATCGTATGGCTCCAGCAGAGATGACAGAGCTCAAGGAGCAGCTGAGAGACCTACTCGACAAGGGGTTTATCCGCCCTAGCGTTTCACCATGGGGAGCGCTGGTTCTCTTCGTGAAGAAGAAGGACGGTAGCCTCCGCCTGCGTATTGACTATCGAGAACTGAATGCAGTTACGGTGAAGAACCGTTACCCTTTACCACGCATCGACGATTTATTTGACCAGTTGAGGGGAGCATCAGTATTCTCCAAGATAGATCTACGATCCGGATACCATCAGATTGCCATCCGTGACAGTGACATTGAGAAGACAGCATTCAGGACTAGGTATGGACATTGTGAGTTTACGGTTATGCCGTTTGGGTTATCCAATGCACCAGCGAAGTTCATGGATTTAATGAACCGCTTGTTCCAAGATCAGTTGGACAAGTCAGTGGTAGTCTTCATCGATGATATTCTTGTGTACTCGAAATCGAGAGGTGAGCATGAAAGCCACCTGAGGAATGTGTTACAAACATTGAGGAAGAATCAATTGTATGCTAAATTTTCGAAATGTGAGTTTTGGTTGAACCAAGTATCCTTTCTTGGTCATGTGATTTCTGAGGCCGGGATCGCTGTTGATCCGGCAAAGATTGATGCAGTGCGCACCTGGCCTAGGCCTAAGACAGTTACCGATATCAGGAGCTTCCTCGGTCTGGCAAGTTATTATAGGAGGTTTGTAAGGGACTTCTCCAGTGTCTCGAAGCCGATGACTTCCTTGATGAAAAAGGATGCACCATTCGAGTGGACAGTCGACTGTGAGAGTTCTTTCCAGAGTCTCAAGGATGCTCTGACATCTGCACCAGTCTTGACTATACCAGACGGTCCAGATGGTTTTGAGGTCTATTGCGACGCATCAGGTAGAGGTATGGGTTGTGTGTTGATGCAACACGGGAAGGTCGTGGCTTACGCCTCCCGACAGCTGAAGAAGCATGAAGAGAACTACTCTACCCACGATTTAGAACTGGGGGCCATTGTCTACGCATTGAAGATATGGCGACATTATTTGTATGGGGTAAGTGTGACAATTTATTCGGACCACAAAAGTTTAAAGTACTTGTTCACTCAGAAGGAGTTGAACATGAGGCAGAGAAGGTGGGTTGAGTTTCTAAACGACTATGACATTAATCTACAATACAAAGAGGGTAAGGAAAATGTGGTAGCTGACGCATTGAGTCGCCGAGCACACTCTCTCCATTCGCTAGTCTCTCATACTAGCTTGGTTGAAGAGGTGCGAAGTGCTCAGATGACGGATCAGTATATGTTGGAGATCAGGCAGAAGCTTATTGATGGCACATTCGAGGGTCAGAAGTATGACTTCAGACTCCACGATGATGACCTGATTAGGATTAATGGCCGACTGTGTATACCGAGGAGTAGCGCTGAGTTGAAGGAGCACATATTGAGTGAATCCCATTGTTCTACTACTTCGATTCACCCCGGAGCTTCAAAGATGTATAAGGGTATGAAAAGATATTTTTGGTGGATTGGAATGAAAAAGGATGTTACTTATTATGTATTGAGGTGTCTCACTTGCCAGAAGGTCAAGTTTGAGCACCGACGGCCTGGTGGTATGGTACAGCCAATGCCAGTGCCTGAGTGGAAGTTCCATGATATTTCTATGGACTTCGTAGTAGGGCTTCCGCCTACAAGGGGAGGTCTGAATATAATTTGGGTTATTGTTGACCGACTGACCAAGGTGGCCCGATTCATTCCGATGAAGGACACCTGGAAAGTGGCAAAACTGGCAGAACTCTTTGGCAGAGAAATTGTAAGACATCACGGGGTACCGAAAACCATTGTATCTGACATTGATACCAGATTCTTATCGAGGTATTGGAAGTCCACACGGGAAGCGCTTGGTACCGAGATGAAGCTAAGTACAGCGTTCCACCCGCAGAACGATGGTCAGAGTGAGCGTACCATCCAGACAATTGAGGATATGTTACGTGCGTGTGCACTTGACTTTCAGACCAGCTGGATTGACAAGTTACATCTGATCGAGTTTAGTTACAAAAACAGTTACCATACTTCGATCAGGATGTCTCCCTTCCAGGCTTTGTACGGTAGACCATGCCGCACGCCATTATGCTGGGATGAGTCGAGTGAGATGGTCATTATAGGACCAGAGTATCTTGAACAAGTTCAGGCAGAAGTTCGCCAGATCCGGGATAACATGAAGGCAGCTCAGGATAGACAAAAGTCGTACACAGATGTGCGCAGACGTGACCTGGAGTTCGCCGTGGGCGATCAGGTATTTTTGAGAGTATCCCCCATGAAGGGAGTATTTCATTTTGGCCAGAAAGGCAAGTTGAGCCCAAAATATGTGGGGCCTTATGTTGTGACGGAGCGGATCGGCCCGATAGCTTACAGACTTGATCTACCCGCCGAGCTGGGTAAGTTACATGATGTATTTCATGTGTCCCAGTTGAAGAAGTATATGTCTCATCCCTCTCATGTGCTTCAGCCTAAAAGGCTAACCTTAGAGCCGACCATGCGATCAGTGGAGACTCTGGTACGGATTCTGGATACTAAGACTCGAGACACTCGCCATAAGTCTGTGAGACTGGTGAAAGTTCTTTGGTCTAACCAGGACGTTGAGGAGGCCACTTGGGAGCTGGAAGATAAGATGAAGGCGAAGTACCCGTCATTGTTTACTTCTTAGTGTTTGTATGTATAGGGTACGGGGCGTACCCCTATTTAAGGGGGGTAGAGCCGTTTCGGTTATGTGAGTACGACATGTATTTAAATACATCGTCTATGTTATGTTGTCATATTACAGACCGTTGTGTCTGAATGATGTGGATGATGTTGTATGGACCTTGTGTCCAATGTTATGTACCCGATGTTATGTTTTATGGACCTTGTGTCCAATGTTATGTAAGTGTGTTGTTAATATTATTATGGAAGTATTGTTTATATGTATTTCCGTGTTCTAACATTAGGATATGAGGAAGTGTGAACTTTAAGGACAAAGTTCTTTTAAGGGGGGTAGATTGAAATACCCCAAACCTTATTATGTTGTTTAAACACCTAAATATGGTATATAAAGGCTAAAAAGAGTCTTAAAAACATTAGTAAACAAATTTAAACAATAGAAAACACAAAATGTGCTTTAAGGTCAATAAGAGCCAAAATGTGCTCTAAGCTTGGGATAAGCTTGGTTAAGACCTAATGAACTTACCAAGACCTTATGTATATACTAATGAACATATTAAACCAATTACCGAAGAAACCCAAGCTTGAAAACAAGTTAAAACACAAAATGTGCTTTAAGAAGTCTTAAAGCACATTTTCGAAAAATTGTCTTGTAAATGAGTTTTGAATGGCTAAATGTCCATCATTACTCTTTAATTAACATGTGTACTATATATTATCACATTTGGAAGTCTATATCAATGGGAAATCAAAAATTTCACTTCTATGTGCCTTGTTTTTATGAATAGTGATTTTAATAAGCTAGTTTGTAACATATGTTTGTATAAGTAATTAAGCTGACAAATAAAGACTATAATACCCCTAAGTACTATTGGGGGCCGGTTTTCTTAAGTGTGGTGACTCACCACTCTCTTGTTAATATGTTAAGTAAATAAAGATGACTAACTAAAGTACTATTTACTTTATAACTACAAATATCTTCTAAAAGCAAGTTTACCTTCATTTCTCCTTTCTTCCTTGCATTCCCACGGTTCCAAGCTCTCTTCAACCTCTCTTCTTCATTCTCTTCTATGGTTTGCAATAGTACACACCACCATCTCCATCTTTGACCTCTTGTAAAGTCTAGCTCACTTAACCAAATAAAAAACAAACACCACCATTCTCTTCCTCTCATCAAGCTCTTCATTCCTATCTTCTCAAAACTTCAAGAGCCCCATTTCGGTGCCATGGAGTTCCACCATTGAAGGAGCTTGAGCTTACATTTCTACATATTATTACTCTCCTTTGCTTCAAGGTAAGGAATCTCAAAGAAAAATCATGTTTCCTCCATGTTTTTACCTTGACCGAAAATGCCCATTAATGGTGCTCTTTGTGTGACTTTGTTCTAGCTTCATTCCAACCTTTCATGGACTAGGTGGAGTCCTCTCTTGATAGATATCCAAACTCTCTTCAAAGACCAAGGTAAAACAACTACATTAATGTTTTTGAAATAATGTAAACCTAGGGTTTACAATGAGATGAAGCTTAAAGCTTGAATACTCATTATGTTGTTTGTATAATTTTTAGAAGTTGACAAACAATCTAAAGCCTTGCCGATTTTAAACAAGGAAACAAGAAAGAAGTTGTGAGGAAAAGAGGTAAATATGCTAACCTAATGTGGTTGAAAGTCTTAGGAGAAATGACCTTGTATTGCTTATGAAAATGATCTAAGGAGCCAATGGGAAGTGACTTAGAAGAATGCTCTTAAGGGCTTAGTAAAAGGCATATGTGTTGTTGAGTGTATTAGCAGGTCAAAGGCAAATATATTATGGAAATTCAGTGTTTATGATTTATGCATCTTAAGGGCCTAAGAGCCATGTTATTTAAGGGCCTAAGTGCCATGCAATTTAAATTATGCATTATATTGTGATGTAGTGCTAAATGTGTGAAGTATATGTATAAAGATGTGTTCGATGGATTTTAGTGTTCATGGTTGTTTGATGGTGAAGACAATGTGTCTTGGTTTAGTAATGTTCTAGGAGTGGTCATGTCAAAATTTAGGTAACAAACAAGAAGTTCTAAGGTTTAAAATGAGTTTGATAAGTTAAGAAGTGTTCAGAATGGTTAGGTGCTTTCCTTGTGAAAGAAACATGCATTAAGGTGTTTTAAGATGTTGAAGGCTTAACAATGTTCTAGAGGATTTTATAATGCAAATGAATGTTTAGGATACACCAAAGTCATTTGGACTTGTGTTAGGATTTATGCAAACTTTGGTGAACAACGAGAAAGTGTAAACTTGAAGATGGATTGCAAGAATGACATAAGGAGTAAGTTGTGAGAATAGATGCTTGAGAGATGATGTTGTTGTGGTGAGGGAGTATTTTGGTATAAGTGATCATCTTAGGTATGAAACACCACTTGGAGACTAGGAGAAAACATTGTAAGTGTTAGGAATTTTGGGAAGAAATGAGTAAAGGTTTAAGGAATTAGAAAATGAGTTTTATGAGTGTTTAAGGATGTCTTAAGGTGTGTTTGAAGTGCCCAAATGAGGTTAGGGTGTACTAGGATATATGAGGTGAAGTTTGGAGTTAAATGAGAAATGGAAAACAAGGGTCTGGGGCAGACCAAACTTGCGACCGAACTTGCAAGGTCGGTCGAGCCCAGTTTACCCTACGAGAATTGGCTTCTGGAATGGACCGACCTTGGGGACCGGACTTGCAAGGTCGGTCGGGCTTGTATTTTGTGTACGGATTAAGTTTCTGGAATCGACCGAACATGGGACCAGACTTGGCAAGTTCGGTCGGGCTGAATTTTCAAAGGGAAGAAACTCTCGGGAATGGACCTAACATGCGACCGAACTTACAAGGTCGGTCGGAGTAGAAAATTTTGACGGAAATATGTTCTGGAATGGACCGACCTTGTGTAAGGTCGGTCGGTAGGGTCGATCGGACCAAAACTTGTAAAAAAAATAGAAAAGAATGTGACTTGTGTAGTTAACCCTAGGGGGTATAATGAAGGTAACCTAGGGTAAGTTAGACATTTAAAACATGTCAAATAATCATGTTAAGCACTTAATAAATTTGAAGTTAAGTGAGTAATTAATCGACATTCTTAAACATGTATAGGAGTGACCTACGGTGGAAATCAATCGAAGCAAGGACCAAGGTATGGTTTTCTTGCAGTCTGTTGCCTACCGGTTTACAACGGCTTGTGTGTTGTTTGTTTTTCTGTGTGTTTATGACGTTATAAGACTTAAACATGTAATGAGTTTACCGTTGTTCATATTATTGTTATGTTGTGATGTGACTCAATTCCCTTGTGAGTGTCTAACATGACTTACCACGTGTTGAGTATTATTTGTTAAGTTCCACCGTGAACTTCTAACAAGTGCTAACTGGGAAGTGAGGAATCCGGTTGTCCGGTCATGCATGTAAGTTTAAGAGTAGATATCTGAATCAGATTCGACTCTTATGTTGTTAAGATTGTTCTCCTTAATCTGGCGTTCGATCTCCCCCTAACTTCCTCCAAAGCTTACCTATTCTGACTTATGATCGGTTTGGTGGGAACATGTGTTTGTGTGGTGTGTTCGGGTCACTATATCCGAACCGTTTGTGACTTAAGTTACTCGTTCGAATAACAGAACGGTAATGAGTGTGTGTAACGAGCTTAACATGAGGGTGAACCATTCTCTAGGCTCTTATGTTGTTTAACCTTCTTGGTTGTTGTTGTGGAAAGAGTATCCACTGTGTATGTGATGTTGTGCTATGCACTATTGATGCTATGCCACATATTATGTTATGTTATGTTATGTATAAAATGAATGCCATGTTATCATGACAATTAGTTGCGCGTATCCCGGTAGCCGATGGGCTGCGCGTTAACCATACCAGCCAAGGGTTGCTGACCCCCTCGGGGGCTCCATATTTTTACTGTAGGATGAGGATCGAGGAAGCAGAGTGGCTGTAGGATCTAGGCTGCAGTTGTACTTTGGTTTATTTTGGATGTTGAGCCCGGGATGCGCCTGTGCTCCCGTGGCATTATATTTTGATCCCGTTGAAATTACTATGGCGGTATATTGACAGTTACAGTGAAGGGATGTAATTAAATACTCGGTATTGTATATGATGTATTTATGGTTTAGTTTTATGCTCGGGAGTCTGATCATCAGACCGGTACACTTGTATTTATTCTGCCTTGTCAACCACGTGGGTGGTTGACGGCGTTGTAGCACCGAAGCGTTTAGTTATTGTTTAGTTATTTATTTCCGCTGCGATTTCATTTAGTTGTGAAGTACGATGTAGGGGTGTTACAGTCCTTCACAATGACGTTTTCTAGTTACGTCTCTTATCTTAATATAAGATAACATTGATTTGCCTTAGTTCGGTTTATGGATACGAATAATAAATATTGCATAACACTAGTAATTAATACAAGACACCAATACAATCATTCACATATGATAATTAATATCAATGACAGATATCCTCTTAGCAATCATACACTCAAATATTCAAACCCGAGGAAATCCTTAGGAACAATCGGATCAAACAATAACATACCGTTCACCGACGATAGGCAGCAGATGTCTCGTCCTCGGCCCGTGCTCTACTCACTTTGATCTAGAATACATAGCACGACGTATTAATTAACTATGATCTAGACTAATTCGGTAATCCCAAATAATAACATATCCCCCGGTAATTAACCCCATGATTAACACTCGTCGTATTCTCGCGTTTCTACTCAAGGTCGGGCTTAGTTATTCAATCCTATATTTATGTTAGTCACTAACGTGTTATAACCTTTACAACTCTAGGATTCCATTCACTTAGCCTATCTCTTTCTTTATAGGCTTTATTAATATACACTTATGTGTATATATATGCATATACTCACATAGATTCACCACTACATGACATTATATAATTGACCTTAGCATTAATAACCTTAGCATTTCAAATGCTCATTTAATAATGGGTTGGTCAACTTGACCCTCTTGATCAATATGGTTGACTATACAAGTCAACTTACTTATATAATCCACAATTTAATTCTTTGAATTATATAATTCCTCAATTATATTCCAAGGGTTATATCACTCTAAGTAATTATAAAACTGAAATACTCGTGAATCTTGGCATCGGAATAAGTTAATAAATAGTCGAAGTGAATATGACCCCATAATATAAGTAGACAGGAATAATATTAATAGAGGCCCAGAGAAGCTATATGTATGTATTCATCTTATTCCTAACTCAAACAACATTACTATATTCTCCTAGCCTTGCGAATTCAAATTAGATTTTACAACCTTTAATAAATGGGTATTGTTATCAGCATTGTATTATTATTATCATTGTATTTATTATACCCAAGAGCACAAGTTGAGTTTTACTTCTTTCAAAAATATCTTTATTCTCTCTAAATCATATTAAATATCCAAATGTATTTCCACTTTTTCACGATCACCACTCATCCTTATCAATTTATTTAGTAATTAATTATTTGACTTCAAATTATCTCTCTCATAAATAAATAGTTATCTTCATCCTTTCCTAGCAATCTACTAGTTTTCCTCTTATTCGGGCTATTTATTAAATAACATTTCTAATTCCTTTAACACATTGAATCTAGATCCTTCTTCAGTTGCAACTTTCAACTTTTGAGTCTATACTTAATTGTAATTACTTTTCCTAAGTTAATTTGCAAAACTGATTTCTAGTTCTCTCTTCCTTAAACTGAATATACCAAATAAATTATTGTTATAATCTTTATATTACTCAAAATGGTTCTATTTAATTATCTGATCGGCTTCGCGATTGTCTTCATCCTCAACACACCGCTTCCACGCTCCTCTCTCTCCTCAAGCCCTCAAGCCCTCAAATCCTCTCCATTCACGTTCTTAATTCTTCTCTCGCCGTTAGGCTGCTTCTCTGTTGCCGGTTTGGGTAGAAGGGTAAGGGAAATCTGCTGGTAAGGTTAAGTAATAGTTTCGTTGCTATCCAAATAGTTTCTGATGGAATCCCTATTTGTAAATCTAGACCCCGAGTTCTCCGATGGGGGCTTCTGTTGATCTGGCCAGTTGATTCTGTTTTGGTGGGCGTATCCAGATAAATGTCGTGCTCAACATTCTCTACCTCTATGTTTTTGCGAATTAACGATGAATTGGTTGGGTGTGATTTTGTTGTTGTGGAAATTTGGGGATTATTTCCCCTGTGCATTCTGGTGAGTTGTTTTGCAAAGAGTTTGGATAACCGTTTTGGGAGACTTTCATTGAATTGGTTATTGGCTTGTAGGCACCGGTTGGTGCTCCGTGTGATATTGTTGGTTGCCTCTGTGGTCTCCTTGAATTATTGGTACTGTGTACCCCGTGAATGTTATATCAAATTTTGCATGCAGACATTACTTGCAGTTAAGCTCTAATGATCTACTCCTTTGGGTCGTAAGTTACCTTCTGGGGGTTGTGCACACTTAAGGACGTAGAGTGAGGTGGGATTCTAATTGTTGCGACCCCAATTTGGGAGTCGTCCGTGTAAACCATTAATTTGATTCTCTGGAAGTTCTCCCTCGTTATGTTTTGTGATTGGTATTTGGAATTGGTTAAGTGGTTCACGTTTCAGTGCTAGTATTGTTTTATAAATGCAAAGTGGATTTGAAAATGTATTTTACGAGTTGAGACAATGTTTACTCAGTTTTTCTGATTTGTGTGATCCCTTCGCGTTTGCTATTGTTGTTTTATGATCGCAGGTACTCATGGCTGAATTGGGGATTGGGACACGCTATCACATAGCTTAGGATGATTGGATAAACACTTCACATAATTTTGAGTTGAGTTATGTTTTGGAATTGCATTGTTTCACAATTTTTGGGAAATGTTTTGGTCTTTTGGTTGGTGGTTTTAAGCCTGAGAACTCATCATTAGAGTGTGGCAGTAACGCCTTTTGGATTTTGCTATTCCGCTGCTACTTAGTTGAAGTGTTTTGCTGGTATTGCTTTCTGGGAAGTTATGGTTGTGATGGAGTTTTACATATTGTTTAAGAAACCTTCCGATAGTGTTTTGTGTATCATTTGAGGTACTAATGTATTGAAATGATTATCCATTTGGTTGCTAAGTTATTGTGTTCATTTGATGTTGATTTGGTTCTGTGTTAGCTTTTGAAAATGCATTTTAGGACCTGTCCGAACGTCCGTCCGGACATCTATGTTCGGACAGACCCCAAGAGTTTAAGAAATTTTCTCTGTTTAGTCGCGTCCGAACTTCTGTCCGAACGTCAATGTTCGGACAGCATGCGAGGACGAGGCCGACTAACAAGTCTCGACTTATGTCCGAACTTGTAAGCTCGGACCAATGTTCAGACGTGCGCGTAAGAATTTTCGGACTTTTGAAACTCACTTGTGTCCGAACTTCGAGGTCCGGACACAAGTTCGGATGTCTTTGGTTTCATACTTTTCAACTCTCGACTTAAGTCCGAACTTCAAAGTCTGGACACAAGTTCGGATATTTGGTTTTCCACGGGTTCCTCATCTCGGCTTGTGTCCGAACATCCCATGTCCGGACATAAGTTCGGACTAAGCTTGTTTTGCACTTTTAGGACTCGTTTGGAGTCCATTTTCGATGTCGTTTTCACCGTTAGATTTGTAATTTAATAACCTATGTTTTAAGGAAAAATACAGGGTGTTACAAGGTGGTATGAGAGCCGTGTTTGGTAAGTAAGATAGAATTTGGATTAAAAAGGAGTTAAAATGTGGGGTAAGCTGCTTTGGAGAATTACAGTGCCTACGATATTTTGTATGTAGTATTACACTGTATGGACACTGAATTACATACTCTGTTGTCTATTATTATATTGGTGATGAGGTTAGCATAACTAGATGGGCATTGTGTACTGATATTGGGGCAATTATATGTGCTAGCTTCTATTATGGGGTAGAGACTGAATATATAGGGATATGGGTGGATGTTGCTTACACTATTTAGTACTTATAATCAGGAGTTCGCATAGAGCTCTAGGAGAGTGCAGGACTGGCTGACAGATTGAGTTTTTCATACCACACAAGGAGCAGGAGTCGTAGAACTCAGATGGCAGCCAATGACCCCATGAGACAGTTGCAGGAGCTGGCTCTCAACCTGGGACAAATAGTCCAGAGGCAGGCGCAGAGAGATAATGTGCCGGAGGATTATACTAAGAGGATTGCCCATCTGAAGCCCACATCCTTCAAGGGAGGGGAGGACCCGGTACTACCCAAGGACTAGATTAGATAATTTGACAAGATCTTTGAAGCAGTCAATTGCCCAGCTGATCGAAGGGTAAATGCAGCAGTCTACTACTTCAAGAGTGAGGCAGACATCTGGTGGTCTGCCAATAGAGATGTGCTGCTAGCTGGACCTGATTTCGGCTGGGATGGCCTGAAGGAAGCCATGAGGAGGCGCTTTTATCCCGAGCATGTCAGGATGCAGAAGTACTTGGAGTTCTCAGAACTCAAGCAGCTGTCATTGAGCGTCAAGGAGTACCATTCAAAGTTCCTGGAGCTGGCCAGGTTTGCGCCTATGATGGTCCCCGACGAGGCGTCAAAGGTGCAGAGATTTGTGGGAGGGCTGAACTGGAGTTTGCAGGAGGCCCTCAGTGTGCTGACAATCCCGACACTCCAAGATGCGTACGGGAAGGCTGCTAACCTGTACAGGGTGCAGCAGAAGAGGAAAGAGGTCCTGGCTGGCAATAAGAGGAAGGTGGAGGGAGGAGATGAGCCTCGGGGACGATAGGACTAGTCCCACAGACATCAGCCAGAAAAGAGGTGGAAGCCTCACCTGGACTGCAGAGACGGGAGGCCGAGACCTAGGGGAGACCAGAGAGGTGATCAGAGGCGAGGTGACCAGTCCAAGCACCAGTTTCAGAGGGGAGAGCTCAGACAGGAGAGGCACTTTTACTGTAAGAGGTGCAACAAAGATCACCCGGGGAAGGATTGTGAGGGAAACTTGGTCACCTACTTTCGCTGTGGAAGGCGGGGACATCGATTATTTGAGTGCTTTCAGAGCCCCCAGGGAGGCAGTCAGCAGAGAGGCTACAGCGGCGACCGCTCATTCAGGCAGTCCGACCAGCAGGGCAGAGGCCCGAATCAAAATCAGCGTGGGGACGCTCCTCAGCGTAGCAATGGAGAGGGCGGCAACGGTGGCAATAGAGGCCAAGGGGTGTACCGAGGCAATCAGCAGCGGGCTCTAGGGAAGATAAATGTGATGAGTCAGGCCGAAGCCGAGGCCAAGGCAGACGTGCTGGCAGGTACCTTCACTGTCCTGGGTACTCCTGCACGTATTCTTTTTGATACTGGAGCTATGTATTCCTTTATATCTAATAGTCTAGCTGGGAAATTGGGGGTAGAGATTTGTGAGACTTCTCCTGTAGCTGTATCTATACCATCGGGAAGGGTAATTACCTGTAAGCATGTAATGAAAGACGAAGGTATAGACATCAAAGGGGAAAACTTTGTAGTAGACTTGATCCAGTTTGCCTTGACCGACTTCGACATAATCTTGGGGATGGATTGGCTGAGCAAATACAAGGGAAGGATAGATTGTAGTGAGCAGAAGATTATTCTCAGAGGGCCATCGGGACGGAGAGTCTCATACAGAAATGTGGAGGAGAAGCCCAGAGTGAAGATTGTCTCAGCAATGACAATTCTCTCCCAAGTAAAGAAGGGACAACAGGCATATCTTTGCTACGTCCAAGACTTGAGCCGGGAGTCAGAAGAGAAGAAGGAGATCCGAGTGGTAAGCGAATTCCCAGATGTGTTCCCAGACGAAATTCCGGGTATGCCGTCAGACCGAGAAGTGGAATTCAGCATCGATCTTGTGCCAGGGTCAGTGGCAATTTCGAAGGCTCCTTACCGGATGGCACCCTCAGAGTTTAAGGAATTGAAGACCCAGGTGGAGGATCTTCTGGATAAGGGATACATTCGCCCTAGTGTATCGCCTTGGGGAGCCCCGGTCCTACTCTTGAAGAAGAAGGACGGGAGTATGAGGCTATGCATCGACTACAGGGAGTTGAACCAGATCACCGTGCCGAATAGATATCCCTTGCCGAGGATAGACAATCTTTTTTACCAGCTGCAGGGGGCAGGGATCTTATCGAAGATCGATTTGAGGTCAGGTTACCATCAACTCACAGTTACAGAGAGAGACATCCCGAAGACTGCCTTCAGTACTAGATATGGGCACTTCGAGTTCCTGGTGATGCCCTTTGGACTGACCAATGCCCCAGCTGTCTTTATGGACCTCATGAACCGCATCTTTCACCCCTACTTAGATCGATTCGTGGTGGTTTTCATAGATGACATCCTCATATATTCCAAGGACGAGCGGGAGCATGAGGAGCATTTGAGATTAGTATTGCAGACATTGAGGGAGCAGCAGCTGTACGCGAAGCTGTCCAAGTGTGACTTCTGGTTAGACCGAGTGGCATTTCTGGGCCACGTCATCACCAGGGAAGGCATCTCAGTAGATCCGTCAAAGATTCCGGCTGTAAAGGAATGGCCAAGGCCCAGTAACTTGACGGAAGTGTGAAGCTTTCTAGGCGAGGCGGGGTATTACAGACGCTTCGTGAAGGACTTTTCGAAGATAGTGAGGCCTCTCACCAACCTTATGAAGAAGGTGATCAAATTTCAGTGGGACGACGACTATGAGAAGGCGTTCTAGACATTGAAGGAGAGGTTGACCACAGCTCCAGTTCTAACTTTGCCCTCAGGGACAGACGGATTCGAGGTCTTTAGTGACGCTTCTAAATATGGCTTGGGGTGCGTTTTGATGCAGCATGGGAAAGTTATAGCCTACGCGTCGAGACAGTTGAAAGAGTATGAGACCAGATATCCGACCCATGACTTGGAGTTAGCAGCCGTGGTTTTAACACTCAAGATCTTGAGACACTACCTCTATGGTGTCTCGTGCAAGATCTTCACCGACCACAAAAGCCTTAAATACATTTTCACCTAAAAGGAATTGAATATGAGGCAGAGGAGGTGGTTGGAGTTGATTAAGGATTATGACCTGGAGATTTTGTATCATGAAGGGACGTCCAACTTGGTGGCAGATGCATTAAGCAGGAAGAGGAGTCATTCAGTGAACTCCATGTGGGTCCTTCCGGACGAATTGGTTCGTGACTTCCAGAGATTGGACTTGGAGGTGATGGAGTCCGGAGGCATTGAGCGAGAAGTGTGACTGTTCCAGATGAGCATCTCCTCCGACATTTATGGAGAGATACTCAAAGGACAGCCGGCGATGTTAAGTTGGAACGAATCAGAGAGAAGCTGAAGGAGGGTAAGGCTGAAGGGTTCGAATTCCACGATGACGGCAGTCTTAGATTCAGAGTTCGTTGGTGCGTTCCTCAGGGTTGTGCAGATGTGAAGGAGAGACTGATCAAGGAGGCTCATAATACTCCATATTCAGTCCACCCAGGCGGAGATAAGTTGTATAATGACCTGAAGAAGCTGTTCTGGTGGCCAAAGATGAAGCGGGAGGTAGTAGAGTTCGTGTCTAGATGCCTCACCTATCAGAAGGTGAAGTTCAAGCATAAGAGGATGGGAGGATCGTTGCAGCCCCTGGAGGTACCCAAATGGAAGTGAGACTCTTCTTCTATGGATTTTGTAGTTGGGCTACCGCCGGCGAAGGGTGGAGTTAACCAGATATGGGCGGTCGTGGACCGGCTCACCAAGTCTGCTCGATTCATACCTATGAAGAGCACTTGGTCTATGAGTCAGCTAGTGGATGCTTATATAAGTATGTGGATATCATGGCGTGCCACAGACGATAGTATCCGATCGAGACTCGAGATTTTTGGCGCATTTCTGGCAGCAGTTTCAGAAGGCCATGGGTACTAAACTGAAGTTGAGCACTGCTTTCCACCCGGCGACAGATGGTCAGACGGAGAGGACTATCCAGACCTTAGAGGACATGCTTCGGTCATGTGTTATGGACTTTCAGGGAACTTGGGCAGACAAACTTCATCTGGTGGAGTTCTCTTATAATAACAGCTACCACACTAGCATTAAGATGGCTCCCTATGAAGCCTTGTATGGAAGGAAGTGCATAACCCCTTTATGTTGGAGCGACATCAGTGAGACAGTGGTATTGGGACCCCAGCTGATAGAAGAGACAATGGAGCAGGTTTGAATCATCCAGAGCCGAATGAAAGCAGCCTAGGACAGACAGAAGTCCTACGCCGATTTGAAGAGGAGACCGGTTGAGTTCGAAGTAGGGGATAAAGTCTTCCTGAAGGTGTCTCCTATAAGAGGGGTAACCAGGTTCGGGAAGAAAGGGAAGTTAAGCCCTAAATTCGTGGGTCCCTACGAGGTCCTAGAGAGGATTGGAGAGGCGGCCTACAGGTTGGCACTTCCTGGTGAACTGGAGAGAGTCCATAATGTTTTCCACGTCTCTTAGTTGAAGCGTTATGTTCCCGACCCGTCCCACGTTCTACAGCCTGAGGTGCTAGAGTTGGAGTAGAACCTGTCATACGAGGAGTACCCCATTAAGGTATTGGACACCAAGACTAGAGAGACCCGATCGAAGTCCACTCAGATGGTCAAGGTTTTTTGGTCAAATCATGGGACTGAGGAAGCAACGTGGGAGGTCGAAGAGGAAATGAAGAAGAGGTGTCCTCAGCTTTTCGAGTAGGTAGCAGTTTAAGATTTGAAGGAAGTTTAGTTGCTTTCAGCCTTCGGAATCAGCTTTCTGGTTAGAGTATTGATTAGACCTAGCTTCGAGGGCGAAGTTGTCTTTTAAGGGGGATAAGATGAAATACCCGTGAATTTTGGCATAAGAATAAGTTAATAAATAGTCAGAGTGAATATGACCCCATAATATAAGTAGACAGGAATGATATTAATAGAGGCCCAGATAAGTTATATGTATGTATTCATCTTATTCCTAACTCAAACAACATTACTATATTCTCCTAGCCTTGTGAATTCAAATCAGATTTTACAACCTTTAATAAATGGGTATTGTTATCAGCATTGTATTATTATTATCATTGTATTTATTATACCCAAGAGCACAAGTTGAATTTTACTTCTTTCAAAAATATCTTTATTCACTCTAAATCATATTAAATATCCAGATGTATTTCCACTTTTTCACGATCTCCACTCATCCTTATCCATTTATTTAGTAATTAATTATTTGACTTGAAATTATCTCTCTCATAAATAAATAGTTATCTTCATCCTTTCCTAACAATCTACTAGTTTTCCTCTTATTTGGGCTATTTATTAAATAACATTTGTAATTCCTTTAACACATTGAATCTAGATCCTTCTTCAGTTGCAACTTACTACTTTTGAGTCTATACTTAATTGTAATTTCTTTTCCTAAGTTAATTTGCAAAACTGATTTCTAGTTCTCTCTTCCTTAAACAAAATATACCAAATAAATTATTGTTATAATCTTTATATTACTCAAAATGTTTCTATTTAATTATCTGATCGGCTTCGCGATCGTCTTCATCCTCAACACACCGCTTCCACGCTCCTCTCTCTCCTCAAGCCCTCAAGCCCTCAAACCCTCTCAATTCACGTTCTTAATTCTTCTCTCGCCGTTAGGCTGCTTCTCTGTTGCCGGTTTGGGTAGAAGGGTAAGGGAAATCTACTGGTAAGGTTAAGTAATAGTTTTGTTGCTATCCAAATAGTTTCTGATGGAATCCCTATTTGTAAATCTAGACCCCGAGTTCTCCGATGGGCGCTTCTGTTGATCTGGCCAGTTGATTCTGTTGTGGTGGGCGTATCCAGATAAATTTTGTGCTCAACATTCTCTACCTCTATGTTTTTGCGAATTAACGATGAATTGGTTGGATGTGATTTTGTTGTTGTGGAAATTTGGGGATTATTTCCCCTGTGCATTCTGGTGAGTTGTTTTGCAAAGAGTTTGGATAACCGTTTTGGGAGACATTGATTGAATTGGTTATTGGCTTGTAGGTACCGGTTGGTGCTCCGTGTATATTGTTGGTGCCTCTGTGGTGCTCCGTGAATTATTGGTACTGTGTACCCCGTGAATGTTATATCAAATTTTGCATGCAGTCATTACTTGCAGTTAAGCTTTAATGATCTACTCCTTTGGGTCGTAAGTTACCTTCTGGGGGTGTGCACACTTAAGGACGTAGAGTGAGGTGGGATTCTAATTGTTGCGACCCCAATTTGGGAGTCATCCGTGTAAACCATTAATTTGATTCTCTGGAAGTTCTCCCTCGTTATGTTTTGTGATTGGTATTTGGAATTGGTAAAGTGGTTCACGTTACAGTGCTAGTATTGTTTTATAAATGCAAAGTGGATTTGAAAATGTATTTACGAGTTGAGACAATGTTTACTCAGTTTTGCTGATTTATGTGATCCCTTCGCGTTTTCTATTGTTGATTTATGATCCCAGGTACTCATGGCTGAATTGGGGATTGGGACATGCTATCACATAGCTTAGGATGATTGGATAAACACTTCACATAATTTTGAGTTGAGTTATGTTTTGGAATTGCATTGTTTCACAATTTTTGGGAAACGTTTTGGTCTTTTGGTTGGTGGTTTTAAGCCTGAGCACTCTTCGTTAGAGTGTGGCGGTAACGCCTTTTGGATTTTGCTATTCCGCTGCTACTTAGTTGAAGTGCTTTGCTGGTATTGCTTTCTGAGAAGTTATGGTTGTGATGGAGTTTTACATATTGTTTAAGAGACCTTATGATAGTGTTTTGTGTATCATTTGAGGTACTAATGTATTGAAATGATTATCCATTTGGTTTCTAAGTTATTGTGTTCATTTGATGTTGATTTGGTTCTGTGTTAGCTTTTGAAAATGCATTTCAGGACCTCTCCGAACGTCCGTCCGGACATCTATGTTCGGACAGGCCCCGAGAGATTAAGAAATTTTCTCTATTTAGTCTCGTCTGAACTTCTGTCCGAACGTCAATGTTCGGACAGCATGCCAAGACGAGGTCGACTTACAAGTCTCGACTTATGTCCGAACTTGTAAGCTCGGACCAATGTTCGTTCATGCGTGTAAGAATTTTTGGACTTGTGAAACTCACTTGTGTCCGAACTTCGAGGTCCGGACACAAGTTCGGATGTCTTTGGTTTCAGACTTTTCAACTCTTGACTTGTGTCCGAACTTAAAAGTCCGGACACAAGTTCGGACATTTGGTTTTCCACAGGTTCCTCATCTCGGCTTGTGTCCGAACATCCCATGTCCGGACACAAGTTCGGACTAAGCTTGTTTTGCACTTTTAGGACTCGTTTGCAGTCCGTTTTCGAAGCCGTTTTCACGGTTAGATTTGTAATTTAATAACTATGTTTTAAGGCAAAATCCAGGGTGTTACAAAAACTCATGGTTTACTCCAACTCAATACATCAACATTAACACCTAGCTTAATGTTATACCATTTGATTTCCAATTATATACCAACTCCTTCCAACTCAAACTTAATCATATAACCTAAGATATTCAAACCTTCAGATTATTTCATGTGAACCATTAAATTCCTTAACTCTTTCCAACTTCTCCAAAATGAGATTACAACTCTAACCATGATGTAGCTTCATGTAATTCTCATTTGATTCATTTGATTCAAAACCAAAGTCCACAACAATTCCTTAATTTTTCCGAACAGCACCTTACCAAATTCCAACACTTACCACAATTTTTCCATAATTACAAATGCACCCCATAACCTTATATTAACTTACACTCTAATCCTTAACCCACTTTACCTTTTAATCTCCAAACTTATTCCATTTCCAATAATCCAAACAGACCCTAAGTCTGATCAAATTCACCTTTTTGCCATAAATTTTCCATATTTACAAAGTGGCCCCAAAACATTGTACAACTTTACAATTTCATTCATAAACTTCACCTCTTATAATCTTCCAATTAAATTCCAACTTTCAACCCCAAATTTTCCAAAATATCCAAAACAGACCCTTGTTATTCTTCACTCAATTTCCGCCCCTATATTTCCATAAATTATACTTTGGCTACATAAGTTTAACAAAACTTACAATTACCTCCTAAACTTTATTTACCTCACAATTTCTCATCATTTCCTCCTCAAACTTGGTCAAAACTTTGACCCCATCTACATTTGACCTCATAGTCTGCCTAGATCCAAATTTTTTAGAAATTATAAAATAACCCCAAATATTTCTTAGTTTTCACTTAACTCCTTAACTTACTTAAACTTGCAATTTGCATTCCTAATTCATCCAAGGCCTAACTTCCGGCCTTATAGTCATTATCTACTCCCAATATCCTTTTATTCACCACATATAACTTAGCCAGCTATCTCACAACTCCATACAAAATCATCAAAATCTAAAACATCTTCAAGTTCATTATAGGCACTCAAACCAACTTCAAGAACTACCTAAACTTTAGGTAACATCATACAAACCTTCTTATGAGGATTTTATCAACCAAAGAACCTATACACACCAAACCTTCACACCACATTGAAAATCAATATAGTCCTTAACCTTTAAAGCATTTAAACACCTTAAAATGCTTACAACATTGGCCTAAACAATTGGGCTTCATCCCCACCATAAACATAACTTAAATAATCACAAAATAAGCTCGACAATTCGGCCACACTAAAACCTAGGCCTCAAAGTTTTCGGTATTTACACATTACCTACATAAACTACACAAACATGACAATTCAAGTCACAAATAGTTCTCATTTCCAAACTCGTTGATAAGTGCGAAATATATCTATTTTTAGGGCTTTAGTTCTTCCTATTTTGATAACAATTCATGTCATATTTCACTTATCATATGTTTTTCCTTAGATTTATGTTTTGATGTGAACTAATACATTTTATGTGTCAAATCCAGCTAAAAGTCATGGAATTGCATTCTTCACTTCACTAGCTTCACAACGCAGCAAATGGGGAGCAAAACGGAGTCCAAACAAAGAATCTAGGCCCCGTTGAAGTTATATTCGACTGTCCTGAGGTGATGTCTAGACTTTTGTCTGGACTTGCATGTCCGGACACAAGTTGAAAGTTGGAAAAAAAATAAAAATTCACATGGAAAAGAGGTGTCCGGACTTACATGTCCGGACATATGTCTAGAGACGATGAAAGAAGCAGCAAGAAGCGCAGCATTTCAATAAAATAAAAGATTGAAAATTCTGATTTTGATAGATCCGTCAGAAACTGCTATATAATGACGATTAGGGCTGCAAAATCAGCACACATCACAGAAAAGGGCCTTGTGCCTCTCTTATTCATCTCTAATCTACACCAATAATCACCACCAGCACCACTCACGCCATTATCATCCGCCATCGCTTCATCATCATCGACCACCACACCAGACAACATCCATAATTCGTACACCCCACAATTCCACCATTGTCACACCATATTTCTGACAGAGGATCGACGTGGTGGCTGAGACGGAGCGGGGATCCAGAGTCAAACTAATCAATTGGAGTTTTCGCTTTTCTCTATCTTAATCTGTTTAATGTCTTTCTCTGTTATTTTTCCTGTTTTTAGTTCTATGCTAGGGTAGTTAGTTTAACTCCTTGGATTGGGGTAGCAAACCGTATCTTTATATTTACTCTATAATATTTTTACTAATTCATTATTGTAATAGTTTAATTCCAGTTCTGTAACACCCCTACCGCTAATACTGTCATTACCGTCCAGTCTCCTTATACAATCCAGACTCACACAGCGGATACTTACATACTCAACGGTGGGTGATACATTGCCGTTAGCCACCCACATGACTAACAAGGCTACAACTACTACTACATACAGCATCGGTCTGATGGACCGGAATATCCGAGTACTACACACTTACAACACATATTCCTATTACCAAATCAAATGTTAGAACTTCCCATTCATTACAATACTTCATAAGTTCAATACATTGTAATACACCGAGTTTACTGAGATCCTTATACAATACAACACTTCATTCAATTTCATAGATACTCATTAAGAGTCTAGCCACTACCCATTCCTCACAAACTACTTGCTTCCTATGTACAAGGGGTGTGCCACTTCGTACACTTCTACATTCTACTTCTAATTATCCAAGTGTAGCCACCGGTCTCTTACCTTGACCATATCACTTTCGGGTACCTGCATACTAAAAACGTTCCCCCTAGGGGGTCAGCTTACGCTGAATATGATAACCGCATACCCCGCGTACTAGCGAGGGTACGCCGACCATTTGGTCGAATACATGCAATTCATTTTACAATACATACATACATACATGCTTTCATTCACGATACTACAATACTACACAAGGTATACATACATACGCACAGTACAATACATGCATGGAAGACAATACAAGTCAACCAATACTTACTTACCATCTTCCAGAATGCACATACACAATACATGCACATTACACACTCAATACGCAATACGGAGATACACTTCTCCAATTCACACATAAGGCTTGTTAGCTTCTTTACACACCCGGGTTAATCGGGTGTACAACTCTTTTACTCAAGGTCAAGACTTACACTAGTTAAGACCAATACGCATACAATACTTTACTTCTTACTTACTTTACTCAAGTCAAGTCGGTATGACCTCTGGGCAGGGATTACTACATCCCACCACTGGGCTTTAGGGTGGCCCACTAATCCAGGATGCTACCCATTCAAGGGGATTGGTCCATGGAAAAGATTACAGCCAGGATTCGGATCCAACCTCTTTTGTTTCCTTATCCTCACGCGTGGCCAAAACTATATCGGACTTCTACTCATTCCATTTTACTCAATACTCAAGTTAGGAGTTAGGTAGTTAGGAATTAGTAGAAGTCATTACACCCATACCAAGGGTTAATACACTACACATGTACACATCCACATATACGTACACTTCATTCACATCCATATATTTCATGAATTATACAAACTAAATGTTCAAGAGAATACAACAAGAACAATATAGTCCAAACACAATTAAGTGCAATAAAGGTCCGATTCGTGAATTTATCTTATTTGAGTGATCACATAAGCACACAAATCGGGGTAACAAGGTTAGGATACAGAGCATGAGGAAATCATACCTTTTTCTGGAATTTACTTCACCGGTGTCTCCTTGTTCCTTAGTCCTTACTTGTTCCTCAAGTCCTAGTCTCGAACCAATGACTACATGCCAAATGGTTCAATCAATACTATGTATTACAATACATACATAATTACTACGCCCGTTATCTCGTTGTGTTGGTTTAACTTAATATTCTTATACTTACAACTTTCTTAACTTGTTTCCTTACTCACATGTGTATTTCCTTACCATTTCATTCCATTAATGATGCACTACTACATATACATATACATATATGTATAGGCATATATATATATAATATATATATATATATATATATACATATGATAACTATAATCATATGTTTTTTTTTTACTCGACCGACCTTACCTAGGGTCGGACCCAAGATCGGTTGAAGTCAGTAAGTTTTATCGTTGGAAAATTTAGGTCCGACTGACCTTGCAAGTCCGGTCCCAAGGTCGGTCAATTCCAGTGAGTTACATTACGGAAAAATTTTAGGCCGACCGACCTTGCAAGTCCGGTCCCAAGGTCGGTGCATTCCTGTAGGTTTCATGACGGGAAAATTTCAGGCCGACCGACCTTGCAAGTCCGGTCCTAAGGTCGGTCCATTCCAGTAGGTTTCCCGTCTTGTATTTAAAGGCTCGACCGACCTTGCAAGTTCGGTCCCAAGGTCGGTCCGACCCAGTATTTTAGTTTTAAAATCTGTTTTCAGTTCTATACTTTGCCCATTGTTTCCCCAATCTTCCTACATGTAATCCCACATGTTTAAACACTATTTAGGCCCTCCAAATTGCCTTAGTTCATCCACAAAATTCCTTTACCAAATTCATTTCCCATCCTCATATGGATTTACATAATTTTTCCTCCCTTTTCATTCCTGCACACCCAGCAATTTTTGTTCCTCTTATGCTACAGATTTTGAACCAACTTCTACCATTCAATACTCATACTACAAATACCACTACTAATATCCTCATTACATTATTTTCCACTCAATCCTTCCCTTTATCTAGCTCCTCTCCAAATCTGTTACAAAGTGGTTTACTACACACTTAAAGCTCTCCAAGAACACCTTGTTCCTCCTAGTTTCTCCAAGGCATCTTAATACCTCATGCTACAGATTTTTTTACATACTTTATCCTCATCCTCCAATTACCATTCCATGGTCATTAAACATCTCTACTAACTCTAATACACACCTTGGTTCTCCCATTTACCAAGTCATCCATAAACGTACATATTCCTACCAAAATTTTGCCATAGTTTACCTACAATTTCAACTTCTCCACATACATACTTCTTCATCAAATTTCATTCCTAATCTAGCCACACCCATACAAGGGTCCTACCAGTAATCAATACAATATAAATTCACCAATACTTCCTCAATCCATAATACTAATACTCATACACAATTATTTGGCTCTAAGGCCTACAATACACATACTTGCTCACAAATACTTAAACTTCCACAACTACAATACTAATACAATAGTTTAGGTTCTTTTATTTGTTTACTCTAATGCATTAAAAATTAGCATTAAGAAGGAGCTCTTACCTTGAGCTTATATTTCCTTCTTCCCTTTCCAATTCTTATCTTCCTCTCTATTTGCACAAAATCGACTACATGGGGAATGGAGTTGCCAAACTCCATTCCCATCACCCAAAGCGCACAAAACAAGCGTAATTAAAATACTAACCCTTAAATCAACACTAATTCATTGAAGTGTTTAAAATATAAATTCTAGGGTTTACCTTTGGAGTGTTTTAGGAGGGGTTTTTGATAAGTGCAAAACATATAGACTTATTAAGGTTTAATCACCTTATAATTTGCAGCATTTTAAGTAATGTTGCTCACTTATCTTGGGTTGTTCCTATAATTATGTTGTGATATAAACTGATGTATTATATGTGTCAAATGTAGGGAAAATGCCATATAAACACACATATCAAAAGGGATTAAAATGAGTCACGCGAGATGCATGCGATTGGCCTTATTTATGTGGCACGCCCGTGCCACGTCCGTAGAATTAAAGGCGGACAGGAGTAGAGACGTCCGTCCCACGTCCGTGTAGAAAAGGCCGGACAAAGAAGAGAATAAAGACGTGTCTGTGTCACGTCCGCAGAATTAAAGATGGACAAGAGAAGAGAAGAAGACCGTGCCACGTCCGTGCCACGTCCGTGGAATAAAGGGCGGACAAGGGACAAGGCGTCTGCGGAAAGAAACCCGGACAAGGGGCGGACGTGTGTGTGGAAGAAATGTGTCCGTGGATAAATGGACGGACACAAACAAGGACGCGTGAAAATGTCCAGATCCAGATCCATAAATTAACGTGACTGGTTTTCTTCGCCGACTGTCTTCCCCAAGTTGCTTCTTCGGCTCCTGCAGACATATCCATCTACTCCATTTAACATATCAGGCGCCTGCCTTAAATTCCTCACGCGGTGTTCCCTCTGTCTTCTTCCTCTTCCTTTCTTCTATAAAACCCACGCTCCATTCATCTTCTCCAGTGTTCCCTTCCAGGATCCAATCTATTCATCATCGATCCACTACACCACAAATCACACGTTCATCCCATTTCTCTTCTCCCATCTTCTCCATTTTGTTTTTTTTTTCATTCCACCTCTAGTCCTACGTATACATAATAGCAAAACGAATGCAGGAGTGACTATAGATGATTTCTACTACTCTTGTTTCTGTTTATCTATTTAATATGTTAGGCTAGAATATTTATATACTCTCGGACTGGATATTATATGTTTGTATTAATTATGCAATATGTTTACTGGTTTTATTTAAATACAGTTTGTTGCGATTAAAACTTATCTCTCGCCTTTTTAATAAATCTCATGAATTTATTAAAATGCTTTACAAAGTCTATTTTGATCAGACCGGTGATAAATAGACAGGTTAATTAAGCCGTAAATCTGGAGAAAGCTTATTATGATTTAATAAGTTAGTATTTTGAGATGCAAATAATTTCTCATATCTAAACCGTCTGTTTACGTGTGTTGTGCTCGAACCTGGATTAGCACCGAGCATTTTCTGGTAAACGAGTTCTTTAGAGTCTATGATTTAGTCCTTAAGATAATAAGAGGAATTTTGCCAAACAATTATAATTAAACCAGTAGACATAGCATGAAAGAGCAGATTATATTAACCTGAACCCAGAGTCCCATTTAATTCAACTATTTACTTAGTTTATTTTAGCTTTCCTTTTATTTGTAAAAACAAGTCAATTAATCCCCCCTTTTGTGACAAAGCTTAGGTACTTAATAATTCCCCTTAGTCCCACAGTTCGATATCCGGTCGCTTACACTTTACTATACTACTGTGACTGGGATTTGTTTGCAGCCCGACGGTTATTTTGAGTTTTAATTTCTTTTCTTTTATTTTAATTACACCAGTTCCAACTACTCACAATATACAGTCTGGAAAATGGCGCCGTTGCCGGGGACTAGATTTATTCTAGTCCCTAAGCCCCGGATTATTCACCTGTTATATTATAATATTGTGTTCTCTTTATTCTGTTAATATTACGTCTATATTATTTTGTTTGTTGTTAAAATTAATTATCTACTATATTTTGTTTATATTATTATGTTTGTTGTTTAATCTAACTTCTAACATTTTAATTTTCTGTAAATTAACTTCTAACATTTAAATTTCAGCAAATTAACTTCTAACATTTAAATTCCAGTCATTTAAATTTTCTGTCATTTAATTTCCAGCAATCTAACTCCTAACATTAATTTTCAGCAATCTAACTCCTAACATTTAATTTTCCTGTCATTTAATTTTCTGTCATTTTATTTCTTGTCATTTTATTTCTGGCTGTTTCATTGTATATAGTTTATTTTAAAAAAATGAAGTTAAGTTGTGTCCGGCCTTTAAAAGCCGGACACAAACACGGACGCACTAAGAAAAACAAAAAAAGAACGGGACCTACGTTCGCCTTTAAAAGGCCGGACGCAAGCCGGAAGCAAGAAAGGAAATAGAGGCGTCCGTCCTTATTTGAACGGACAGAAACCAGGACGTCGAAATGAATT
The DNA here is from genome assembly GCA_023374045.1 of Limonium bicolor. Lineage (NCBI taxonomy): Eukaryota > Viridiplantae > Streptophyta > Magnoliopsida > Caryophyllales > Plumbaginaceae > Limonium > Limonium bicolor. The sequence goes on along the minus strand of CM041780.1, from coordinate 48,623,055 downwards.
CAACACGTCCACCCTTATTTGGACGGACATCCCCAGTAGAAAAAAAAAATAGTTCGACGACGCGTTTTCGAATCACAATTCTTCCCAATTCTTAAAACTCGAACGACGAAGACGAACAACAGTGCGACTCGCCCCTCTTTCATTTGCTACAGATTATTCAATTCTCCACCAAATCAAGCAAGGTTAGTACCGAAATCTTCATTTTTCAATTCTCTACATTTCTATAGCTTCAAATCCACAAACCATCAACCACACAAGGAGAAATTAGAGACTAAATTTTCGAACCCTAGGAGGACGGTTTCAAAAATTTCGAGCCTATTATTGCGTGTTTGTCCTCTATTTCTTCTTCTATAATCATATTATACTTGCACAAGGTTAAATCTATGCTTTTTACACTTAATTTTGGTGTTTTTTGATGAATTCCAAATTTAGGTATAAGAGTTACGAAATCAATGTTGTTAACTTTGCATTTTTCAATGATATAATGCCTTGTTGTTATAACCGAATAGTTTTATGATTATACGATGTTGTGTGTGGATTTGTGTGATGACGGTATTGTATTACCTTGAATGTTGATTGAATTTAGTTGTGGAGAATTGAAGATTTTTAGGGGAGATTCTGTCAAATTTTCGGTAGAATTTGTGCTGTTTATTTATTTTTGTTTATATTTCATATTATTTTCTCTACTTGTTTCTATATTGCTAATTTGCTAAGTTGTTTATATCGAATATTAATGCTCTGGTTGATATTAATTTAAATTTTATGTTGTTATTGTTTATTTACATTTCAATTTCAAAATTATTAGTATGCCTCGTATGCGTGGTGGACATTCGGACTCTGGTCCCACTAGGGGCAACTGCCCCGGTGCGTCATCTTCTTCTGCACCTCCTCACCATCCGGCTCTACAGGATGATGGCTTTATTTCAGCAGAGGCCCGTGCCTGGTGTGATCTGGGTAAGGACTTTGTGATGGAGAGGCGAATAACGCCTGAGGTGAAAGAGGCTACAGGGGTGGACACCCTGTTCGCTGGTTTTGGACTTTTGAAGGTCCTAGTCATGGGTGAGGGAATCTTCATTCCAGCTTTGGTCAGAGAGTTCTATGCGAATGCCCAGGCGGGCCACCTGAGTATCACTTCTTTCGTCAGCCATCTCCCCATTGAGATCACACCGGCGACCTTCTCTTCTATCCTGGAGATTCCAGATAGCCCTGACCATATCAGGGGCTTCATAGAGGATCACCTGCACAGATCGATGGCGAGGTGGCTTCAGGATTTAGGTCGGAGGACCCGACATAGAGGGGAGGAGGACAAGGATGTCCTCCCTTACACGAGTTTCCCCACACTAATGCAGAGACTACTCCTGGAGATCCTCAGTCATCAGATCCGCCCCCATTGCGCGATCGATGCTTTTGTTGAGGACTGTGCTTTATTGGACTACTTCCTCTCTGAAATACCCCAAACCTTAGTATGTTGTGTAAATGTTAAACTATGGTATTTAAAGGCTAAAAAGTGCCTTAGAAACATAAATGAATCATTTAAACCATGGTAAAACACAATAAAACACTAAGACACGGTTTGAGCAAAAACATGCTCTAAGCTTGGAGTGAACTTGGTTAGGACCCAAAGAGCCTACCAAGACTTGATAATGTTTAATTATGACTTTATAAGGCTAATTAAGTCCTTAGGAAACTTTGGTAGACAATGAAACCAAACAAAACACAAATAAATACCTTAAGGTCAATATGGGCCAAAATGTGCTCTAAGCTTGGGATAAAGGTGTATAAGACCTAATGGTCATACCTATGCCTTATTTATATGTTAATGAACATATTAAATCAATTACTAAAGAAAACCAAGCTTGAAAACAAGTTAAAACGCAAAATGTGCTTTAAGGAGTCTTAAAGCACGTTTTTGAAAAATTGTCTTGTAAATGAGTTTTGAATGGATAAATGTCCATCATTACTCTTTAATTAACATGTGTACTATATAGTATCACATTTGGGTGGCTATATCAATGGGAAATCAAAAATTTCACTTCTATGTGCCTTGTTTTTGGTGAATAGTGATTTTTATAACTAGTTTGTAACATATAATGTTATAAGTGAGACAATTGACTAATAAAGTCTAAAATACCCCCTTGCTACTGTTTGGGGCCGGTTTCCTCATAAGGGAATGAGTCATTCCTTTGTTAAATTGATAAGATAGAAATTGATAAAGTAAAACACTATTTACTTTACTTAAATATCTAAAACTAACAAAGCAAACTCATTTCCTCATTCTCTCATTCCTTTCTTCATTTCCCACGGTGGCTACCTTCTTCCTCCTCTCTCCATCGGTTTCCAACAGCACCATGTCATTCTTCACCCTTCTTCACTTGTAACTTATGACTCCATGCTCCGAATTTAATTCCGAGACTACCGTTCTCTTAGTTGGAGCAAGCTCTTCATTCCTATCTTTTCAAATCATCAAAACCACCAATTCGGTGCCAAGGAGAACTTCCATGGAAGGAGCTTGAGCTAATATTTTTATGCCTTGTTGATCACCTTTGCTTCAAGGTAAGGAAAAACCAAAGAAAACTCCATTTCCTTCATTTTTGGTGTTGACCGAAAATGCACCTTGTAATGGTGTCTTCTCTTGTCTTGTTTTAGCTTCATTTAAATCTTCCAAGGGCTAGGAGGAGTCCTCTCTTGATACTCATTCAAGCTCTCTTTCCATTCAAAGGTAAAACAATTACCTTGATGTGTTAAAACAATATATGTAACTAGGGTTTACAATGAGATAAAGCTTAAAGCTTATATGCTCATTTCAATGTTGGTATATTGTTTAGTTGTTGGCAAGGAACCAAATGCCTTACCGGTTTTGTAAGGAAACAAGAAAGAAATTTGGGAGGAAAGGAGGTAAATATGCTATCTTAATGTGGTTTAATGCCTTAGGAGAAATAAGCTTATAATGCTTGTTAAAACTACCTAAAGAGCAAATGGTGAATGACCTAGTAAAGTGTTCTCAAGGAGACTAGTAAAAGAACATATGTATTGGTGTATGTATTTGCAGGTCAAAGGCATTATTTATGTGGGAAATTCAGTGTTTAAGGATTATGCAATTTAAGGGCCTAAGAGCCATGTTATTTAAGGGCCTAAGTGCCAAGCAAGTTTAATTATGCACTATATTGTGATGTAGTGTAAAGTTGGTGAAATTTTGTGAGTGATAATGTTCTTGATGGATTTAGGTGCTCTTGAGTGTTTAATGGTGAAAACTATGAGTTTTGGAATGATGATGTGCTAAGAGAACCCATGGCGAAATTTGTAAAATGTATAAGGAATTCTAAGTGCTTAAATGAACTTGGGTGAACTAGGAATGGTTAGGAATGGACACATGCTTCACTAAGGAAGGACACATGCATTAAGGTGTTCTAAGGTGTTATAAGGATTTAGGTGTTATCTTGGAAGTTCTAGGAATTCCATGTGTGTTTTGAGAATGTATTTAAATCTTGGAGGAGTTTGTTTAAGGTTTAGATAATGTTGATATTCTAGGAATAAGTGGTGTTTAGGTGGGATGTGAAAAAGGAGGTTTAGTTAGTATGAAAAGAAGTTTGAGAGATGATGTTAAGGTGTAGAGGAAACACCTTGGTATAGTGGTCAATATTGGTGGGATACCACTTGGAAAAATTAAGGAGGAAGTGTAAGCTTGGGAAAGGAATTGTAAGAATGACATAAGGAGTTTTGATATGTAAGGAAGGATGTTTGAATGATGATGTTGTGTGGAAGAAATGTCTTGGTATAATGTTTAGAATTGGCATGAATCATCACTAAGGGACTTAAGGAGTATAAACTATAAGTGTTGGAGGCTTTGGAGGAATTTGGCTAAGTGTTTAAAGGTGTAGAAGTTGAGCATTTTGCCGTGTCCGAACTTCCGTCCGGACATGGAAGTTCGGATAGGCTCTGTTGGGTAAAGGATTTTCTGATCTTCGACTGATGTCCGAACTACCGTCCGAACATGGGAAGTTCGGACACACTTATTTTATTCTCTGGTTTGGCCTCGAACAGCGTCCGAACTTGGGAAGTCTGGACGCAAGTTCGGACGTTCGCCAGTTTGCACCCCTAGAGCCTCGAACGGTGTCCGAACTTGGGAAGTCCGGACACAAGTTCGGACAAGGCACTGTATGGACCAAAATTGTTGTTTTAAGGTATGGAAATGATGTGTAATGATGGGGATTGATAGGTAATGATGTTATGAGATTGTTAAGGACATTTTAGGTGAGTTTTAATGACAATTAAGTGGGTGAAAGGTTGTAATAGAATGTGAAAGTAAAACAAGTTAAAAAGTGATGTTATGTAACTAAGTTAACGGGGAAAAATTATAAACATTAGACATTAAATAATCATACTACCCCGATGTTAATAAAAGTACATGTAATGTTATCAGTTGTTCGAGAATTTGCTCGAGGAACATGAGTGGACGTGGTAAAGTGGACTCCGGTGACAGGTATGGTTTTCTTGCAACCTGTATCCTACCGGATTACACCGGCTTGTATGCCAATATGTTTTCTTGAGTGTTTGCCACCTTGTAAGATTAAAACATGTAATGAGTTTATAGTAATTCATTTATGTGGCGAATTTGGCCTCCGATACCATTTAACCTCAAGTATGTGTTAAACCTTAGCTAACCAAAACTAGGAACACATGAGTGATCGGTATACGGAGTTGACGGCCCAAACCTTGGGAACGTGCTAACCACGGCTATGTGTGTTAGTGGGATATTGTTGTTGTATGCAAGTGTGTGAACCTCCCTTGTGTGCTTAACTCGGTCATGATACCGTATGGTGTGTGGATGTGGTAGGCTCCATAATGGATCTCTAACTACTTATTTATAAGTGTATATGTACTAATGGGGGGTGAGGAGTCCGGTTGTTCCGGCCACGCGTGTGATGGACGGGAGTCGATATCATATCCGGTTCGGCTCTCTTGGTGTATGTATAGGTGGTATTCCAATTTGGTTTCTACCTTCCCTTAGCTTATCCAAAGCTAGTTACTGACTCACGTCGGGCCACAGGGGCATACGTATGTTATTTCGGTGTGCTTGGGATCACTATATCCGACACACCTTGGGTATAAGTTAACCGTTCTATATAACTGGACGGTAACGAGGTTGGTAACGAGCTTAACATGGGATTGGCAAAATCCCTAGGCTCACATGGTATACTAACTATGGTGGTAGGTTCCTTGTGAGAACCGATTTCATGGTGTTATGTAATGTTATGATGTTATGCAAATTCCCTTGCTCTGCTTTGGTATATACTATATATATTGGATGTTTTAAATGAATGCAATGTTGTCATGTGTACGTCGAAACAAGAAAGGTTTGTTATGTTTTGTTATGTGGGGGATGAGTTATGTTGTAGGATATGGAATGTGTGGATCATGGAAATGAATCCCAGTTGGTGACAAGAGGCGTTTAAGGATAACCCGATTAATGGGTACATGTCGTTCGTTAAGGAAGTAGCTCCGTTTGGAGGAGAGCCATTCTAGGGTTTAAGGAATCATTGGATGGTTGGTTAAGTGTGGTTGTGTTGGTTATAGGTTGAGCCCATTGAGGCGAAATGTTATGTGTTGTATGTCTATGGCTTGTATGCATGATTTAAATATAATCAACTGCATGCTAAGACGACAATTAGTTGTGCGTGGCCCGGTAGCATGTGGGCTGCGGGATTACCATACCAGCAAAGGTGCTGAGCCCCTTGGGGGCCACCCTTTCTCTCCTTTTCTATTTCAGGTACAAGGAGCTGGAAGCCGTTCGAGAGTAGGACGGGGCAGATGTTTATACATGGGTAGCCATTTAAATGGCGTGAGTATGATAGGCGTAGTAAGACCGAAATTGTTATCGGCAGTGGTTTGTAAATACTCGGTACAGTGGGAATGTATGTATATAATAAATGTTGACAATGGAATGAGGAATGTATTGTGTAGTTGCTCGGGAATCTAGTCCATCAGACCGATACAAATGTGTATGTATTAGCCTTGTTAGCCACGTGGGTGGTTAACGGCGTGTAACACCATTGGAATAAGTAATGCGATGAGTTAAGTTTCCGCTGCAATGTGTTGTCAAATGTATGGATGTAGTTGGGGTGTTACAAAAAGTGGTATCAGAGCGAAGTATCGCTCTGATGACTGAATTACCGAGCTTAGGGAATACCGAGTTAGGATTTAAGTACTTTGGGTTAAGGGTTGAGTGATAGCGTGAGAGATACGCTAGTAAGGAACTACCAGCGAATACTGGAAACCTACTATATCCTTCCCGCCCTCCACAACCCCTGTTATATAACTTGGGAAACAACGCCAGAGAGATGAAAGTCCTCTCTTACTCGGGAATACCCGATCTGGCTGTTAGTAAGTACCTTTAAGGGTACGGAGAATCTGTCCTACGGTAGATCCCGAAAACTGGGAATTCCGGAGACGGTCTCCATTTGGACAATGTTAACCGCATTTAATAGTGAAGAATGAAGAATCTTGTGTATAGAAGAATAGAATTTCCAGCAACCTGGGTCGACATGCAGAGCAGTCGAGAATAACCAGCTTGCAACGCACCGATCGTGCAACAAGCAAGAAGTGGATTAATGGAACCCGAGACAAGAGTCTACGGAACCACAGTTGATAAATAATACACCAACGGTATACCAACCGACAAGGGAACTACAACGTAGTGCCCAAATACGTGGAACGGGATACAAAGAGAATACAATACTAAGAAAAGGGGTCTCCCAGAATGGGAAACACCCTAGTTGATGAATATCACGTGGAAACAGTGAGAAGTCACCTAGAAGAGTTATTGTCAAGGCAGTAAGATCAGTGAGGGCCAACAAGGCCACTGATGACAGTATGGGTAAAAACAATACCACAACTGGTATGTGTTAAACCGATAGCCAGTTAGAATGGCGCACTTGCCATAGCAAGTGCTGCTATAACGGGGCTATTCGGAAAATTTATAGCCACTACAAAGTACTTGGAAAAGTACAATAAAGTCAAATGTGAATGTCATAACAGTGGAAGGGCCTGCTAGCCTAACCTCTGTAATTGTAAGGACACCAGTCAGCAAAAGCTAGACTTGGCTAAGGTAAGAAGATGTTGTGAAACCATGGAAATTTTTCTTTCAAACCTAATCTTATTCAAACCCTTTTTCTTTTAAAAACCAGATTTTCTTTCGAACCAACACTTCTTTCTAACCTTCTTTTACACCAAACCAGTAAAACCAAGGGCAGTTGATAAAGATACAACAGTGGACAAACTTTCCCTCGACTAAGTTCGAGAAGCAAGGAATGAATATTGTCACGGGACAATATAAGGGAGTTGACAACAGAATACTTCACCTAGGCGTGTGACGGACACTACGAGTGTACCAATTGTGTTGTGGGACGACCGCACTCCGATAGGAGCATGTGGGCCTGACAGACCTACTTATAGGTTAATTGGGTAAGTAGTAATGTATCAGTATGATACCCCATATATGTATACGAGTAGAGTCCAGAACACGGGAAGTAGTCGACTCCGTCTACGGTCAGCAGTATAAATCAAACAGGAGCTAGGAAATACAAGGAATGCTTGAAGTAAAGGAACCCAGTTAAGTTAAAAAGGACTAAAGGAACCAGTGAGTTTATTTTAAGGAAATGTATAGAGTCAAGAAGTGCGAAGAGCACGGAATGTTATGTAAAGACATCGCATATGTCTTAATAAGCCGAGGGATAAAACATGATAGCTGGAACGGAGACTCAGCCTATGCATGGCAAGGCAGATGCCTAATGTGGACACATTAATGTGCAATGAACGGGATGAAAATTCCCAGAATGAGTACCTACACTACCAGGAAATGTTGATCTTCACAGAAGGAGATAATAAGCCATTAAAGAACGCGAGAAGCCGTGGCTAACTGGATGTACCAATAACTGTGAACCAGATGTAAAGGCATAACTTAACAACACCCAGGAGAAATCCTTGAAGGGTGTTCGCATCAACAATTGTTGAACGAAATACATGACAGAAACACAAGGGTTGAAATTAACACCCAGTTTAGACATAAGTTGTCAGGAGACGGACTGACAATCCTAAGGGACATCCCATGAAAGGAAATGTGATGCAACAACCTTGTCATGGATGCCAATACAACCTCTAACCAGGTAATATGGTATAGAGAAGTACATGTGTGTGGACACCCTACAATGAGCCCAGCTCAAGGCAAATAAGGCTTATAAGCCATAAGCAAGATATGTTATATAAATTTGATTGATTGTAGAAGTTTATGTTGTATAAGTGGATAAAGTGGTAAGCGAACCACTGCATTAAGAGTGGGGATACCTCTCGATATTGTGAGACCGCAGAAGCGATAGTTATGTGAATCAAGTTCAAGAAATATGTGGAGGATGGACCACGTTGTTATTACCCCAGGATGATTTGAATAAGAATAATACGAAAGGAAATGTTTGTACCAGTTGTGTAGACAGGAAGTGTGATAAGTTGATAGCAATCACCATAGCTGTGTGAAGCTAAATGTGTAGCGAACAACGCTCAAGGGAAAAATAGTAGTATATTCAAAAATCAGCCAAATAAGTGGCCAGATAAACCCAGTGTAATGGCGGAAGCTAATATAATAGCGGATGCAGTATAAGTTGATGTTGTATATTAAGTAAGGATACGGTGCGCAATAAGCGACTGTTGCCTGAATATTATTAGATGATAAAATGGGGAATGGGCAGAGTTATGAGTTAAATCCAGTGGAGGCACAACAGTAAGCGATAGCAAACGAACCGAGCAGTAAGCCGGTGACAAGTATCATGTGGTAAGAATTTCAGTAAAACACAGTGTAAATTCCTATCGCAATCGCATGAGAGATTTACTGTCAAGAGTTTACGCCTCTGCACTCTGTATGACTGAGTGTTTTGGTATTGCACTTGCGCAGTAATGATCAAGTGGGATAGCTAGGGATCAGAAGCATGGTAATTGTGGAGGAATAATGTTATAGTGGCCGATGCATAGGAAATGCAAGGCCGCACCAATAAAAGAGTACTTGTACAAAACGAAATGTGGAGACATGATTAACAGCAAGTGACTACGGTAGCACTAACTGCCAAATATCGGTATGGAATATACCCCAAATGTTGTAAATAGCTGAGAGAGCACTACAAACTAGGTAGTAGCTCAATCTCAACCGACAGTAAGTCGGTAGAAGCAAGTCAATCATTGTGAATTACATAGTAGTTTACGCTGTAAGCTATTGGAGAAGTGGATGGAAAGTTTTGGAACTCACCAAATTCGCTCAGGGTAAGAGATACCATGCGCCGGTTGAGAAACCATTGTTACCTAGATAAGGGTAATACATTGGAGATGTACAATGCATTAACAGTAACGAATGGGGCAAACCAGCTCTATAATTATCAGGGTTGCGCAACAGAGGCCAGTGAGCCCATGCGTCAGGTACCGGGTATACGTTGTGAATATGAATGGATGGCTAGTTATCAATGCCTAAAAGCCTAACAGGCCAGGACCGAAACCGGTTATGAGTTACAACTCCAATGCGAATTCTTGGTTTAGGGACTAAACCGCCAATATGGTTAAGATCCTCTAATCAGAATCCATTGTGTAATAGACCGCGTGGAAGTTAAAACACTTCACGACGGCAGAACGTTTTAAGCTAGTGCTCAGTGATTGATTACGTGGGCGTAATCCCTTTTAAGGGGGGTAGAGCGTAAAGCCGCTTAGTGTGTTTTACCGTACAAGTGTACGTGAACTATGTTGTGCATTGCACAAAAATAAATTGTTATGATGGTTGGCGCGTGTGTTATATAAACATACGCATTTATTTGCGGTTAAATTGTGGTAATTGCGCACAGAAGATGCGAATACCATTGTGGGAAGTGTGTTTATCTTGTTAACAGTGGTGTGTGAGAGTACAAATGGAAGGGAGTAAAGAAACTCCCGGGGAACTAAAACCCCGTCGGTGCATAAATGTAAACCATGTATTGTATTTTGATAAAAGATATATGTATATATATACAATGTTGTGATTTATGAAGGGTTATGAGACTGACATAGAACCTAGTGAGAATTAAATTTCCTAGGTAACTTGAATTAAGTTGGATTTGGGTGATGATTGATAGACGGAGTTCTATCCCTTGGAGATGTAATGATTATGACTAGAAGGATTTAAAGATAGAAAATGGGATATGCTTGAATTAGTTGTTGGTTGAAAAAGAAGTGGGAGGTGAAACTTGATTATCATGAGATCAAGGGAAGCCGAACACAAATTGGGGTGGAAAGATAGTTCAACACTGATGCTGATCACATCAGGGTTGGATGACTCTTGAAGCTCCCTGTAAGTGGTCATAAATAACTATATTAAGAAAGATACAAAGAGCATAAATCGGACTTGGAGTTGTGTGGTGTTTTCAAAAGGATTTTCAATTGGTGTTTTCAAACAATCGATTAATATTTTGAATAAAAGACCTTCTTATACTTAACCTAGTAAAGAATATTTTTGTAGTACTTGCTCACGAGCTGAGGACGTATGAGCCTTTGTCTTCGGACCGGTGACATGAGAAGTATATATGTTAAAAATTAAGTGAATGTTTTGATCTCCCAAAGGAACGGGGACCAGAAGGTGTCCATCGCGACCGGGTTCTGCGGGATCACAGTGTATATGTACTCAACATGGGACTTGAGCCCATGGAGAGATGGAAAAGGTATTTCTGTTTGATATACATGCTATGACATGTTGTTTGGTATGTGTGATAAAGGTTATGTTGACTTTGACCTCCTAAAGTGTATGCTATCAAGACCTATGAGTCTAAATGGGTTGTGTTACATAGACCTATGTGTCTAAATGTGGTTATGTCACCCAGACCTAAGAGTCTGAGGGATATTGTATAGGTGCAAGTGTGGTGAAGGTACCCGGACCGTTAAGTCCGAGGTTACCATGTGAGTATGATATTTTATGTATAATGTGGATTTGTTGCCCGGACCATTAAGTCCGAGGTTGGATGTAAAGGGTGGTTGGTAATGGAATTTTTATGGCTATAAGTAATTCCCGTATTCTAATCCAATGATGCGAGGAAAGGTGAACTTCGAGGACGAAGCTCTTTTAAGGGGGGTAGATTGAAATACCCCAAACCTTAGTATGTTGTGTAAATGTTAAACTATGGTATTTAAAGGCTAAAAAGTGCCTTAGAAACATAAATGAATCATTTAAACCATGGTAAAACACAATAAAACACTAAGACACGGTTTGAGCAAAAACATGCTCTAAGCTTGGAGTGAACTTGGTTAGGACCCAAAGAGCCTACCAAGACTTGATAATGTTTAATTATGACTTTATAAGGCTAATTAAGTCCTTAGGAAACTTTGGTAGACAATGAAACCAAACAAAACACAAATAAATACCTTAAGGTCAATATGGGCCAAAATGTGCTCTAAGCTTGGGATAAAGGTGTATAAGACCTAATGGTCATACCTATGCCTTATTTATATGTTAATGAACATATTAAATCAATTACTAAAGAAAACCAAGCTTGAAAACAAGTTAAAACGCAAAATGTGCTTTAAGGAGTCTTAAAGCACGTTTTTGAAAAATTGTCTTGTAAATGAGTTTTGAATGGATAAATGTCCATCATTACTCTTTAATTAACATGTGTACTATATAGTATCACATTTGGGTGGCTATATCAATGGGAAATCAAAAATTTCACTTCTATGTGCCTTGTTTTTGGTGAATAGTGATTTTTATAACTAGTTTGTAACATATAATGTTATAAGTGAGACAATTGACTAATAAAGTCTAAAATACCCCCTTGCTACTGTTTGGGGCCGGTTTCCTCATAAGGGAATGAGTCATTCCTTTGTTAAATTGATAAGATAGAAATGAAATGATAAAGTAAAACACTATTTACTTTACTTAAATATCTAAAACTAACAAAGCAAACTCATTTCCTCATTCTCTCATTCCTTTCTTCATTTCCCACGGTGGCTACCTTCTTCCTCCTCTCTCCATCGGTTTCCAACAGCACCATGTCATTCTTCACCCTTCTTCACTTGTAACTTATGACTCCATGCTCCGAATTTAATTCCGAGACTACCGTTCTCTTAGTTGGAGCAAGCTCTTCATTCCTATCTTTTCAAATCATCAAAACCACCAATTCGGTGCCAAGGAGAACTTCCATGGAAGGAGCTTGAGCTAATATTTTTATGCCTTGTTGATCACCTTTGCTTCAAGGTAAGGAAAAACCAAAGAAAACTCCATTTCCTTCATTTTTGGTGTTGACCGAAAATGCACCTTGTAATGGTGTCTTCTCTTATCTTGTTTTAGCTTCATTTAAATCTTCCAAGGGCTAGGAGGAGTCCTCTCTTGATACTCATTCAAGCTCTCTTTCCATTCAAAGGTAAAACAATTACCTTGATGTGTTAAAACAATATATGTAACTAGGGTTTACAATGAGATAAAGCTTAAAGCTTATATGCTCATTTCAATGTTGGTATATTGTTTAGTTGTTGGCAAGGAACCAAATGCCTTACCGGTTTGTAAGGAAACAAGAAAGAAATTTGGGAGGAAAGGAGGTAAATATGCTATCTTAATGTGGTTTAATGCCTTAGGAGAAATAAGCTTATAATGCTTGTTAAAACTACCTAAAGAGCAAATGGTGAATGACCTAGTAAAGTGTTCTCAAGGAGACTAGTAAAAGAACATATGTATTGGTGTATGTATTTGCAGGTCAAAGGCATTATTTATGTGGGAAATTCAGTGTTTAAGGATTATGCAATTTAAGGGCCTAAGAGCCATGTTATTTAAGGGCCTAAGTGCCAAGCAAGTTTAATTATGCACTATATTGTGATGTAGTGTAAAGTTGGTGAAATTTTGTGAGTGATAATGTTCTTGATGGATTTAGGTGCTCTTGAGTGTTTAATGGTGAAAACTATGAGTTTTGGAATGATGATGTGCTAAGAGAACCCATGGCGAAATTTGTAAAATGTATAAGGAATTCTAAGTGCTTAAATGAACTTGGGTGAACTAGGAATGGTTAGGAATGGACACATGCTTCACTAAGGAAGGACACATGCATTAAGGTGTTCTAAGGTGTTATAAGGATTTAGGTGTTATCTTGGAAGTTCTAGGAATTCCATGTGTGTTTTGAGAATGTATTTAAATCTTGGAGGAGTTTGTTTAAGGTTTAGATAATGTTGATATTCTAGGAATAAGTGGTGTTTAGGTGGGATGTGAAAAAGGAGGTTTAGTTAGTAAGAAAAGAAGTTTGAGAGATGATGTTAAGGTGTAGAGGAAACACCTTGGTATAGTGGTCAATATTGGTGGGATACCACTTGGAAAAATTAAGGAGGAAGTGTAAGCTTGGGAAAGGAATTGTAAGAATGACATAAGGAGTTTTGATATGTAAGGAAGGATGTTTGAATGATGATGTTGTGTGGAAGAAATGTCATGGTATAATGTTTAGAATTGGCATGAATCATCACTAAGGGACTTAAGGAGTATAAACTATAAGTGTTGGAGGCTTTGGAGGAATTTGGCTAAGTGTTTAAAGGTGTAGAAGTTGAGCATTTTGCCGTGTCCGAACTTCCGTCCGGACATGGAAGTTCGGACAGGCTCTGTTGGGTAAAGGATTTTCTGATCTTCGACTGATGTCCGAACTACCGTCCGAACATGGGAAGTTCGGACACACTTATTTTATTCTCTGGTTTGGCCTCGAACAGCGTCCGAACTTGGGAAGTCCGGACGCAAGTTCGGACGTTCGCCAGTTTGCACCCCTAGAGCCTCGAACGGTGTCCGAACTTGGGAAGTCCGGACACAAGTTCGGACAAGGCACTGTATGGACCAAAATTGTTGTTTTAAGGTATGGAAATGATGTGTAATGATGGGGATTGATAGGTAATGATGTTATGAGATTGTTAAGGACATTTTAGGTGAGTTTTAATGACAATTAAGTGGGTGAAAGGTTGTAATAGAATGTGAAAGTAAAACAAGTTAAAAAGTGAAGTTATGTAACTAAGTTAACGGGGAAAAATTATAAACATTAGACATTAAATAATCATACTACCCCGATGTTAATAAAAGTACATGTAATGTTATCAGTTGTTCGAGAATTTGCTCGAGGAACATGAGTGGACGTGGTAAAGTGGACTCCGGTGACAGGTATGGTTTTCTTGCAACCTGTATCCTACCGGATTACACCGGCTTGTATGCCAATATGTTTTCTTGAGTGTTTGCCACCTTGTAAGATTAAAACATGTAATGAGTTTATAGTAATTCATTTATGTGGCGAATTTGGCCTCCGATACCATTTAACCTCAAGTATGTGTTAAACCTTAGCTAACCAAAACTAGGAACACATGAGTGATCGGTATACGGAGTTGACGGCCCAAACCTTGGGAACGTGCTAACCACGGCTATGTGTGAGTTAGTGGGATATTGTTGTTGTATGCAAGTGTGTGAACCTCCCTTGTGTGCTTAACTCGGTCATGATACCGTATGGTGTGTGGATGTGGTAGGCTCCATAATGGATCTCTAACTACTTATTTATAAGTGTATATGTACTAATGGGGGGTGAGGAGTCCGGTTGTTCCGGCCACGCGTGTGATGGACGGGAGTCGATATCATATCCGGTTCGGCTCTCTTGGTGTATGTATAGGTGGTATTCCAATTTGGTTTCTACCTTCCCTTAGCTTATCCAAAGCTAGTTACTGACTCACGTCGGGCCACAGGGGCATACGTATGTTATTTCGGTGTGCTTGGGATCACTATATCCGACACACCTTGGGTATAAGTTAACCGTTCTATATAACTGGACGGTAACGAGGTTGGTAACGAGCTTAACATGGGATTGGCAAAATCCCTAGGCTCACATGGTATACTAACTATGGTGGTAGGTTCCTTGTGAGAACCGATTTCATGGTGTTATGTAATGTTATGATGTTATGCAAATTCCCTTGCTATGCTTTGGTATATATATATATATATTGGATGTTTTAAATGAATGCAATGTTGTCATGTGTACGTCGAAACAAGAAAGGTTTGTTATGTTTTGTTATGTGGGGGATGAGTTATGTTGTAGGATATGGAATGTGTGGATCATGGAAATGAATCCCAGTTGGTGACAAGAGGCGTTTAAGGATAACCCGATTAATGGGTACATGTCG
The DNA here is from genome assembly GCA_023374045.1 of Limonium bicolor. Classification (NCBI taxonomy): domain Eukaryota; kingdom Viridiplantae; phylum Streptophyta; class Magnoliopsida; order Caryophyllales; family Plumbaginaceae; genus Limonium; species Limonium bicolor. The sequence goes on along the minus strand of CM041780.1, from coordinate 48,607,878 downwards.
TTCGTTAAGGAAGTAGCTCCGTTTGGAGGAGAGCCATTCTAGGGTTTAAGGAATCATTGGATGGTTGGTTAAGTGTGGTTGTGTTGGTTATAGGTTGAGCCCATTGAGGCGAAATGTTATGTGTTGTATGTCTATGGCTTGTATGCATGATTTAAATATAATCAACTGCATGCTAAGACGACAATTAGTTGTGCGTGGCCCGGTAGCATGTGGGCTGCGGGATTACCATACCAGCAAAGGTGCTGAGCCCCTTGGGGGCCACCCTTTCTCTCCTTTTCTATTTCAGGTACAAGGAGCTGGAAGCCGTTCGAGAGTAGGACGGGGCAGATGTTTATACATGGGTAGCCATTTAAATGGCGTGAGTATGATAGGCGTAGTAAGACCGAAATTGTTATCGGCAGTGGTTTGTAAATACTCGGTACAGTGGGAATGTATGTATATAATAAATGTTGACAATGGAATGAGGAATGTATTGTGTAGTTGCTCGGGAATCTAGTCCATCAGACCGATACAAATGTGTATGTATTAGCCTTGTTAGCCACGTGGGTGGTTAACGGCGTGTAACACCATTGGAATAAGTAATGCGATGAGTTAAGTTTCCGCTGCAATGTGTTGTCAAATGTATGGATGTAGTTGGGGTGTTACACTCTCGCCATCTCCACCCACTCAGCGTGTCTCCATCTCGCACATCATGTTCGGCCAGCTACATAAGGTGGTCTACTATCTGAGGACGAAGAAGAAGAAGAAGAAGAAGATCACTCCTATTTTTCCCTTCTTCATCATGCACCACCTTTTCTGTCTCCTTCCAGAAAGCGCCACACGATGTTTAGAGCTCAGGACGGGAGAGCGCCCAGTCACACTATAGACTGTGAGGCGCTGAGGCTTTATGCCCTTAGAGGACAGTACCTGGGTCAGAGGTCGTGCTAGCCGATCTTCCACCGCCTCCTCCACTGCAGTAGGGCCTTCTACAGGAGCTACACCTTTAGCTGATACCAAGCCACCTTCCACTGACACTGCACAGGGAGAGGAGCCCTACGTGCCGACGACTACCGTGATGCAGATTCGAGCTCCTGTTCCTATACCTCCTATCATGGCAGATCTGCAAGTTCAACTTCAGGCCTTCCATCAGATGCAGCAGCAGATGCATCAGCGGTTTGAGAGCTTTGAGCAGACTCAGCAGAGGATGCTGGCTGAGCAGACACAGATGATTCAGCGCTTAGACCGTAGTGACGAGTTGCATGCACAGGCAGCTCAATAGTTTCAGCGGTCGACTAAGCAGAAGGAGCGGACCGCTCAGATCATGCAGCATCTTCTCGCTCAGATAGGCTAGGGATCCCATCAGCCACCACAGCCACCGCAGTGATATTTATGTCCTTTTTATTTTGTTATATATTTCTCTCTTGTTCACTAACTTTTTGTAGACTCGTACTTTTTTAACCTTGTCATACTTTTGGGTATTCTGGAGGTAACAGTTCACTTTTATTTTATTGCTCATGCTTTTATTTTATGCAATGCATTTTAATTTATGTTTTTCTTCTTATTATTTTTTGTGCCACTTGAGTTCTGCTGGCTATATAGGTTTTTTCTTTTCAAAATAAATTCTATATTCAAACATATAGCTGAACTCGCATATGGAAAGCAACCTCAGTTGCTTTGGAAATTTTGATATCTCCGGTTGGACACTTGCGTGAACTTAAGTGTGAGGAACGTCTCACCCCTACCAAAGCTTTAAGTGTGAGGAAGGACACCTTCCTCTATCTACGATACAAGGGGAGTCTCAGTTCTTTCTTTATTATATTAATTTTCAACCTATCTGACATTTAAGCTTCTTTATTAATTTAATCCTTTATGAGTCTGTCATATTTTGAAAGGTCCTTTTTCTTGAATTTATTTTGAACAATGAGGACATTGCTCCTCTCAAGTGTGAGGAAGTAGAGACCTTTCCCTGAAAATATGACAGTTGTTCGTTAATGCCACACTCGCTTTTTGCTACTCTAATTGCCAACTTTTTTTGAAAAAATGTGATAAAATAATTGTAGAAGTGTTTGAAGTTATGTCAAGTGACAACTGAAAGATGGTTTTATTTAAAGGAGTTTGTATAAAATTATTTTCAATCAAAATACTCTATTTTCACTCAAAATACGATAGATCTGCTAATTGTAAAAACCAATTTAGCTTAGCTTGGGATTATGGAAATGATTGAAAAGTTAGGAAAGAAAAGGATAAAGACAAGGTACTCCGCTGTTTATGAATTTTTCTAAACCAAAAACAGGCCTTGTCTATCCGGTTATTAAGTTCTTCGGGGTGCTTTAACACCTATCTACCTAAGGTCTCGTGATCTGGGATAGAAGACCCAACACCGCTACAAGGATAGAGAGAAAAGTCTGGGGTACAGAAAAATAATGCAATATAAAAAAAATGTTTGTTTAGTATGTACATTACTGCATTAAAAAAAAAGATAAAAGCAATAAATTGCAATTTATATTTATAAACATGAGTACGTGGTGTTGAAAGGTATTGCGAAATAAGGCATTACTTCACACCCCTTATTATCCCGGTTTAGAGAATTGAAATTGGAGGAAAATCCCAGGTTAATCTAACTTGTTTTCTGCAATCTAGTTTTTCTATGCTTTTATTAAATTGCACTTCTTCACTGTTTGCAAAAACCTACTTCTCATAGCAGAATTATTCTTTCAATTGTCACTTTGTCTAAATTCCCTTCTACACTTATTTAATCTTGTTTTATACTACGGCTTAGAGATAATTATATTCCTTAATTTTGCTTGAGGACAAGCAAAATCCAAGTGTGAGAAAGTTTGATAAGTGCAAAACATATAGACTTATTAAGGTTTAATCACCTTATAATTTGCAGCATTTTAAGTAATGTTTCTCACTTATCTTGGGTTTTTCCTATAATTATGTTGTGATATAAACTGATGTATTATATGTGTCAAATGTATGGAAAATTCCATATAAACACACGTATCAAAAGGGATAAAAATGAGTCACGCGAGATGCACGCGATTGGCCTTATTTCTGTGGCACGTCCGTGCCACGTCCGTAGAATTAAAGGCGGACAGGAGTAGAGGCGTCTGTCCCACGTCTGTGTAGAAAAGGTCGGACAAAGAAGAGAATAGAGACGTGTCTGTCCCACATCCGTGTAGAACAGGCCGGACAAAGAAGAAAATAGAGACGTGTCCGTGTCACATCCGCAGAATTAAAGACGGACAAGAGAAGAGAAGAAGACCGTGTCACGTCCGTGCTACGTCCGTGGAATAAAGGGGGACAAGGGACAAGGCGTCCGCGGAAAGAAACCCGGACAAGGGGCGGACGTGTGTGTGGAAGAAATGTGTCCGTGGATAAATGGACGGACACAAACACGGACGCGTGTAAATGTCAAGATCCAGATCCAGACATTAGCGCGACTGGTTTTCTTCGCCGACTGTCTTCCCCAAGTTGCTTCTTCGGCGCCTGCAGACATATCCATCTACTCCATTTAACATATCAGGCGCCTGCCTTAAATTCCTCACGCGGTGTTCCCTCTGTCTTCTTCCTCTTCCTTTCTTCTATAAAACCCACGCTCCATTTATCTTCTCCAGTGTTCCCTTCCAGGATCCAATCTATTCATCATCGATCCACTACAACACAAATCACACGTTCATCCAATTTCTCTTCTCCCATCTTTTCCATTTTGTTTTCTTTTCATTCCACCATATCCACCTCTAGTCCTACGTATACAAAATAGCAAAACGAATGCAGAAGTGACTATAGATGATTTCTACTACTCTTGTTTCTGTTTATCTATTTAATATGTTAGGCTAGAATATTTATATACTCTCGGACTGGTTATTATGTGTTTGTATTAATTATGCAATATGTTTACTGGTTTTATTTAAATACAGTTTGTTACGATTAAAGCTTATCTCTCGCCTTTTTAATAAATCTCATGAATTTATTAAAATGCTTTACAAAGTGTATTTTGATCAGACCGGTGATAAATAGACAAGTTAATTAAGCCGTAAATCTGGAGAAAGCTTATTATGATTTAACAAGTTAGTATTTTCAGATGCAAATAATTTCTCATATCTAAACCGTCCGTTTACGTGTGTTGTGCTCGAACCTGGATTAGAACCGAGCATTTTCTGGTAAACGAGTTCTTTTGAGTCTATGATTTAGTCCTTAAGATAATAAGAGGAATTTTGCCAAACAATTATAATTAAACCAGTAGACATAGCATGAAAGAGCAGATTATATTAACCTGAACCCAGAGTCCCATTTAATTCACCTATTTACTTAGTTTATTTTATCTTTCCTTTAATTTGTAAAAACAAGTCAATTAATCCCCCCTTTTGTGACAAAGCTTAGGTACTTAATAATTCCCCTTAGTCCCACGGTTCGATATCCGGTCGCTTACACTTTACTATACTACTGCGATCGGGATTTGTTTGTAGCCCGACGGTTATTTTGAGTTTTAATTTCTTTTCTTTTATTTTAATTACACCAGTTCCAACTACTCACAATATACAGTCTGCAGTTTTAGCCCTTGGTTCAAGAAGGTGAGTCCACCACCATTGCAAGGTTGAATTGAAGCCCAAAAGAGAGAGAGAAAACAAGGCATTACATAGGGGTAAAAATCAGTTATGAAGAGAGATGGAGAAAACATGAGTTTTTCATGTAGATTTTTACCTTAATGGAGAGTGGGGACTCCAAGCTACACATTGATGCCATTTTCTTCACCAATGGGGTATACCCACGAAAATGAACTTCATCATTTTGAAATTTTAAAAAGAAGGAAGTGTAGAGAATGATGAGAGGATTACAAATATGTAATTATTTTTACATTTGGAGCTCACATGGAGGTAGAGCATGGAGGTGAAGTAGAGAAGCCATTGAAGCTTCTTTGGGGCTTCAAAAATCGCCAGCAACAATGGGGGGAAGGGAGAGAGAAATCACTGGGAGAGAAGGAGGGAGGTGAGAGAATAGAGAAATGAGTGGGTAAGGAGAGAGAGAAGGGATAAAATAGCTTTTACTTTACTCTTTATGCTTTTGACTCCCTTCATTTAATTAGCTAGTTAAATGTGTGTGTGAGGGACTTATTAACCCATTAAAAACTGCCCCCCTTACAGTGTTACTAGTTGGAGCATTTTTCGTCTTTTACAGAAAACGCTTGTTATTTTACCCGGTTTAGGTACTATTCACTATCCGGACCCGTTTTCTAGAATTTTCTCGTTTAATTATTTTTATTGGTTCTTAAGCTTCCCTAAATGCTTAATAATTGTTATTAAATGATTTATAATCTTTACGGGTCCGTTTCACCACTTAAAGTCACGTTTTCGGGTTTTCTCGAAAAACGTGCGCTTAAGCCCTATTAGCGTTTTAATACATTATGTGGATCCGTTTTCTTCGGGAGTTGTTCCCATATATTATTCAGGCCTTATTAATCCTTTAGAACCCATATAATACTCTAACCGAGGACTCATACCTCCTATGGTTATTTAACGCTTATTTAGCGTTTTTCACCTTTTAAGTGTTTCTTTATTTCTTTGGGATTTATTATTTTTTTTCTTACCAATATTACATAGGCATCATTAGGCCCTTAAATACGTATTAGATTAATTTTAATCCCTATATTTAAGTCCGGGGTATTTCAATCTACCCCCCTTAAGAACTTTGTCCTCAAAGTTGTCCGAGGTTATGGGATTACTATACTTACTCATTCTTACAGGTCTAATGCCAAAGTAGTACTGTAACTCCCCTACCGCTAATCCTGTACTTACCGTCCAATCGTCCCTGTAATCAAAGTTACTCGCAACGGAAATACTACTACTACGGCGGGTGATACAACGCCGCTAACTGCCCATACAGCTAGCAAGGCTTACTCTACAATACAGTGACGGTCTGATGCCTAAGTATACCGAGCTACTAAAACATTGCTTACTGAATACAAAATACCATTCGCTTACATTAATGGATTACCGAGTATTTGAGTGTACTTAATTACAACCGTTCACTAGCTTCCAAAAATAATGAGTTTAAAACAACTACTCATCTATACCAATTCACCATCCTATCATTACCCAAAAAGGTGTACCCCATGGTACACCGGCTAACAAAAACCAATAGTCGTGTACTACTTAGTACACCATTCATAATTCGTTCATTACAGACAAAAAAGAAATCATCCTAATCTCCTAGTCTTCATCCTTCACGAGTACCTACATCATGTTAAAAACGGTGCCCCAAGGGGCTCAGCAAAAGCTACGCATGAACTCCGCATATACCGAGTGCTAACAAGGGCACACGGACTAATTAAGGTCAAATAGACATGCGGTTCATTAATTTCATACATACATCATACAATCATGTTCAATACAATACATAATCCAAACAACAATACAATGGTACACACAATGCTTACCTTCCAAAGGGTTAGCCAAATTATGCATCTGGGTTAATCGGAATACTGTTTACTCTTTTACTCATTACACCTTACTTACTCTTACTTACACTTACTTACTTTACCATACTTGTTTACTCATTCTTACTTACTTACTCTTACTCATTTTAAGTCGGTATGACCTCCGGCCCGGGGACTACACCGTCCCACCACCGGGATTTACTTGACTCACCAATCCGGGATGCTACCCATTTAAGGGGTTTGGGCCGCGGACCAGTTTAAGAGTCAGGAATCGGATCCAACCTCTTGTGTCTCCTCATCCTCACGCGTGGCCGAAACTATATCGAACTTCTACTCATTCCAATTTAATTACCAATTTATTAAGTTAGATTGGTTAGCTTGTTAGGAATCAAATAGAAGTCTGTAACACCCCAACTACAACCATACATTTAACAACACATTTCAGCGGAAACTCAACTCATCACATTACTTATTTCAATGGTGTTACACGCCGTTAACCACCCACGTGGCTAACAAGGCTAATACATGTACTTTGTATCAGTCTGATGGACTAGACTCCCGAGCAACTACACGTTACATTTGCTTCCCTTAACAACAACCCATATACTTTATACATTCCAACCGTACCAAGTATTTACAAACTAATGCCGATAACAATTTCGGTCTTACTACGCCTACAGTATATACTCAATTTAAATGGCTACCCATGTACAGTCAGCTACCCCGTCCTACTCTCGAACGGCTTCCAGCTCCTTGTACCTGAAATAGAAAAGGTAGAAAAGGGTGGCCCCCAAGGGGCTCAGCACCTTTGCTGGTATGGTAATCCCGCAGCCCACATGCTACCGGGCCACGCACAACTAATTGTCGTCTTAGCATGCGGTTGATTACATTTAAATCATGCATGCAACTGTAAACACACAACACAAAACACTTCGCCTCAATGGGCTCAACAAACGGATAATACATCCTTACTTTATAAGTCACTCATGGTATTCATTAACCCTAGAGTGTTCCTCCTCTAACGGAGCTACTTCCTTAATAGACGACGCTTACCCTTAAATCGGGTTATCCTTATACGCCTCTTGTCACAAACTGGGATTCATTTCCATGATCCACACACTCCATATCTTACAACATATCACTTTCCTCACATAGCAAAACATAACAACACTCTTCTCGTTTCGACGCACACATGATAGCATCGAATTCATTTTAAACATCTAACGTATACACATCATGGCATAGCAAGGGAAATTGCCTAGCACAATATCAACACAAAACACCATAAGATCGGTTCACACAAGGAACCTTCCACCATAGTTAGTATACATAGTGAGCCTAGAGATTATTGCCCATCTCATGCTAAGCTCGTTACCAACCTCGTTACCGTCCAGTTATATCGAACGGTTAACTTAAACCCAAGGTGTGTCGGATATAGTAATCCCAAGCACACCGAAATAACATTCGTATGCCCCTGTGGCCCGACGTGAGTCAGTAAACTAGCTTTGGATAAGCTAAGGGAAGGTAGAAACCAAATTGGAATACAACCTATACATACACCAAGAGAGCCGAACCGGATATGACATCGACTCCCGTCCATCACACGCGTGGCCGGAACATACCGGACTCCTCACCCCCATTAGTACATATATACTTATAAATAAGTAGTTAGAGATCCATTATGGAGCCTACCACATCCACACACCATATGGTATCATAACCGAGTTAAGCACACAAGGGAGGTTCACACACTTGCATACAACATCAATATCCAACTAACTCACACATAGCCGTGGTTAGAACGTTCCCAAGGTTTGGGTCGTTAACTCCGAATACCGATCTCTCGCGTGTTCCTAATTCTAGTTAGCCAAGGTTTAACACTTATGTGAGGTTAAACGGTATCGGAGATTAAAAGCGCCACATAAATGAATTACTATAAACTCATTACATGTTGTTATCTTACAAGGTGGCAAACACTCAGAAAAACACATTGGCATACAAGCCGGTGTAATCCGGTAGGACACAGGTTGCAAGAAAACCATACCTGTCATCGGAGTCCACTTTATCACGTCCACTTATGTTCCTCGAGCAATTCTCGAACAACTGACAACATTACATGTATTTCTATTAACATCGGGGTAACACGATTGTTTAAAGTCTAACGCTTATAACTTTTCCCCGTTAACATAGTTACATAACTTCACTTTTTAACTTGTTTTACTTTCATATTTTATTACAACTTTTCACCCACTTAATTGTCATTAAAACTCACCTAAAATGTCCTTAACAACCTCATAACATCATTAACCATCAATCCCCATCATTACACATCATTTCCACACCTTAAACAATGTTTTTGGTCCATACAGCGCCTTGTCCGAACTTATGTCCGGACTTCTCAAGTTCGGACACCGTTCGAGACTCTATGGGTGCAAACTGGTGAATGTCCGAACTTGCGTCCGGACTTCCCAAGTTCGGACGCTGTTCGAGGCCAAACCAGAGAAATAAATAGGTGTGTCCGAACTTCCCATGTTCGGACGGTAGTTCGGACGCTGTTCGAAGATCAGAATATTCACGCGCACACAGGCACGTCCGAACGTCCACATTCGGACGGTAGTTCGGACAGCCAAGAACTTCACTTTCCAAGTTTTATTTCATATATTCTCTTCATCCATTGGCTACCCAAGGTTCATACATGAGCTTAGGCATATTCTAATACTAGAATATCACTTTGATTCACCTTAAAACATTGTCCAACTTGTTACTCAATCTTCTTATCAAATCTCTTAACACTTGTAACATTCCCTTTTGGTTTTCCAAGTGGTGTTTCACCTTAAATGACCACTACACTAAAATGCTTCTTCACCTTTATAACATCATCTCCCAAGCATCTCCTCTTACTAACCAAATCCTCATTTCACAACTTCTTGAATTCCTTTCTCAAAACCTTATCTAAACATCATTTATTCCTTGGATACCAACATTACCTAAACCTTAAACAAACTTCTCCAAGACTTAAATACATTCTCAAAACACACCTTGAATTCCTAGAACTTCCAAGATAGCACCTAAATCCTTGCATCATTCTAAATCACCTTAATACATGTTTTCTTCCCAAGTAAAACATTTGTTCACCTTTAACACTTCCTAGTTCACCGAAACTCACTTAAAACACTTAGAACCTCTTATACATTTTCCAAATTTTGCCATAGCTTCTCTGTATATACTCACATCCAAACACTTAGGTTTTTACCTTATTTCATTCAAGAACACCTAAAATCCATCAAACACATTTTTATACACAAACTTCACACATTTAGCACTACATCACAATATAGTGCATAACTTATATTGCTTGGCACTTAGGCCCTTAAATAACATGGCTCTTAGGCCCTTAAATAACATGAACCTTAAACACTGAATTTCCACAATACATAAGCCTTTGACCTGCAATTACACACACCAAGACATATGTTCCTTTACTAGTCTCCTTGAGAACACCTTACTAAGTCATTCACCATTTGCTCTTCAGGTAGTTTTAGCAAGCATTATAAGCTCATTTCTCCTAAGGCATTACACCACATTGAGATAGCATATTTACCTCTTTTCCACTCAAACTTCTTTCTTGTTTCCTCTTAAAACCGGTAAGGCATTTCTTTCCTTGTCAACTACTAAACAATATACCAATATTGAAATGAGTATATAAGCTTTATGCTTCATCTCATTGTAAACCCTAGGTGTACATTATTTCAAAAACATTAATGTAGTTGTTTTACCTTGATCTTTGAAGGGAGTTTGAATATCTATGAAGAGAGGACTCCACCTAGTCCATAAGAGATTGGAATGAAGCTAGAACAAAGTCACACAAAGAGCTCCATCAATGAGTATTTTCGGTCACACACAAAACATGGAGGAAACTTGATTTTTCTTTGAGATTCCTTACCTAGAACCAAAGGAGATCAATAATATGTGGAAAGACAAGCTCAAGCTCCTTCAATGGTGGAACTCCATGGCACCGAAATGGGGCTCTTGAAGTTTTGAGAAGATAGAAATGAAGAGCTTGATGAGAGGAAGAGATTGGTGGTGTTTGTTTTTTATTTGGATAAGTGAGCTAGATTTTACAAGAGATTAAAGATGGACTTCCATGGTGGTGGTGCTGTATTACCGTGAGAGAACAGCAAGAAGGGAGGAAGGAGAATGTTGGAACCGTGTGAAATGAGAAAGGAAGGGAGAATGAAGATAGACTTGCTTTTTAGAAGATATTTGTAACTTATAAAGCAAATAGTACCTTAACTAGTCATTCTTTACTTATTTGATATGTTAACAAGAGTGGTGAGTCACCACACTTAAAAACCGGCCCCCCTTTTAGTTAGAAGGGTATTATAGTCTTTGTTGACCAATTTAATTACTTATAACATATATGTTACAAACTACTTATAAAAATCACTATTCACAAAACAAGGCACATAGAAGTGAAATTTTTGATTTCCCATTGTATAGACTTCCAAATGTGATACATATAGTAACATGTTAATTAAAGAGTAATGATGGACATTTAGCCATTCAAAACTCATTTACAAGACAATTTTTCAAAACGTGCTTTAAGACTCCTTAAAGCACATTTTGTGTTTTAGCTTGTTTTCAAGCTTGGTTTTCTTTGGTAATTGATTTAATATGTTCATTAACATATAAATAAGGCATAGGTATGACCATTAGGTCTTATACACATTTATCCCAAGCTTAGAGCACATTTTAGCCCATATTGACCTTAAGGTATTTATTTATGTTTTGTTTGGTTTCCTTGTCTACCAAGGTTGCCTAAGGACTTAATTAGCCCTATAAAATCATAATTAAATATTATTAAGTCTTGGTAGGCTCTTTGGGTCCTAACCAAGTTCACTCCAAGCTTAGAGCATGTTTTTGCTCACACCGTGTCTTAGTGTTTTATTGTGTTTTAACTATGGTTTAAACTATACACTGATGTTCCTAAGGCACTTTTTATCCTTTAGATAACATATTTAAACATTTAAACAACATACCAAGGTTTGGGGTATTTCAATCTACCCCCCTTAAAAGAACTTCGTCCTCGAAGTTCACATTTCCACGCATCATTGGATTAAAATACGGGAATTACTTTCGAAATTAACTTCCATTACCAACCATCCTTTACATCCAACCTCGGACTTAACGGTCCGGGCAACATATCCACATTATACATCATCATATCGTAACATACTTACACGATTACCTTGGACTCACGGTCCGGGTACCTTAATAACATTACACTTACATAACAACCCTCAGACTCTCAGGTCTGGGTAGCAATACAACAGTTAGACTCATAGGTCTGAATAACATAACACTTTCGGAACTACCACATTAGGACTCAAGGTCTAAATTAATATTTATTACTCATACCACACAACATGTCTTAGCATGTATAACAAACAGAAATACCTTTTTCCATCTCTCCATGGGCTCCAGTCCCATGTTGAGTACATATTCACAGTGATCCCGCAGAACCCGGTCGCGATGGACACCTTCTGGTCCCCGTTTCTTTGGGAGATCAAAACATTCACTTAATTTTTAACATATATACTTCTCATGTCACCGGTCCGAAGACAAAGGCTCATGCGTCCTCAGCTCGTGAGCAAGTACTACAAAAATATTCTTTACTAGGTTAAGTATAAGAGGATCCTTTATTCAAAATATTAATCGATTGTTTGAAAACACCAATTGAAAATCCTTTTGAAAACACAACACAACTCCAAGTCCAATTTATGCTCTTCGTATCTTTCTTAACATGGTTGTTTGTGACCACTTACAGGGAGCTTCAAGAGTCATCCAACCCTGATGTGATCAGCATCAGTGTTGAACTATCTTTCCACCCCAATTTGTGTTCGGCTTCCCTTGATCTCATGATTACCAAGTTTCACCTCCCACTTCTTTTTCAACCAACAACTAATTCAAGCGTATCCCATTTTCTATCTTTTAATCCTTCTAGTCATAATCATCACATCTCCAAGGGATGGAACTCCGTCTAACAATCATCACCCAAATCCAACTTAATTCAAGTTACCTAGGGAATTTAATTCTCACTAGGTTCTATGTCGGTCTTATACCCCTTCATAAATCGTAACACTGTATATATATACATATTTTTTTTATCAAAATACAATACATGGTTTACATTTATGCACCGTCGGGGTTTTAGTTCCCCGGGAGTTTCTTTACTCCCTTCCACTTGTACTCTTACACACCACTGTTAACAAAATAAACACACTTCCCACAATGGTATTCGCATCTTCTGTGCGCAATTACCACAATTTAACCACGAATGAATGTGTAAGTTTATATAACACACGCACCAACCATCATAGCAAATCATTTTGTGCTATGCACAACATAGTTCACGTACACTTGTACGGTAAAACACACTAAGTGGTTTTGCGCTCTACCCCCCTTAAAAGGGATTACGCCCACGTAATCAATCACTGAACATTAGCTTAAAATGTTCTGCCGTCGTGAAGTGTTTTAACTTCCACGCGGTCTATTACACAATGGATTCTGATTAGAGGATCTTAACCATATTGGCGGTTTAGTCCCTAAACCAAGAATTCGCATTGGAGTTCTAACTCATAACCGGTTTCGGTCCTGGCCTGTGAGGCTTTTAGGCATTGATGAGCTACCGTTTCATCTTCACCATGTATTTCGATTCGCATTTGATCATGGGCCACTGGTCACTCTGCTGCCCATTCTGATAATTATTGGGCTTTTTGCCCCATTCGTTACTGTTCTGTATGTACATCTCCATGTATGGTATCTCTTACCCTGAGCGAATTCGGTGAGTTTCACAATTTTCCATCACTTCTCCAATACTTACAGCGTAAACTACTATGTAATTCACAATGATTGACTTGCTTCTACCGACTTACTGTCGGTTGAGATTGAGCTACTACCTAATGTGTAGTGCTCTCTCAGTTATTTCTCACACCTGGGGTATATCTCATACTGACATTTGGTATTTAGTGTTACTGTAGTCACTTACTGTTAATCATGTCTCCACCTTTGGTTTTGTACATGTATTCTTTCATTCCTGCGGCCTTGCATTACCTATGCATCGGCCATTATAACATTATTCCTCCACAATTACCATGCTTCTGATTCCTAGCTATCCCACTTGATCATACTGCTGCAAGTGCAATACCAACACTCAGTCATACAGAGTGCAGAGGCGTAAACTCTTGACAGTAAATCTCTCATGCGATTGCGATAGGAATTTACACTGTGTTTTACTGAAATTCTTATCACTATACTTGTCACCGGCTTACTGCTCGGTTCGTTTGCTATCATTTACTGTTGTGCCTCCACTGGGTTTAACTCATAACTCTGCTCACTCCCCATTTTATCATCTAACAATACTCACACAACGGTCGCTTATTGCGCACCGTATCCTTACTCATTATACAACATCTACTTATACTGCATCCGCTATTATATTAGCTTCCGCTATTACGCTGGGTTTATCTGGCCACTTATTTGGCTGATTTTTGAATATACTACTATTTTTCTTGAGCCTTTATGTTTCTTGAGTGTTGTTCGCTACACATTTAGCTTCACACACCTATGGTGATTGCTATCAGACTTATTACTCTTCCTGTGTACACAACTGGTACGAGCACTCCTTTTCGTATTATTTTATTCAAATCATCCTGGGGTAATAACAACGTGGTCCATCCTCCACATATTTCTTGAACTTGGTCCACACAACTACCGCTCTCGCGGTTTCACAATATCGAGAGGTATCCCCACTCTTAAAGCAGTGGTTCATTCTCCGCTCTATTTCCTTGTGTAACATATACTTCTGCAACCGATCACATTACATAACACAGGTTGTTGTGACTTATAAGCCTTACCGTCACGATTCCTTCCAAGTTGTCTCTTTGGCAACTTAGGGTCTTACTGTTGAGTAGGTTATCTTCAGCGTTTAATCCGAGTATTTGTTTCAACTCTTGTGTTTCAATTATATTGCTTCATCCACCAATGTTTAATCCATATACCCCTCAAGGACTGCTCCTGGGTGTTATTAAAATATGCCATTACATTTGGCTTGCACTTATGGGTACTTTCAGTAACTACGCCTTCTCCAATGTCTTTATATGACAGTCGGTGCACTCCGCACCTCCTGAATCTTAAATATTTCCTTGGACACATTCACTGATTCCTTCAGTCTCTTAAATTTAGCTGGGTTCCTTTACTTCAACCATTCATGGTAATCCTTAGCTCTTGTTTGACTTACACTGCTGACCGTAGAACGGAGTCGACTACTTCCCGTGTTCTGGACTTTACTCGTATACATATATGGGGTATCATACTGATACATTACTACTTACCCAACTAACCTATAAGTAGGTCTGTCAGGCCCACAAGCTCCTATCGGAGTATGGTCGTCCCACAATTCAGTTGGTACACTCGTAGTGTCCGTCACACGCCTAGGTGAAGTATTCTGTTGTCAACTCCCTTATATTGTCTTGTGACAATATTCATTCCATGCTTCCCGAACTTAATCAAGGGAAGGTTTATCCACTGTTGTATCTTTATCAACTACCCTTGGTTTTACTGGTTTGGTTTAAAAGAAGATTAGAAAGAAGTGTTGGTTTGAAAGAAAATCTGGTTTTGAAAGAACAGTGTTTGAAATAAATCTGGGTTTGAAAGAAAATTTTTCATGGTTTCACAACATCTTCTTACCTTAACCAAGTCTAGCTTCCTGCTGACTGGTGTACTTCCAATTAAAGAGGTTAGACTATTAAGCCCTTCCATGGTTATAATGATCTCACTTAACTTCATGGTACTTTACCAAGTACTTCGTAGTGGTTATAAATTTCCCGAACAGCCCTGTTATAGCAGCACTTGCTATGGCAAGTGCGCCATGCTAGCTGGCTATCGGTTTAACACATACCGGTTGAGGTATTGTCTTTACCCGCACTGTCATCAGTGGCCTTGTTGGCCCTCACTGATCTTACGGTCTTGATAATAACTCTCCTAGGTGACTTCTCACTGTCTTCACATGATAATCATCAACTAGGGTGTTTCCCATTCTGGGAGACCCCCTTTTCTTTTGTATTGTTTCCTCTTCGTAGCCCATTCCACGTATTTGTCGTGGTTACTGAGACTTGTCTCTTGTTTGGGCACTACATTGTAGTTCCTTTGTCGGTTGGTATACCGTTGGTGTATCATTTAACAACTGTGGTCCCGTAGACACTTGTCTCGGGTTCCATTAATCCACTTCTTGCCTGTTGCACGGTCGGTGCGTTGCAAGCTGGTTATTCTCGACTGCTCGGCATGTCGACCCAGGTTGCCGGAAATTCTATTCTCTTATACACCAAATTCTTCATTCTTCGCTATTAAATGTGGTTAACAATGTTCAGATGGAAACCGTCTCCGGGATTCCCAGTTTTCGGGATCTACCGTATGACAGGTTATCCGTACCTTTAGAGGTATTTAATAACAGCCAGATCGGGTATTCCCGAGTAAGAGTGGACTTCCATCTCTCTGGCGTCCTTTCCCAAGTTATAAAACAGGGATTGTGGAGGGTGGGATGGATATTGTAGGTTTCCAGTACACAATGGAAATTCCTATCTAGCGTATCTCTCACGCTATCACTCAACCCTTAACCCCAAAGTACTTAAATCCTAACTCGGTACTTCCTAAGCTCGGTAATTCAGTCATCAGAGCGATACTTCGCTCTGATACAGCTTTTTGTAACACCCCAACTACAACCATACATTTAACAACACATTACAGCGGAAACTCAACTCATCACATTACTTATTTCAATGGTGTTACACGCCGTTAACCACCCACGTGGCTAACAAGGCTAATACATGTACTTTGTATCGGTCTGATGGACTAGACTCCCGAGCAACTACACGTTACATTTGCTTCCCTTAACAACAACCCATATACTTTATACATTCCAACCGTACCAAGTATTTACAAACTAATGCCGATAACAATTTCGGTCTTACTACGCCTACAGTACATACTCAATTTAAATGGCTACCCATGTACAGTCAGCTACCCCGTCCTACTCTCGAACGGCTTCCAGCTCCTTGTACCTGAAATAGAAAAGGTAGAAAAGGGTGGCCCCAAGGGGCTCAGCACCTTTGCTGGTATGGTAATCCCGCAGCCCACATGCTACCGGGCCACGCACAACTAATTGTCGTCTTAGCATGCGGTTGATTACATTTAAATCGTGCATGCAACTGTAAACACACAACACAAAACACTTCGCCTCAATGGGCTCAACAAACGGATAATACATCCTTACTTTATAAGTCACTCATGGTATTCATTAACCCTAGAGTGTTCCTCCTCTAACGGAGCTACTTCCTTAATAGACGACGCTTACCCTTAAATCGGGTTATCCTTATACGCCTCTTGTCACAAACTGGGATTCATTTCCATGATCCACACACTCCATATCTTACAACATATCACTTTCCTCACATAGCAAAACATAACAACACTCTTCTCGTTTCGACGCACACATGATAGCATCGAATTCATTTTAAACATCTAACGTATACACATCATGGCATAGCAAGGGAAATTGCCTAGCACAATATCAACACAAAACACCATAAGATCGGTTCACACAAGGAACCTTCCACCATAGTTAGTATACATAGTGAGCCTAGAGATTATTGCCCATCTCATGCTAAGCTCGTTACCAACCTCGTTACCGTCCAGTTATATCGAACGGTTAACTTAAACCCAAGGTGTGTCGGATATAGTAATCCCAAGCACACCGAAATAACATTCGTATGCCCCTGTGGCCCGACGTGAGTCAGTAAACTAGCTTTGGATAAGCTAAGGGAAGGTAGAAACCAAATTGGAATACAACCTATACATACACCAAGAGAGCCGAACCGGATATGACATCGACTCCCGTCCATCACACGCGTGGCCGGAACATACCGGACTCCTCACCCCCATTAGTACATATATACTTATAAATAAGTAGTTAGAGATCCATTATGGAGCCTACCACATCCACACACCATACGGTATCATAACCGAGTTAAGCACACAAGGGAGGTTCACACACTTGCATACAACATCAATATCCAACTAACTCACACATAGCCGTGGTTAGAACGTTCCCAAGGTTTGGGTCGTTAACTCCGAATACCGATCTCTCGCGTGTTCCTAATTCTAGTTAGCCAAGGTTTAACACTTATGTGAGGTTAAACGGTATCGGAGATTAAAAGCGCCACATAAATGAATTACTATAAACTCATTACATGTTGTTATCTTACAAGGTGGCAAACACTCAGAAAAACACATTGGCATACAAGCCGGTGTAATCCGGTAGGACACAGGTTGCAAGAAAACCATACCTGTCACCGGAGTCCACTTTATCACGTCCACTTATGTTCCTCGAGCAATTCTCGAACAACTGACAACATTACATGTATTTCTATTAACATCGGGGTAACACGATTGTTTAAAGTCTAACGCTTATAACTTTTCCCCGTTAACATAGTTACATAACTTCACTTTTTAACTTGTTTTACTTTCGTATTTTATTACAACTTTTCACACGCTTAATTATCATTAAAACTCACCTAAAATGTCCTTAACAACCTCATAACATCATTAACCATCAATCCCCATCATTACACATCATTTCCACACCTTAAACAATGTTTTTGGTCCATACAGCGCCTTGTCCGAACTTGTGTCCGGACTTCTCAAGTTCGGACACCGTTCGAGACTCTATGGGTGCAAACTGGTGAATGTCCGAACTTGCGTCCGGACTTCCCAAGTTCGGACGCTGTTCGAGGCCAAACCAGAGAAATAAATAGGTGTGTCCGAACTTCCCATGTTCGGACGGTAGTTCGGACGCTGTTCGAAGATCAGAATATTCACGCGCACACAGGCACGTCTGAACGTCCACATTCGGACGGTAGTTCGGACAGCCAAGAACTTCACTTTCCAAGTTTTATTTCATCTATTCTCTTCATCCATTGGCTACCCAAGGTTCATACATGAGCTTAGGCATATTCTAATACTAGAATATCACTTTGATTCACCTTAAAACATTGTCCAACTTGTTACTCAATCTTCTTATCAAATCTCTTAACACTTGTAACATTCCCTTTTGGTTTTCCAAGTGGTGTTTCACCTTAAATGACCACTACACTAAAATGCTTCTTCACCTTTATAACATCATCTCCCAAGCATCTCCTCTTACTAACCAAATCCTCATTTCACAACTTCTTGAATTCCTTTCTCAAAACCTTATCTAAACATCATTTATTCCTTGGATACCAACATTACCTAAACCTTAAACAAACTTCTCCAAGACTTAAATACATTCTCAAAACACACCTTGAATTCCTAGAACTTCCAAGATAGCACCTAAATCCTTGCATCACTCTAAATCACCTTAATACATGTTTTCTTCCCAAGTAAAACATTTGTTCACCTTTAACACTTCCTAGTTTACCGAAACTCACTTAAAACACTTAGAACCTCTTATACATTTTCCAAATTTTGCCATAGCTTCTCTTGTATATACTCACATCCAAACACTTAGGTTTTTACCTTATTTCATTCAAGAACACCTAAAATCCATCAAACACATTTTTATACACAAACTTCACACATTTAGCACTACATCACAATATAGTGCATAACTTAAATTGCTTGGCACTTAGGCCCTTAAATAACATGAACCTTAAACACTGAATTTCCACAATACATAAGCCTTTGACCTGCAATTACACACGCCAAGACATATGTTCCTTTACTAGTCTCCTTGAGAACACCTTACTAAGTCATTCACCATTTGCTCTTTAGGTAGTTTTAGCAAGCATTATAAGCTCATTTCTCCTAAGGCATTACACCACATTGAGATAGCATATTTACCTCTTTTCCACTCAAACTTCTTTCTTGTTTCCTCTTAAAACCGGTAAGGCATTTCTTTCCTTGTCAACTACTAAACAATATACCAATATTGAAATGAGTATATAAGCTTTATCTCATTGTAAACCCTAGGTTTACATTATTTCAAAAACATTAATGTAGTTGTTTTACCTTGATCTTTGAAGGGAGTTTGAATATCTATGAAGAGAGGACTCCACCTAGTCCATAAGAGATTGGAATGAAGCTAGAACAAAGTCACACAAAGAGCTCCATCAATGAGTATTTTCGGTCACACACAAAACATGGAGGAAACTTGATTTTTCTTTGAGATTCCTTACCTAGAAGCAAAGGAGATCAATAATATGTGGAAAGACAAGCTCAAGCTCCTTCAATGGTGGAACTCCATGGCACCGAAATGGGGCTCTTGAAGTTTTCAGAAGATAGAAATGAAGAGCTTGATGAGAGGAAGAGATTGGTGGTGTTTGTTTTTGATTTGGATAAGTGAGCTAGATTTTACAAGAGATTAAAGATGAACTTCCATGGTGGTGGTGCTGTATTACCGTGAGAGAACAGCAAGAAGGGAGGAAGGAGAAGGTTGGAACCGTGTGAAATGAGAAAGGAAGGGAGAATGAAGATAGACTTGCTTTTTAGAAGATATTTGTAACTTATAAAGCAAATAGTACCTTAACTAGTCATTCTTTACTTATTTGATATGTTAACAAGAGTGGTGAGTCACCACACTTAAAAACCGGCCCCCCTTTTAGTTAGAAGGGTATTATAGTCTTTGTTGACCAATTTAATTACTTATAACAATATATGTTACAAACTAGCTTATAAAAATCACTATTCACAAAACAAGGCACATAGAAGTGAAAATTTGATTTCCCATTGATATAGACTTCCAAATGTGATACTATATAGTACACATGTTAATTAAAGAGTAATGATGGACATTTAGCCATTCAAAACTCATTTACAAGACAATTTTTCAAAAACGTGCTTTAAGACTCCTTAAAGCACATTTTGTGTTTTAGCTTGTTTTCAAGCTTGGTTTTCTTTAGTAATTGATTTAATATGTTCATTAACATATAAATAAGGCATAGGTATGACCATTAGGTCTTATACACATTTATCCCAAGCTTAGAGCACATTTTAGCCCATATTGACCTTAAGGTATTTATTTATGTTTTGTTTGGTTTCCTTGTCTACCAAGGTTTCCTAAGGACTTAATTAGCCCTATAAAATCATAATTAAATATTATTAAGTCTTGGTAGGCTCTTTGGGTCCTAACCAAGTTCACTCCAAGCTTAGAGCATGTTTTTGCTCACACCGTGTCTTAGTGTTTTATTATGTTTTAACTATGGTTTAAACTATACACTGATGTTCCTAAGGCACTTTTTAGCCTTTAGATAACATATTTAAACATTTAAACAACATACCAAGGTTTGGGGTATTTCAAAGTCCAATCACAAATGATATTCGGTCACAGTACAATATATCATACATTCACACACTCATATCCATCCATACATTTCATGAACTATACAAACTATGATTTAAAGATAACATTCAACAAAATACAGCACTACATATTCACAAGTAAGCATAATAACTCCGATTCGTGCATTTATCTTATGTGGTGATCAATTAGCACACAACACACAAATCAGAGTAACCAAGGTAGCATACGGGGCATGAGGAATTCATACCGTTCACTGTTGTACTTGTATCCGACGTTCCTCCGGTGTTCACAATCCAAGTCCTAACATATACATGCAATTGGGTGGTTAATTATCCTTACTTAACCTTACTAACTACTTTACTAACATTTCTTGGTTTATACTTACTAATTCATTATTGTTCAAATACTTATACTTATGTTATCTACTTACAATTATTTTCTAAGCTTGTTTATTGCCTTAATGACCCTTAAACATCATTAATTATGTCTTAATCATCTTATAATATCATTACCCCTCATTACCCATCCTTACCTAAGCATTAAAATACATTCTTGAGAGATTTTGTGTTGGTCCGGGTTGCTGTCCGGGTCTATAAACCCAGACCAACACGCTGGGACAGTCCTCGGGTAAGAAAAATGCATGGTCCGGGTTTACACCCTAGTGTACAAACCCGGACCACCTGTTTGGAATTGTTACGGGTGAGTTTTTTGCATGGTCCGGGTTTGTGTACTACTTTGCAAACCCGGACCACTTGTTTTGGTATGTTACGGGTATGTTTTTGGGGTGGTCCGAGTTAGTGTCTTGGTTTGTAAACCCGGACCACTCCTTTGTAAAACTTTATGTCGAGTTTTCATGCTAGTCCGGGTTTGTGTGCTGGTTTGCAAACCGGACTAGTTACAGTATTGCAATATATATAAGTTTTTGAGTTTGTTTCATTTCCAAACTTCTACCAATCTCTTCCCTAATATTTCTACATATAATTTAGCATGTTTTAACTTTGTTTAAGCATTTTAAACTAGCCTAAACCAACACTATAAAAATCTGTTACATTAACCTATTTCACTGTAAGTTTTTCTCCTCTGTTGCATTTCTTCTTCTTCAACTAATGCTACAGACTCTTCCATTCTTCTCCCCACCGACTAAATGACTCTCAATCTATCCTAACTTAGTTTAAAAACTCACGTTTTACCATTTACAACTCCACTCCACAACATTTCCTTTCCTGTTACACAACAAGCACTACTACAGAAATGGTCTATCGCAGCGCCCCTAACGCAGCGGTTGTAAAAACAACCGCTGAGATAGGCCGTTTTTAAAAATCCCGCAAACCTATCTCAGCGGTTGTAAGTAACAACCGCTGCGCTAGGGTCGTTAAAAAAACAACTCTATCGCAGTGGTTCCTACTAAGAACCGCTGAGATAGGTCTTTTTTACAGACCTATCTCAGCGGTTCTTAGTAGGAACCGCTGCGATAGATCCCTTTAATATAATTCAGTCGCGCGACTTCTTCTTCTTCCTCCTCATCAGTGGCTAAACCCTCTCTGTGTGCGACGGTGATTTCCAGAGCAGCGAAGCTTCGACGCCTGCGACCGCCACTGCCGCCGCCACCGTCTTCTCTGCGCGCCAGCCGCTCTACCTCCGTCGTCGTCGCCCTAACACCCCACCGGTTCACAGGCGTCGATTTGTTGCGCGACTGAACAGAAAAAACGAGGTTAGTTCTAACTTCATTTTTTGTTTGTTTAATTGAAATGTTATTTGTATTGTAGTAGATTCGAGACTGCTTTGTTCTGATTGTTGGATTAGTGCGATTTTAAGGAGTTGTTGAGTGTTTACTGGTTTCTGATATTGTGGAACTAGAAACCGTGAGCTATATGTTGTATTTAGACATTGAAACCAAATTTAGTTTCTGGCTAACTGAAATTATATGACTGCGAAATTGAGCCCATAAAATTGAACTAGGATCTCGAAATGGTAGAAGTTTATGGCTGTTATTGATTTCCGAAAATTTGATTCAACATTGGTGTTGTTATTCTGTTCAGAAATTATGGTTCTTAGGTTATTGAAGGGTTCCGAAAATTAAGACCTTGTTTTGGAGTTTTAATAAAGTCGGTTGGTTAGAGTTTGATTGTGGGGATTAAGTTACAAGATTTACAAGGTGAAAACAAGCATTAAACATATATCTTTTGCTACTGTTATGCCGTTTTCCCTTCACATCTCCAACCTGTTTCTTTCCAGTTTAAACATGCTCAATCGGTGGGAATATCAACCTGCTCTTGTGCTGTTTTAAATGGGGTTTAAAAACTTGTTAAGAGTCATTTATTCAAGGTAAATACTAACACGTGGTATTAAATTATGATTATTAAAAGAAATAAAATACCTTATAGGAAATAAAAGAAATAAAATACCTTATACTAACACGTGTTACTAATTTAAGAACACTTTGCTCCTCTCCTCTCTTTCATCATCATAA
Organism: Limonium bicolor; assembly: GCA_023374045.1. Classification (NCBI taxonomy): domain Eukaryota; kingdom Viridiplantae; phylum Streptophyta; class Magnoliopsida; order Caryophyllales; family Plumbaginaceae; genus Limonium; species Limonium bicolor. The sequence goes on along the minus strand of CM041780.1, from coordinate 48,584,595 downwards.
TAATAATTAGAAATGGAATCAAATTATCTTATTGATTTAATTCTTGTAGTTTCAATTTTTCAATTTGGTTTATTGAACTATAGGAAACTTAATAGAAGAAATCTAAAACTTAATTTTAATATAAAAATTCTTCAATTATCAATTAACCGACGCTTACACTTGGTTAATCGAAACTGAATCCTCAATTGGTGTATTTTGTTTATTGTAATGCAGTTGTTGATTTCTAATTTAGTTGTGTGTGGATAATTGTATATAGTTATATTGTTTAGTTAGTTAATTAGTTATGCATACAATGTTCGATAAAATACCTGAGTGGAAAATTGTGTTGTTTGCGATTAAGGATGGATGTTGCCAATTGTTGAATTTGTTTGTCGTGGTAAATAAGATATTGGTGAATGCTTAATGATAAGCATGGGATTAGCATGATTACACAAAGGTCATGCCGAATTTTTTCAAGAATTGTATTAGTTTTATTAATTAACTTCAATTATTTGCTTTTTGTGTAGCAATTAATCTACGTCTCTTTCTTCCTCATTCCTTGCTTCCCCGCTGTTTGCACTAATTGGGGTGGTCTCTACTTCTTCTTCCTCATTTCTTCTGCTGTGGAATAAGAGTGAAAAGGTAACATCTTCATCTATCTTTTCTCTATGTTTGTTTAATTAATTATTGCGAAAAAGTGGTTGTGGTTAATATTGAGTGATTGTGAATAAGGATGGTTGCTGTCAATTGTTGAATTTATTTGTCGTGGTAAATAAGATATTGGTGAATGCTTAATGATAAGCATGGGATTAACACGATTACGCACAGTTCATGCCGAATTTTTTCTAGAATCGTATTAGTCTTATTAATTAATATTATTTGTTATTTGTACCAGTACCTTCCCAGCCCATCACCAAAGCAGTCTCCTAGCTTCCCCCTCTGTACCACCTTAAAACAAGTAAGTAATTTAACTTTTTTTTTTGTTTTAAAAATGCAATGATTTGTTGATGTTAAATTAAATGTGTTAGAATTGTTAGAATAAGGCTAGATTAGTTACGTTGGAATGTTAGAGTACTTAGGCTATGTTAGTTTGGTTGGAACCATAGAGTAGTGTTGAGTTTGGTTGCAACCGTACATCCAGTAGAACACATGCATGCTCCATATACAAATGCAGACGAAACTGAAAGACAAATCAATCTAAAACTTGTTTTGTTTTCACATATAGAATGGAGCGTGACTGGATGTACGGTGATCGAGGGGATCACTATTTTGACGAGAAGCTGAAAGAGTTTCTCAAAGCGACAGTGCAACACAAGGACAGAACAAAGGCGGACAATATTTCATGTCCTTGTGTTGACTGTGGGGTCGTAAGGAAATATGAAGACATTGAGGAAATTAGATTTCATCTTAAGTCCCGTGGATTCATGCCACATTACAGAAGATGGAATTTTCATGGAGAAACTGTTGCACCTAGTGCTTCAACATCATCAAGTGCTCATGATCCACGTTACGCAAGTACCGCCCACACCTTCAATACCATCAATGAGTCGGTACCGTTAAGTGATTCAGGATTCGATGACAGTGAGACCACTCACCATGATGAGCAAATGGATGAAATGTTAGAAAATGTTGCCGATACGTTTGTCGATAAGCCGGAAGAGTATAAATGATTGTTGGACGCATCAAAGACACCTTTGTACCCTTCGTGCATTAAATACACAAAATTGACTGTTGTACTTAATTTGTTCAACTTAAAGGGGAAATATGGAGTTGGTGACAAGTGTTTCACGTCATTTCTAGAGCTGATACATGATATGCTTCCTGATGAGAATGGTCTTCCTACATCCACCTACGAGGCAAAGAAATGGATGTGTCCAATGGGAGTTGAATATAAAAAGATTCATGCTTGCCCAAATAATTGTGTGCTTTATAGGGGTGAATACGAACATTTAGACAAGTGTCCTAAATGTTTGTTGTCCCGGTACAAGGACAAGGATGAGGATTTCTCCTTTCAGAAAAAAAATCGTCCAGTGAAATTATTGTGGTACTTGCTGATAATTCCTAGATTCAAATGGTTGTTTGCCAACCCAAAAGATGCGGAGAACTTACGATGGCATGCGGATGGTAGAAAAATTGATGAAAAATTAAGACATCCTGCAGACGGACCTCAGTGGAGAAATATCAACAGAAAATTCAAACATCATTTTGGGGATGAGGATAGGAATATGAGACTTGGATTGTGTACCGATGGGATGAACCCGTATGGCACGTTGAGCAGTCAGCACAACACTTGGCCGGTGCTACTAGTGATCTACAATTTACCATCATGGTTGTGCATGAAACAAAAATACATTATGTTATCACTCCTAATTTCTGGTCCAAAGCAACCTGGTCATAACATCGACGTATATCTTGCACCACTGATCGACGATCTGAACTTGTTGTGGAATGATGGGACAGTGGTGTATGATGCTCATGCGAAAGAAAATTTCACACTGAAGGCGATGTTGTTCTGTACTGTTAACGACTTTCCTGCCTATGGGAACTTGTCAGGATACTCGGTGAAAGAATTCAAAGCGTGTTCGGTATGTGAGGATGACACATGTTCAGATCGTCTGAAGCACTGCGGCAAAAATGTTTATATGTGTCATCGACGGTTTCTTCCAGTAGACCATCCTTACCGTTCGAGAAAGCGAAAGCTGTTCAACAATGAGCACGAGACTCGTGTGGCTCGTCTGCCTTTGAATTCAGAGGAAGTGTATGCAAAGGTAAAAGACATTGAAAATTTCTTTGGAAACACATCCAAGCTACCGAAGAACATTTGGAAAAAACGTTCCATTTTTTGGGATCTACCGTATTGGCGGCATCTGCCTGTTCGACATTGTTTGGATATCATGCACATTGTGAAGAACGTCGGTGAGGCAGTGTGTGGTACTTTGCTCAACATACCCGGCAAGACGAAAGACGGATTGAAGGTGAGGAGAGATATGCAAGAGTTGTGCATACGGAAAGAACTACACCCAATAGAGGATGAGAAGCAGACATAGACACCACCCCACAGCAGACTGAGACAGCTGGGCCTTCACAGGAAGCACAAAAGATACAAGTTGCTCCTCCGCCTCTCAAGAAACCCAAAAAACGAGGGGCAACCCATGGGCTGAAAGCAAATAGAGGCCCCCCGACGAAGCCTTTGGAGTTCAATGAGTTTAATCAGCCCACGGGTACTTGGAAAAATGATTTCACTGCTCTAGCTAGGCATTTGGTGAGTACATATTTCAATATAAACCACCATTGGAAGCAAGTGCCTCAAGCATTGAAGGAGCAGATATTTGAACGTCTCAAGGTATTGTTACACTTAATAGTTTGTTTTATGATTTATATAGTTACTATTTTACACTAATCCATTTTTTTTGTGCATATAGGACCGATTCAGTATAGATCCTTCTATGAAGGATGATGTGATGAAGGGGATTGCCACACAGTTTAAAGACTTTAGATCTCTGCTCACGAGGCAGTACATTTACTGTGAGGAGCCCGCAGAGATAGAGGAGGCAGAAGGTGAAGAAGTGGATGATCGGAGACCACCGTGGCAAAAATATGATGGTATTACTGAAGAGCAGTGGAATGAGTTTGTTGAGAAGCGTTTGACCCCTGAGTTCAAGGTGAGTTTCACACTAGTAGTTGTTCTTTTGTATGATAAATGTTTAAAGTGTCCTTAGAGTTCATTTGGTTAATTCGTCTTTTTCGTATATTATTTGCATAATTTGTCTTTTCATACATATATGTAGGCTATACGTGAGAAACAACAACAAAATGCAAAAAAAATTGTTACCCCCATCACATGGGGAGTACAAGTATTGCTCAGCGTGTGCCGCAGTGGGAGAAAGAGGGGTTGTTGCCAGCTGGCTCGAATGTCAGCGAACGAAGGATGAAGGTTTGGGACTTAAGACGACGGAAGAAACCTTCAAATCCGGCGGCACCTGCTGAGTATGATGACGCCACGAGAGAAGTCATCAACCAAATGGTAAGTGATTTTTAGTTTAAAAAATGTTTATTATATTTATAGAGTAACAATAGCAGTTAAATAAACCGAAGTATCCTTATTGACTTATTAAACTCCATAACAGGAAGAGTTAAGCTCCCAGATCACCCAGGGCACTTGGCAGCCCGTTAGGCAGGATGATCCACTTTCCCGCGCTCTCGGGAAGAAGGATCATCCGGGTCGTGCAGTAGGCTTTGGTGGTCATGTCAGTATACGCCCAGCCTTCGGTAATCCTGGGTCCAGACACAGTGCTGGAGGGAGTATTACATATGAGGAGCACTTACGCCAGAATGCGGAGCTCGAGCAGCGACAACAAAATGAATTTCAGCAGTCAATCGCTCAAGTTATGGAGATGATGCTATCTGAGAGGATGAGTCAGGAGGTTTCTAGACCGCCAGATCAGGCACAAGCATCAGAGCCCGCAGCAGTGCCTCCCAGTAGTGTTCACTCCGTCAACCCATTTCCATATTCATCTCTCAAGGTTAGAACAACATGATAACTACAAATACAAAAAAAAACAAATTATACACTTGTTTATGTGCATCTAAAATCTTTAATTTTGAATATTTAGCAACCGATTGACTGCACATTGTTCCAAGTGATTGGCGTTCACGAAGTTGAAGTAGGGTTGGGAAAACTTTTCAAGTCTTCTGCTGGAGACACCGTGAGGAATGCAGCGCTCCGAGAGTACCATGCTCGGGTGCTTGTTGAAGGTTACGTGCCTGCTTATGCGGATTGTCAGATACCGGTGCCCAGTGCAGACATATCCACCCTTCGTCAAGCTGAATCCATGACAGTACAGTGGCCCTGTAGATTGATTAAGCTTGGGGAGCAGCAGGTAACCCCATGAAAAAACTTATTCTTTAACACATCCTAGAGTAGAAACATATACTTATTTAATTAATATATTAGGAACACATTCAATCAAATTCTGATAAGGCAAAAGGAAAGAGAGTTGCTGTTGCACCAGCTAATCCTTCGATGGCATCCGCGACTAGAGTTGTGATGAGATCGAATTTATTACAACCGGTGGTCCTGAATGTCTTACCCCCCAAGCTGAAACTGTTGCACTCCACACTGTTGATGACGCCGCCAGCAAGAGATTCGGTTACAATGGAACCAAGACCGGATCTTTTTTACTATGCAGGCAATCAGAGTTTTGAAATCTATCTTACTGATTTTGTGGAGTTGTTCATGAAGGATTGGTTGAGTGCGTCGATTCTCAAATCGGCTTGCATGTGAGTAATTAGCATACCTTGTACACTTTTTACTCTGTATATTTGAAAATTAAATTCATAATATTGGTTTCTTTATATTGTGCAGGTTTATTGATGACAAGGCGGTCCAAGTACATGAGAATAGTAGTTTCGGGTTCTTATGCCCTGACTACTGTTCTGAAGCTAATATGGGATCTGACCCCCAAGCTTTGGTCCAGTACTTGTCGACTGTGATACATGCGTGTGCAGTTGCTGATAAATCTTACATAATGCTGCCTCTTCATCAAGGGTAAGAATTTTATCTAATGTTAAGTTAGTTTAAAAATTATGATATTTGTATTATGTAATTGATTGAATTAAAATCTACTTGTATTGTAATCTATGAACAGCCGACACTGGTCTTTGCTCGTTCTATGTCTAAAAAGCCCAAGAGTCCTGCAGCTTGACTCAGTATCTCGGCATCCCAAGAGGCCACTTATATATAACATGTTGATGAGGTGATGAATTTACATAACTTGATTAATTATCAATTTTTAGTAATTTCTTAATCATCTGGTTAATAACTTTTACTTTATTTGTGCGTATGAATTCTAGTGCCTTTGTATTTGTACTAATGCATATCCGGGGAGAGAGAGTTAAGAAGATTCCGTGGAATGTAGTCAAGGTATTTTTGTAGTCCTTATTCAAATTTTGTAATATGTTCATTAGTTTTAAAATAGCAACAGTATTATAATGTATGAGTTAAATCGATTTTGAAAATGTACGTATATACATGTGTAGCGTCCACAACAGCCGGGAGGTTCGGAATGTGGCTACTATGTCATTCGGTTTATGAGTGACTTGATAGCGGGACCGAGACTCTTGCCAGAGAAGTCTCTAGACAAGGTAAGTAGCATTCTCGAAATATTTTGGTTTTGTAGATAATTTTTAACATTGATTCTTAAACTCAAAGTATTATTAGCAACTAATCATATTTATTTTTGTGTTAGTTTCAAGGCTTTTGAAGAGTTGGTAGACGGTTACAACGAAGGACATATGACCGAGGTGCTCGAAGAATGGGCAGAATTCATGAGCGTTAATGTAGGTTGCTTTTAGGTTTTGGTAGGATTGAGTAGGATGATTTTGAAATTCTCATGAAACAATTGTGGTTTCTGTAAAGTTTTTGTTGATGTTTGATTTATTTGCTCAAATTTGTAAAGGTAAGTGGATTATTGCCCGTAGATAGGTTTGGTGGCTATTGAAATGGTGAAATGGTTGATCTAATGCCCCACTGTGGTGGCATTGTTAATTGCTATATCTTAACAGGTTTGATTGATTTTGGGTGTGTGTGGTAGAATTGTAGGGTGGAATGGAAAAAAAAAAAAAAAACAACCTATTGCAGCGGTTCTTAGTAAGAACCGCTGCAATAGGCCCTGTCAATATTTTCTGAAGAGACCCTATCGCAGCGGTTCCTTCAACAACCGCTGCGATAGGTTGTTTTTTTTTAAAAAAAAAAGGTCTAACGCAGCGGTTCTTTTAACAACCGTTGCGGTAGAGTACCTACTACAGCGGTTGTAGAACCGCTACGCTAGGTACCTACCACAGCGGTTGTTAAAAGAACCGCTGCGTTAGAGTACCTACCGCAGCGGCACCCATCGCAGCGGTTTTCAACCGCTGCCATAGGTACCCAACAACCGCTGCGATAGGGTCTTTTTCTACTAGTGAAGTGGTAAAATCCCATTCTTTGCTTCTCTGCAATTCTCTTATGTTTCTTTCTTTTCTAACATCAACCAAGTCTCTAATTTCTAACCAAATTTTGACAGAGGTTCCCTACATTTCTAAGTGTTCTCACCACATAATTTTGCACACTCACTATATTCACAACTTGTTCAACATATACATTATTCTCACATATATTTCTAATACCTCCTGCACACTCAACAATTACACTTAGCATATTATTTTCTTGTTTTCAGAATTTCAAACTACAACTACCATTCACATTAATGTACCCATTCTTTTCCTACGGTTACAGTGGTTTAGTTCATTGCTAAAACAATATACCTACACATACACAAACATTAAAATTACACAGAGGCTTCTCATTACCTTGGTTTCTTTGTCACTTTTCCTTTTCCCCCCTTCTCCTTTCTTGCTCCTCTTCCCTTCTTTGTTTTCTTGTTTTACTTAAACCAAGCTACACCATGTAACAAGGTACACACATAAACACCAAAACTAGTAAATATTCTACGTAGGTTTTAAACCCTAACTTATGAGAACTTATTTAAACTCTTAGGAGATCTTACCTTGAGCTTATAATGGAGTTTTTGGAGTGGAAAATGACAAGGCTTCAACCCTTAAGGTGGAACACCAAAACCGGCTAGCAATGGAATAGTGGTGTTACGTGAGTTTTATATTTTTGCAAGGAAACATGGAAAAGAGTGAAGCTTTGGTCTACTTCTTACCTTAAAACATGGAGAAGAAGATAGATCTTGAAATGGTGCTCTTGAAGCTCCTAACCAATAATACCCTCAAAACTAAAGTTGGTGGTTTTAGATTTTTGAAGGGTGGAGAATGATCTCCTTGACGATATGAATTCAACGGTATGGTTTTTGTAGCATTTGGTGGTGGTTTGAGGTTTCAAAAGTGGAGAAGAAGTGGCTCTGTGTGAGGAGTTTCTCAAATCGCCATGGTTAGAACCAGAGAGGAAGAAGAGAGGTGCAGTACGTGGGGGTTGTGTGTGAGAGAGGAGAGAGAGTGCTAAAAGTGGTGTTTGCTTTTTATTTGTTTTGTTTGTTAGCACATAAGGAGGGAATTAAGAGAGGGGTGTGAGAGAGGCTAATAAATCGGCCCATACTGCACACACACACACACACACTTACATTTTTATTTTCAAAGTGGACACACTAACTTATTTTAATTACACTCTCACCCCACAACTTCCCGTTTTTGACAGTTTTTACTATTTTCTCGTTTTATTGATTTTATTGGTTCTAGACCTTCACTAATGTTTATTATTGACTATTTAGTTGACTAAAATTGTTACAAGTCTATTTGACCCGCTTAAAGTCGCGTTTTTCCGGTTACCTCGAAAAACGCGCTTTAATGTTCGTTAGTGTTTTTAATCCATTTTAAGGATCCATTTTCTTCGGGATTTGTTCCCTAATATTTATTTATACTTAATTAAGCTTCTTAAATATTTATTAGCCTAATTAATCACTATTTTTAATTACAGGGTATTTCAATCTACCCCCCTTAAGAAACTTTGCCCTCAAAGTTGCTCAAGGTTAACGGTTTAATAATTCTACTCATTAGGCAAACCAATTGCCATAATGTGTCTTCCTACCACCTATGAGGTGTTTACTTCTTCCACATTTAAGCATACACAATTCAAGCATCATACGAATTCACATACACAATTCACAATTTCCATACATGCCATCACACAATACACCATTGCAATCCACAATACACATTACACCAATACACCATACATTGCACATACACATCAATACATTGCACATTACACACACACCACATACACTCCGCACTACATGTACCATCAAAACATACTACGGTACCTACACACTATGCAATGCTAACATGAAGCAATGCAAAAGCAAAAAGGCTCTACCCCCTTAAAAGGGGTACGCCCCATACCCGTATCTACTAAATGCTAGGCTATCTAGTCTATGAATAACTGTGGGTACTTCGCCTTCATGGCATCTTCCAACTCCCATGTAGCTTCTTCGACATCATGGTTTGACCAGAGGACCTTCACCATTCGTATAGACTTATGGCGATTGTCTCTGGTCTTCCTATCAAGGATTCTCACAGATGTCTCGACATATCTCATGGTCGGTTCAATAGATAGTCTTTCGGGTACTAGGACATGAGAAGGATCAGCAATGTACTTCTTGAGTTATGACACATGAAATACATCATGGACACGTCCCAAGTCCTCAGGTAATGCTAACCTGTAGGCTACAGCTCCAACTCTTTCAGTGATAGCATACGACCCTACAAACTTTGGGCTCAGCTTGCCCTTCTGGCCAAATCGGAAGACGCCCTTCATAGGTGAAACGCGCAAGAACATTTGGTCGCCCACGGCGAACTCAAGGTCGTGTCGTCGCACATCCGCATAGGATTTCTGTCTATCTTGGGCTGCCTTCATATTCGCTCGAATCTGCTGAACTTCAGCTTGTACTTGCTCAAGGTACTCCGGTCCTATGATGACCGCTTCACTTGACTCATCCCAACACAAGGGTGTACGGCAAGGTCTACCGTATAGAGCTTGGAAAGGCGACATCTTAATCGAGGCATGGTAGCTATTATTATATGAAAATTCGATAAGATGAAGCTTATCTAACCAACTCCCCTGAAAGTCTAAGGCACATGCCCTAAGCATGTCCTCCAGTGTCTGGATGGTCCTTTCTGTCTGACCGTCGGTCTGATGATGGAAGGCGGTACTCAGCTTCAATTCTGTACCCAGCACTTCCCGTGTAGCTCTCCAGTATCTCGAAAGAAATCTGGTGTCGTGATCAGATACTATGGTCTTTGGGACTCCGTGATGTCCAATAATCTTCTTGTCGAATAGCTCTGCGAGCTTCACTACCTTCCAGGTGTCCTTCATCGGTATGAATCTGGCAACCTTGGTAAGTCGATCGACTACAACCCAGATCATGTAGAGTCCTCCCCTAGCAGTTGGGAGTCCTACAACAAAATCCATGGAGATATCATGAAATTTCCACTCCGGAACTAGCATCGATTGTACCATTCCGCCCGGTCTACGATGTTCAAACTTCACTTTCTGGCATGCCAAGCATCTCAATACATATTTTGTCACATCTTACTTCATTCCAGACCACCTGAAGTACCTCTTCATGTCTTTGTACATCTTGGAGGCTCCTGGATGGACTGACAATGTAGAACTGTATGACTCTCGCAGGATGCGATCCTTTAGCTCAGCATTGCTTCGGGGAACGCATAACCTGCCATTCAGCCGAATCAGACCATCTTCATGTAGCTTGAAGTCGTATTTCTTCTTCTCAAATGTACCATCTGTGATCTTCTGTTTGATTTCAGTTATGTAAGGGTCGCTCAACTGAGTGTCTCGCACCTCGTCAACCAAGCTAGAAGAAGCGAGTAGCGAATGAAGCGAGTGTGCTCGACGGCTCAGGGCGTCGGCTACCACGTTTGCCTTCCCTTCCTTATACTGTAGGTCGATGTCGTAATCTGAAAGAAACTTCATCCACCTTCTCTGTCTCAAGTTCAATTCTTTCTGGGTGAATACATACTGTAAGCTCTTATGGTCGGAGTAGATGGTGATGATTTCCCCATAGAGATAGTGTCGTCATATCATCAAGGCGAAGACAATGGCTCCTAACTCTAATTCATGTGTTGGGTAATTCTCCTCATGCTTTTTCAGCTGGCGGGAGGCATAAGCTACAACCTTGCCATGCTACGTGAGTACGCATCCCATTCTCTTGCCCGATGCATCACAATATATCTCAAATCCCTCTGTGCCCTCTGGAAGAGTAAAGATGGGCACTGAGGTTAATGAGTCCATTAGGCTCTGAAATGATACTTCGCACTCGTCTGTCCATACAAACGGTGCATCTTTCTTCATCAGTGTAGTCATGGGCTTAGCAACTTTCGAGAAGTCCTTTACAAATCTCCGGTAGTAACCGGCTAGACCAAGAAAGCTCCGAATGTCGGTAACAGTCTTAGGTCTAGGCCATGATCGTACAGCTTCAATCTTAGAAGGGTCAACTGAGATACCTGCACTCGAGATGACATGACCAAGGAATGATACCTGATCTAGCCAGAACTCGCACTTGGAGAACTTCGCATACAGCTGGTTCTTGCGTAGTGTCTCAAGCACTTTCCTCAAATGAAATTCATGCTCCTCTGCTGATTTGGAGTATACAAGGATGTCGTCGATGAAGACAACAACTGAAGTGTCCAACTACTCACTGAATAGTCGATTCATGAGATCCATGAATTTTGTCGGTGCGTTTGACAAACCGAATGGCATGACGGTGAATTCGTAGTGGCCATATCTGGTACGGAATGTCATTTTCTCAATGTCTTGCTCTCTGATAGCAATCTGATGATACCCAGAACGGATGTCGATCTTGGAGAAGACTAAGGCTCCTTTCAGCTGGTCGAATAGGTCGTCGATGCGTGGCAATGGGTATTTATTCTTGACTGTAACCGCATTCAGCTCGCGGTAGTCAATACAAAGTCGGAGACTACCGTCCTTCTTCTTTACAAAGAGAACCGGTGCTCCCCAGGGTGATACGCTTGGGCGTATAAACCCTTTGTCAAGTAGGTCGCGTAACTGCTCTTTTAGCTCTATCATTTCAGCAGGTGCCCTGCGGTACGGTGCCCTAGCAATGGGACCGGTACCAGGCAAAAGATCAATCTCAAACTCTACCGCTCTCTGAGGTGGCATGCCGGGTAGCTCCATAGGGAATACATCAGGGAATTCGGATACTATCGGTACATCATCACTGAACTCTGGATCTCTCTCCAGGTCTTGTACATAACACAAATATACTTCATGGCCCTTTATGAGCTCCCGGTACATAGCCATAGCGGAGATAACTGTGGTCGAAGGCTCTCTCGGTCTCTTGCAGTAAGATACAGTAACCCCAGAAGGACTCTTGAGCAGCAATCGATGCTCGGCGCAGAGGATTCTACCCTTGTGCCGCTCCAAACAATTCATTCCGATTATTAATTTGATTTCAATCGTGGCTGCTTTGTAATACTTGGTGCACTGTACTCGCTCCTTCGATGGGAGAGTAACCAGAAAATTAGGTAGCTCATCCGCATCTAGCTTCAACCTCTTTACAAAAGATGGTGATACGAAGGTGTGAGAGGCGCCGGAGTCGAATAACACTGTGGCATCAATGCCGTTCACTGGGAATGTTCCCGTAAAGATGGTGCCGCTTCTGCCGGCTTGTGCTTCGGTGAGGATGCTCAGGCTACCTTCGGTACCGAGTCCACAACCTATTGAAGTCACAATTTCATAAGTATTGATGGTGGACACAAGTGAAATTCAAAACACTGCTCTTTATTGATAAACCAACCATCATACATATCGGGTCTCTAATACACGTTACTAATACATTACATGATACTTTGAATTTAATACTTCCTAAAGTAAGGTTTAGGCGTCCAGGTTTCGTGTGTGTGGCATTGATTATTGCTGGCGGTGCCGTATTCAACTTGATCATGTTGATCCCGTGATACAGCATCCTAGAGTTTCCACCCATGATTAGGACATCTCCTGATCTCAATACCAGTTTCTGTGCGAGGTCCACACGCTTCTGCTCGCTATACAAAAAGATGGCGTCATCACCAATGGACCAAGACACTACGGGCACTCCTTGTTCAAGAGATTCCGCTGTCTCGTCCTTGTCTTGGTGTAACCCAAGTCGTCATTCTTTCTCATAGAAGTTGACAATACAAATGTCTGCTTCAATTGCGGGGATCGGATCATATTCGCATTGTTATGCAAGTTCTACTGCTTGTGTGACAAGTATCTGAAATTCTGGAGGTATTGTCGGTGGCGTCACTCCATCTTGTGTTCGTGTCTCTTGGTATGTCCTGGTATAAGGATTCTAATCCTTTCCCAAGCACATCATTCTCAGCTTCATCTTCGCTCCACCGGGGAATTCGGGTGTATAAAATCCTCCTTGACCCGTTCCTAGTTCGTTGCATCGTCGGATGATAGAAATCTGGGCTTTGGGTGTCAGGTATCCCCTTAATAAAATCATACCTGGTCGGATGACCTGACACTGCTCGCTGGAGTAGTGGTAAGTGGTGATGTCGGTCTCTTCTTGATTTGGGTTTACCGGTATCGGATAGCAAATACTAAAGCTTTCTATGATTACAAATTTCATCTATGGTGAGTACTAGTTTCAACTACTTCATTCATGCTCAATACATACTTCAATTCACTTACTCATGCATTCATTCAATCAATTACTCTAATACTTAGACATGCTTCTCAAGGATTAAAGGTTTAGATTAATTACCTGGGCCGGACTTAGAACCGGACCCGTCACGGTCAATGACATGCAAAACAGGCAGCCTCTAGGGTGCGCCCCTCGGAGGACTCCGGGATCCCTGTCCCTGTGGTGCCTGCTGGGCCGGTGCATCGCCAGATGCAACCTCCTTGCCTTCCCTCTGCTTGTAGCTTTGGAAGTTCCCTTTCGGCTTAGCATTTTCTAGGCACATATTAGCTCTATGTCCCGGTTTCTAACAATTGTAGCATTTGATTTCTCTCCCATAGCAATCCTTGCCGGGATGGTCTTGGTTGCACTTTCTGCACACATAGGTGCGGCCATTGGTGAAGTTCTTAGTTAAACCGGAGCCAGAACCTAAGGTTTAAAGAGTTAGCACATTTGTGTGTGGATATACTAGATATGATACTTGTACGAATACGAAATAGGGATAGAAGTTTACCCTTAGGTGGGTGTGATCTCAGTGGCTTCGCAGCCACCGGTGCAGATGAACTTAGCTGAAGAATCTCAACCGGGTTGCCCTTCTCAGTATGGGCACTGCTCTCACTTGGGAATTTCTTTTGGGATTGGTGAAAGAAATTTCCCTTCTTCTTTTTCCAGCTCTTACCCTGGTTCTGCTCCTCGACACTAGTGTTTTTGTTGTTGGCCTTGCGCTTAAGCGCGGTTTCTTCATCCCTTAGCTGGCAAGTGATCTCAACGCGAGAAGCCGTGTGATAACACTCCTGAAGTTTCAGGTATTAGCTGGGATTCTTAGTTAAAAAGATAGAGGTAAAGATAAAGCATTTAAGGAATTTCATTGGTACTAAGGGTTTAACCGACATTTACCTGGAGAGAGGTAAACCTAGTGTAGCCCATGCCGTACCGAAGGTGATGGCTCAGACCGCCATAGAAGCGATCGACCAACACCTAGCCGATGTATCCTAGGTCGGGTAGAAGACGGAGGATGGAGGTGAAGGTGCGGTAATACTCATCCACATACATCTTGTCAGTCATTTTCAAGGCATCCAGCTCCAGCCTTTTCTTGGTTTTCACGTGCTCCGGGTAGTATTTGGATCGGAGGAGGGATGCAAAGGACTCCCAATCAAATGTGGGGTCGTTGACATGCTCATGCTTGACTAGTTTCCACCAATCCATGGCTGCATCTTTCAGATAGTAGGCTGCTACTCTAACTCGAACTCCAGCAGGAGCTTCGAGGGTTTCGAACGCCGTCTCCATCTCGGAGATATAGGCTTCGAGCTTAGCCGGATCACTCTCGCCCCTAAAGCAAGGAGGGCGGAGTTCCGCTACAGCTTTTACCCAGTTGGCTTCTCTGGGTGGAGGGGGAGGGATTGGCCCCGCTTGTGTTTGCTGATTTTGCTGAGTTTGTTGCATTGCGGTAATTACTTGTGGTAGCATTTGCGCTACCGTGTCGGCGACGAACTCTACTATTGTCTGCGCGCCAGGTCCTTCAGAGGCTTCGCCTCTAGTTCGGCCTTGACCTCGTCCTGACATCTGAACATTTAACATTCGCATTAGGTTATGACATATGACACTGTGACATGCGTTGTGTGACCAATGGGTCATAATTTAAGCAAGGTATCGTCCATAAGGACATCAAGGGTATCCGTTGTTAACAACGGTAGTTCTTAGATAGGTTTCTAAGTATCCGTCTTAAGACGGTTGAAATCCTAACTCAGTAATCCCTATGCTCGGTAACTATGGACATCAGAGCGTAACTACGCTCTGATACCATTTGTTGGTAACACCACTACCGCTAATCCTGTACTTACCGTCCAATCATCCTTGTAATTAAAGTTACTCGCAGCGGAAATACTACTACTACGGCGGGTGATACAACGCCGCTAACTGCCCATACAGCTAGCAAGGCTTACTCTACAATACAGTGACAGTCTGATGCCTAAGTATACCGAGCTACTAAAACATTGCTTACTAAATACAAAATACCATTCGCTTACATTAATAGATTACCGAGTATTTGAGTGTACTTAATTACAACCGTTCATTAGCTTCCAAAAATAATGAGTTTAAAACAACTACTCATCTATACCAATTCACCATCCTATCATTATCCAAAAAGGTGTACCCCATGGTACACCGGCTAACAAAAACCTATAGCCGTGTACTACTTAGTACACCATTCATAATTCATTTATTACAGACAAAAAAGAAATCATCCTAATCTCCTAGTCTTCATCCTTCACGAGTACCTGCATCATGTTAAAAACGGTGCCCCAAGGGGCTCAGCAAAAGCTGCGCATGAACTCCGCATATACCGAGTGCTAACAAGGGCACGCCGACTAATTAAGGTCAAATAGACATGCGGTTCATTAATTTCATACATACATGCTTTACATACATCATACAATCATGCTCAATACAATACATAGTCCAAACAACAATACAATGGGACACACAATGCTTACCTTCCAAAGGGTTAACCAAATTATGCATCCGGGTTAATCGGAATGCTGTTTACTCTTTTACTCATTACACCTTACTTACTCGTACTTACACTTACTTACTTTACCATACTTGTTTACTCATACTTACTTACTTACTCTTACTCATGTTAAGTCGGTATGACCTCCGGCCCAGGGACTACACCGTCCCACCACCGGGAATTACTTGACTCACCAATCCGGGATGCTACCCATTTAAGGGGTTTGGGCCGCGGACCAGTTTAAGAGTCAGGAATCGGATCCAACCTCTTGTGTCTCCTCATCCTCACGCATGGCCGAAACTATAACGAACTTCTACTCATTCCAATTTAATTACCAATTTATTAAGTTAGATTGGTTAGCTTATTAGGAATCAAATAGAAGTCCAATCACAAATGATATTCGGTCACAGTACAATATATCATACATTCACACACTCATATTCATCCATACATTTCATGAATTATACAAACTATGATTTAAAGATAACATTCAACAAAATACAGCACTACATATTCACAAGTAAGCATAATAACTCCGATTCGTGCATTTATCTTATTTGGTGATCAATTAGCACACAACACACAAATCAGAGTAACCAAGGTAGCATACGGGGCATGAGGAATTCATACCATTCACCGTTGTACTTGTATCCGACGTTCCTCCGGTGTTCACAATCCTAGTCCTAACATATACATGCAATTGGGTGGTTAATTACCCTTACTTAACCTTACTAACATTTCTTGGTTTATACTTACTAGTTCATTATTGTTCAAATACTTATACTTAGGTTATCTACTTACAATTATTTTCTAAGCTTGTTTATGGCCTTAATGACCCTTAAACATAATTAATTATGTCTTAATCATCTTAT
Source organism: Limonium bicolor (assembly GCA_023374045.1). Classification (NCBI taxonomy): domain Eukaryota; kingdom Viridiplantae; phylum Streptophyta; class Magnoliopsida; order Caryophyllales; family Plumbaginaceae; genus Limonium; species Limonium bicolor. The sequence continues at coordinate 48,568,033 of CM041780.1, read as the reverse complement.
AATATCATTACCTATCATTACCCATCCATACCTAAGCATTAAAATACATTTTGGAGAGATTCTGTGTTAGTCCGGGTTACTGTCCGGGTCTACAAACCTGGACCAACACACTGGGACAGTCCTCGGGTAAGAAAAAAGCATGGTCCGGGTTTACACCCTAGTGTACAAACCCGGACCACCTTTTTGGAATTGTTACGGGTGAGTTTTTCGTATAGTCCGGGTTTGTGTACTACTTTGCAAACCCGGACCACTTGTTTTCGTATGGTCCGGGTTAGTGTCTTGGTTTGTAAACCCGGACTAGTTACAGTATTACAATATATATAAGTTTTTGAGTTTGTTTCAATTCCAAACTTCTACCAATCTCTTCCCTAATATTTTTACATATAATTTAGCATGTTTTAACTTTGTTTAAGCATTTTAAACTAGCCTAAACCAACACTATAAAAATATGTTACATTAACCCATTTCACTGTAAGATTTTCTCCTCTGTTGCATTTCTACTTCTTTAACTAATGCTACAGACTCTTCCATTCTTCTCCCCACTGACTAAATGACTCTCAATCTATCCTAACTTAGTTTAACAACTCACGTTTTACCATTTACAACTCCACTCCACTACATTTCCTTTCCTGTTACACAACAAGTGGTAAAATCCCATTCTTTGCTTCTCTGCAATTCTCTTCTGTTTCTTTCTTTTCTAACATTAACCAAGTCTCTAATTTCTAACCAAATTTTGACAGAGGTTCCCTACATTTCTAAGTGTTCTCACCACATAATTTTGCACACTCACTATATTCACAACTTGTTCAACATATACATTATTCTCACATATATTTCTAATACCTCCTACACACTCAACATTTACACTTAGCATATTATTTTCTTGTTTTCAAAATTTCAAACTACAACTACCATTCACATTAATGTACCCATTCTTTTCCTACGGTTACAGTGGTTTAGTTCATTGATAAAACAATATACCTACACATACACAAACATTAAAATTACACAGAGGCTTCTCATTACCTTGGTTTCTATGTTTCTTTTCCTTTTCCCCTCCTTCTCCTTTCTTGCTCCTCTTCCCTTCTTTGTTTTCTTGTTTTACTTAAACCAAGCTACACCATGTAACAAGGTACACACATACACACCAAAACTAGTAAATCTTCTACGTAGGTTTTAAACCCTAACTTATGAGAACTTATTTAAACTCTTAGGAGATCTTACCTTGAGCTTCTAATGGAGTTTTTGGAGTAGAAAATGATCTTCAACCCTCAAGGTGGAACACCAAAACCGGCTAGCAATGGAATAGTGGTGTTGCGTAAGTTTTATATTTTTGCAAGGAAACATGGAAAAGAGTGAAGCTTTAGTCTACTTCTTACCTTAGAACATGGAGAAGAAGATAGATCTTGAAATGGTGCTCTTGAAGCTCCTAACCGATAATACCCTCAGAACTAAAGTTGGTGGTTTTAGATTTTTGAAGGGTGGAGAATGATCTCCTTGACGATACGAATTCAACGGTATGGTTTTTGTAGCATTTGGTGGTGGTTTGAGGTTTCAAAAGTGGAGAATAAGTGGCTCTGTGTGAGGAGTTTCTCAAATCGCCATGGTTGGAACCAGAGAGGAAGAAGAGAGGTGCAGTACGTGGGGGTTGTGTGTGAGAGAGGAGAGAGAGTGCTAAAAGTGGGGTTTACTTTTTATTTGTTTTGTTTGTTAGCACATAAGGAGGGAATTAAGAGAGGGGTGTGAGAGAGGCTAATAAATCGGCCCATACTGCACATACATACACACACACTTACATTTTTATTTTCAAAGAGGACACACTAACTTATTTTAATTACACTCTCACCCCACAACTTCCCGTTTTTGACAGTTTTTACTATTTTCTCGTTTTATTGATTTTATTGGTTCTAGACCTTCACTAATATTTATTAATGACTATTTTGTTGACTAAAATTGTTACGAGTCTATTTGACCCGCTTAAAGTCGTGTTTTCCCGGTTACCTCAAAAAACGCGCTTTAATGTTCGTTAGTGTTTTTAATCCATTTTAAGGATCCATTTTCTTCGGAATTTGTTCCCTAATATTTATTTATACTTAATTATGCTTCTAAAATATTTATTAGCCTAATTAATCATTATTTTTAATTACGGGGTAGTTCAAGTACATTCTTCCTCCTTACAATTCTCAAATCCGTTCCTCATGGTTCCTACATACCATACCATACCAATGTACAATAATTATTCCAATCCGCATTACTACCAACCATCCGGTTCCTCATTACCAATTTATACATACGTACAATGCAAAGCTATCCCCAAAGCAATGCAATACACATTACAATCCTGCAGGCACTCAGGTCATCTCGACACAGGACTCCTATATGTCCCGCTGCCCTTGGAATAATACAATCCGATATACTACTATCTTCTCCGTTGTAGGCTTCTAACAAATCCTCCAGTCTAAGGGAAATGCTTCACTACTACCATTTAGAAATTTTCTAAAACATACAACTCTAAATTCCAATTTATATTCATTACATCTATCCTATACGTGATTCTTGTGACCACTTGAGGGGAGCTTCAAGAATCATTTGACCCTGATGTGATCAGCATCAGTGTTGAACTATCTTTCCACCCCAATTTGTGTTCGGTTTCCCTTTGAAATACCCCAAACCTTAGAATATTGAGGAACTATCTAATTATAATATATTAAGGCTATAATATGCCTTAGAAACATTAGAAAAGAGTTTAAACAACAATGTACAAAAAAACATACCTTAAGCGTTTAAACCGAAAACGCACCTTAGAGCATGAAAATGTGCTTTAAGGAGAAATGTGCCTTAAGCATTTATGCATGGAACTAAAAGGCTAATGAGCCTAAATACCATTAAGAAGTAAGGTAACAACAATAAAATGGTCATAGGAGCCATAGCGTATACACACAAATTAAGTATACAAGTCCACACAAGAACCGGTACTAAACCGACGAAGTCAAGGAGAAACCACTAAACGACTTGGTTTAAATTGGAATTAGCAACATGCTATTTCCCGAAAAAAGTTTCTAAAGGTTGTAAATGTACTAAGAACACATTTAAACTAGCCAAAACAAATTGCAAAATCAATGTGAACCGGGAAGCACATAAAATGTGTTTTAAGGCATTTTTGGCCTTGTAACATACCTATAACATGGTATATGTCACAATGAACGAAATTAAGTCATTAAATGTTACATAAATACAAGATAAAACAAAAAAAAATCAGGTCAAAAGGGGGGAGAGGCTGCCGACAGCAAGGGGATTCACCAAAGAAAAAAAATGCCTTTAACTTTACTATTCCACCTAATCAAGACTTCCTTGCATTGCATTATTATCTTGTCCCCTTAGTGAATGATTAACCATGCTCTTACCTATCAAATGAGAGCTTAAAAATTCGGAACCCATCCTCTCTTTGAAGGAAGAACACAAAACAAGCAAAAGTTCATAGTTTTGAACCTTAAAGAACACCCTTCCTTGTAAGAATCATAACTTTCTCGTCCTAGATCCAAATCACAAGCTTGATAGCTCGTTGGAATCCTCTCTTCAAGATCTTTACAACCATAGCTCATGAGCCCCAAGATTCGTAGCAAAAACCACTAAGAAGTGCCTTTGATTCTCGAGGTAAAACATTGCCTTCTTGAAAACTTCTTATTCTTTGGTTTTTGTTACAGCGGATTGGCATGGGATACTAACCCATCTTATTCTTCATCTTATTGTGTAATTTTGGGGACAATTCCTTTAGCAAATTGCTGGCCAAATTTCTAAGGAATTCAAGCTTAAATATTAAGCTAAAAGGTTAATATACAAGGTAAACTCTAAAACTACCTATTTCATGGTTCTAAATGTTGATCTATATATGATCTAACCTATCATATACTTTGTTTATTATTACCGAATTTAGTAGGTGTTAGATTTAATTTTTAGCACCTAAAATCTTATTATTTTGTAAATCTAAAATTAGATCTATAATCCTTATGATATAAGCTTTAATATAAGCTATCATAATATATAAGAAAAGTTCATATACTATTATTTAAGTGGTGGCCAAAAATTAAGGGGGATTATTTGAGTTAGGAAAATTATATAACTAAGTTAAATTAAAGGAATTAGTATAATTAAGTGTAATATGTAAAATTTGTGAAGTTTTGGTAATATAATGTAATTGCCGAAAACATATATGAATTATTATGAAATTTATGAAGTTTAGATGATGGGAAAATAATTGTAGAATTAAGTTTAAAATTTATAAAGAGTTTATAAGTATTATAAGAATTTATAAGGTTTTTGGTATATTTAAAGTTAATAAAAGATAGTATATATATACTACAACATTAGATAATTAAATCTGGTGATTTAGAGATGTTTAAAATGATTTTTGGTGTTCAAAAATCTGTAGGAAAATTAGTTACAAAATTAGAAATTAATAATTGGAGTTAATTTGGTTAATAAATGAGTTAGGATAAAAGAAAGACCACAAGGGTAGAATGGTAATTTCCCTGGTCAAACTTGGTCAAACGTGGTCAAACTTGGTCAATGACAGTTTGTAAAATATTTTGGGGAGTTAAAATAAAATTTGTAGCAAAAGATTAGATATTAAAAGGATAAAGGAATAAAAAGTTAAGTTAAATTAACTTTTGGGGTAATGTTGTAAATAATGGAAAGTTAAGGGGTTTGACCATAAAAGGCTGGTCAAACTTGGGTGTATTTTGATAATTGACCAAAAATATAAAACGAATTAATTAATTAAGACTTTGGAAGAAATTAGAAATAAAATAACAAGTTTATAACTTATTATAAGAAAACTAGAGATTAAGAGGAAACTATGGAAATAATGTAAATAACACATCTTTATGTGTTTAGAAGGTTAAGGAAATTAAATAAAGAATTTAGAAACAAGTTGTAAAAGAAACAGAGTTAAAAGGGTTAAAGGAGACCCGTATATAAGTTAAGGTATACGAGGGGTATACCCATAATTTGATAAGTATAAGAGAAATCATTACTTAAGTATTTTTAATGAAAATACAAGTTAGTTTGGGAAAAGAAATAAATACGTATGATACTCCGTATCATACGGTCGTATACGAAGAATTTTAGTGTACATGAATAGTACCCGTACACGTGAATAGTATACGTATAAATGAATAGTGAATACGTATACATGAATAATGAATACGTATACATGAATAGTAAATACATATACATGAATAGTAAATACGTATAAATGAATAGTAACTACGTATATATGAAAAGTCAAATACGAGACGTATATGTGAATAGTAAAATACGGTGAATAGTAAAAATACGAAAATTAAGTTATTTAACCATGCCGTCCTAATGAACTATAGGAGCGGAGTAGGTGACTAGAATAGTCGAGACGTCATCCAGGAGTGGACAAACGTCGATAGGCTAAGGTATGGGATTCTTGTAGCTTGTTTGCTAACGAGGTCTACCTCGGTTTGTGTGCTATGTGTTAATGTGATACGACCAAACAAGATTTAGCATGAAACCGATTTACTGTATTGTTATTGTGTCCACTGTACACTAACATTACTTGATTCAGAGCTTGTTCATTAACTTTGTTTAATAAACAATTGTATAAAGTTATAAGTACGCTTATTGTTAGTTGGTTAATACTGAGAGAGGTTTAACTAACCAAATGTCAAAGAGACTTCAGCTGTAACACCCCAACTCCTTCCGTACACATAACATCAAACTGCAGCGGAATTCTCAACTCATTACATTACACAACCCAATGGTGTTACACGCCGTTAACCACCCACGTGGCTAACAAGGCTAAAACATATACATTGTATCGGTCTGATGGACTAGACTCCCGAGCAACTACACAATACAACCACTTCCCATTAACAACAACAACACACATATACATTCCAACTGTACCGAGTATTTACAAACTAATGCCGATAACAATTTCGGTCTTGCTACGCCTACCATACATACGCCATTTAAATGGCTACCCACGTGTAAACATCTACCCCGTCCTACTCTCGAACGGCTTCCAGCTCCTTGTACCTGAAATAGAAAAAGGAGAAAAGGGTGGCCCCCAAGGGGCTCAGCACCTTTGCTGGTATGGTAATCCCGCAGCCCGCATGCTACCGGGCCACGCACAACTAATTGTCGTCTTAGCATGCTGTTGATTATATTTAAATCCTGCATGTAAACCATAAACACACAACACATTGCATACGCCCAGCTATAGGGCTCAACAAACATCCAACACATCCACACATCCACACATAACAAATCAACATTGTTTCCTTTAACCCTAGAGTGGCTCTCCTCTTAATGGAGTTACTTCCTTAACAGACGACATTTACCCATTAATCGGGTTATCCTTAAACGCTTCTTATTATAAACCTGAATTCATAACCATAATCCACATATCCACAATTTACCACATATAACTTCACACCGAATAGGAATTGCAATACATCCATAACACATAATACAACGGGTACGGTTCTCTTAAGGAACCAACCCAACCATAATTAGTTCACTTTAGAGCCTAGAGAATGTTGCCAAACTCATGATAAGCTCGTTCCATAACTTGCTACCGTTTCTTAAATGAACAGATAACTTAACACTAAGGTGCGTCGGGTACAGTAAACCAGCACACCGAACAACCATTGTATGCCCCAGAAAACCGACGTGAGTCAGTAACATAGCTTTGGCTAAGCTAAAGGGAAGATTGGAAACCCAATGAGTAAACAACCTAACATACACCAAGAGAGTCGAACCGGGTATGACATCGACTCCCGTCCATCACACGCGTGGCCGGAACATGACCGGACTCCTCACCCCCCATTAGTACACTATACTTATAATTAGTTAGGCTCCTTTAAGGAACCTATCACATCCACACACCATACGGTTTAAACCGAGTTAACACGCAAGGAGGTTCACACACCTACAAACAATAACCATACACAACTAACTCACGCATAGCCGTGGTTAGAACGTTCCCAAGGTTTGGGCCGTTAACACCGAATACCGATCTCTCATGTGTTCCTAGTTCTAGTTAGTTAAGGTTTAACACTTATTTGAGGTTAAACGGTATCGGAGGCCAGATTCGCCACATAAATGAATTACTATAAACTCATTTCATGTTTTATCTTACAAGGTGGCAAACACACAGAAAAACACATTGGCATACAAGCCGGTGTAATCCGGTAGGACACAGGTTGCAAGAAAACCATACCTGTCGCCGGAGTCCACTCTACCATGTCCATTTAGGTTCCTCGAACAATTCTCGAACAACTGGTACATTAAAGTTACCTTCATTAACATTGGGGTAACATGTCTGTGTAACGTCGAATGACTATAGTTAACTCCGTTAGCTAGTTAAATATCTTTACATTTTTAACTTGTTTTACTCTCACATTTTATCCCAACTTCTCACCCACCAAATTGTCATTATAACTCACCAAACATGTCCTTAACAACCTTACAACATCATTATCCATCAATCCCCATCATTAGGCATCATTTTCATACCTTAAACAACATTTTTAGAGTGGTCCGGGACTTGGTCCTTACCTTAAGTCCCGGACCAACACATTAGGAAAACCTTCGGCGTATTTAGCAGGGTGGTCCGGGACCTTGTACTTCCCTTAAGTCCCGGACCACAACATATTATCACTCTCGGCCATTTTTAAATGCTTGGTCCGGGTCCTTAACCTTAACCCAGGTCCCGGACCTAAAATTATGTATAACTCACGGTCTTTTTTGATATATGGTCCGGGACATGACCCATGACCTAGGTCCCGGACCCAACCTACAGAATTTGACGTACTGCAATTTTTCTAGTCCTGCTGCTTAAGCTCTTTACACCCATCATAAGTATAGCTTCCCAAATGATTTTACGTACACTCTTATACTCAAAACTTCACCAAATATACACCACATAACAACATAGTGTACAATTTAAATTGCATAGCACTTAGGCTCTTAAAATGCATAAATCTTAAACACTGAATTTCCACAATATATTTGCCTTTCACCTGCAAATACAAACAGCAATACGTATGTCCCTTACTAGTCTTTTGAGAACATTTTTCTAAGTCATTACCATTGGCTCTTTAGGTAGTTTCAATACACAACGTACGTTCATTTTCCAAAGGAATTTTAAGCTATTTTGCTTAACATTAAACAGGGAGGAAACACCATTTTTCTTTGAGTTTCCTTACCTTGAAGCAAAGGAGAACAATAATACGTGAAAAGATGAACTCAAGCTCCTTCCATGGAGATTCCTCTTGGCACCAAATGGAGCTTCGAAGATTTGAAAGGACTAAGTTGAAGAGCTTGCTCCAACTAGAAGAACGGTGGTCTCGAAATTGAATTTGGACCATGGAGCTAGGAGTTACATGTGGTCAAAGCTTGAAGATGGTGCTGGAGCTGTAGCATATCCGATGGAGAAGGAAGAAGAAGATAGAAGAGAGGATGCAGCCGTGTGAAATGAAGGAGGAAAGGAGAAATGAAGATAGAATTTGCTTTTGGGGATATTTAATACATAAAGCAAATAGTGTTTTTTCATTACTCACTGATTTGCTCACTTATTTGTTCAATCACAGCAAGGTGACGTCTCACCACATGCAAACCGGCCCCCATCTAAATATAAGGGGTTACTTAGTCATTATTGATCAATTAAATTACTTATATTGACATAAGTTACAAACTAGCTTATTTTAGTTACTATTCACTAAACAAGACACGTAGAAACGCAATTCTTACTTCCCCATTAATTTAAACTTCCAAATGTGATACTAAATAGTACACATATTAATTAAAGAGTAATGATGGACATTTAGCCATTCAAAACTCATTTACAAGACAATTTTTCAAAAACGTGCTTTATGACTCCTTTAAGCACATTTTGTGTTTTAACTTGTTTTCAAGCTCGGTTTTCTTTGGTAATTGATTTAATAGACTCATTAATATAAGTAAGTCTTGGTAAGTTTATTAAGTCTTAATCAAGACTATCCCAAGTTTAGAGCATATTTGTATTGCCTTTAGGCAATTAATTGTATTTACTATTCATTAAATTGTTTACTAATGTTTCTAAGACTCTTTTTAGTCTTAATAATTTATTATTTAATGTTTAAACAACATACCAAGGTTTGGGGTATTTCAGTCTACCCCCCTTAAAAGAACTTCGTCCCCGAAGTTCACACTTCCCACATATCATTGGTTTAGAATACGGGAATTACTTATATAATAAAACACTTCCATAACCAACACACCTTACACCACAACCTCGGACTTGAAGGTCCGGGTACACATACACATCCATCCATAACGTATCATTCTCACATGATTACCTCGGACTCAATGGTCCGGGTACCTTAACAGTATTGTACTCACATAACAACCCTCAGACTCTCAGGTCTGGGTAACATGACCACCTTTGGACTCATAGGCCCAAGTAACATAATCAATTCAGAACTGAACCACATCAAGACTCATGGTCAAAGTAACATTTATTACACCTACCACACAACATGCCTTAGAACGTATAACAAATAGAAATACCTTTTCCATCTCTTCATGGGCTCGAGTCCCACGTTGAGTACATATACACTGTGATCCCCGCAGAACCCGGTCGCGATGGACACCTGCTGGTCCCCGTTCCTTGGGAGATCAAAACATTCACTTAATTTTTAACATATGTACTTCTCATGTCACCGGTCCGAAGACAAAGGCTCATACGTCCTCAGCTCGTGAGCAAGTACTACAAAAATATTCTTTACCAGGTTAAGTAAGAGAGAATCCTTTATTCAAAATACCGATCCACTGTTTTGGAAATACCAATTGAAGATTGAAACACCAATTTAAAATTCTTTTGAAAACTCAATACAACTCCAAGTCCAACTTATGCTCTTTGCATCCTTTCTTAATGGTGTTATTTGTGACCACTTATAGGGAGCTTCAAGAGTCATCCAACCCTGATGTGATCAGCATCAGTGTTGAACTATCCTTCCACCCAATTTGTGTTCGGCTTCCCTTGATCTCATGATAACCAAGTTCACCTCCCACTTCATTTTCAACCAACAATTAATTCAAGCATATTCCATTTCTACCTTTTGATCCTTCTAGTCATAATCATTACATCTCCAGGGATAGAACTTAGTCTATCAATTACCTCCATTCGCTTTTACTCAAGTTACCTAAGGAATCTAATACTTACTAGGTTCCATGCCAGTTTCATACCCTTCATAAATCACCACACTATATATATACATGTTTTTAATCAAAATACAATACATCGTGTTACATTTGGTATTATGCGAACACACACCATTGGGGCTTTAGTTCCCCAGGAGTTTATTTACTCCTTAGTACTTGTACTTACCCACAACCATTACCAAGGTAGTCACACCTACCACAATAGTATTTCGCATCTTCTGTGCGCAATTACCACCATTTAACCAAACCAACCATCATAACCAATTATTAACCATGCCAACCATCATAACAATTATTTTTGTGCTATGCACAACATAGTTCACGTACACTTGTACGGTAAAACACACTAAGCGGCTTTACGCTCTACCCCCCTAAAAGGGATTACGCCCACGTAATCAACCACTGAACTGGTTAAATGTTCTGCCGTCGTGAAGTTTTTAACTTCCACCGGCTGGTACACAATGCGCTTTGGTTAGAGGATTTAACCATATTGGCGGTTTAGTTTAATCCTAAACCAAGAATTCTCATTGGAGTTTATCTAACTCATTACCGGTTTCGTTCCTGGCCTATAAGGCTTCTAGGCATTGATTACTAGCCACTTATTCATGTTCACAAAGTATATTCATTATTCGATGCATGGGCTCGCTGGCCTCTGTTGCACAACTCTGGTACTCATAGAGCTAGTTTTCCCCACTCTTTACTGTTACTGTACTGTACATCTCTAATGTATTACCCTTATCCTGGTAACCATGGTTTCTCAACCGAAGCGTGGTATCTCTTACCGTGAGCGAATTCGGTGAGTTACAAACCTTTCATCTACCTCCATGACAATTTACAGTGTATACTGCTATGTATTTCTCAATTATTGCCTCAATTCCTTTCGACTTACTGCCGGTTGAGGTTGAGCTACTACCTAATGTGTAGTGCTCTCTCAGTTATTTCCTACACCTGAGGTATATTTCATACCGATATTTGATACTTAGTGCTACTGTAGTCACTTATTGCCAGTCCTGCTTCCATATTTAGTTCTGTACCAGTATCATTTCATTGATATGACCTTGCATTTCATATGCCTCGGTCTTATAGTGTTATAATTCTCTTTGTTCGCCTTCCACAATTATCATCTTCCAAATCCTAGCTATCCCACTCGATCGTTACTGCGCAACGCAATACCAAAACACTCAGTCATACAGAGTGCAGAGGCGTAACTCTTGGCAGTAAATCTCTCATGCGATTGCAATAGGAATTCACACTGTGTTTTACTGAGATTCTTATCTCATAATACCGGCTACTGGCTTACTGTCCAGCTTATTCGTTATAACTTACTGTTGTATCTCCACTGGGTTTAACTCACAACTCTGCTTAATTGTCATACCATCCCTTAATAATATTTATACAACGGTCGCTTAGTACACACCGTATCCTCTTTCATTATACAACATCAACTTACACTGCATCCGTTATTATATTCGGCCACCTGTTTGGCTGATTTCTGCATACACTATTTCTCGAGCCTTTATTTTCTTAAGCGTTGTTCGCTACACATTTAACATCACACACCTATGGTGGTTGCTACCAGACTTAGTACTCTTCCTGTTTACACCACTGTTACAAACACTTTCTTTCGTATTATTTTATTCAAATCATCCTGGGGTAATAACAACATGGTCCATCCTCCACATATTTCCTAAACTTGATCCACACATCTACCGCTCTCGCGGTTTCACCATATCTAGAGGTATCCCCACTCTTTAAGCAGTGGTTCGTTCTCCGCTTTTTTTCCTGTACAACATAAACTTCTATAATTGATTCAATTACATGACCTATCTGCTTGTGGCTTATAAGCCACTGCCTCGAGCTCTGCTCACTAAAGGCTATTACCACACTTTACCTTTCTGTACGACATTACATGGTTTAACAAGGTCGTCACATCTCGATTCCTTCCAAGTTGTCTCTTTGGCAACTTAGGGTCCTACTGTTAAGTGGGTTCCCTTCTTACGTTTCTGTTTCATTGCCCCATCCAACAATGTTTGATCCCAAACACCCTTCAAGGATTACTCCTGGGTGTTACTAAGGTATGCCATTACATTTAACTTTCACTTATGAGTACATTCAGTAGACTATGCCTTCTTACTTCCTTAGCTGGGTATTCGTTCCAGCTACCATGTCTCATTCCTTCAACTTCCTAAGACATACGTGATGTCTTTGCATAACCATCCGTGCTCTTCGCACTTCTTGACTCTACACATTCTCTTGGACGAATTTACCAATTCCTTTAGTCTTCTCAACTGGGTTCCTTCACTTCGACCATTCGTGGTAATCCTTAGCTCTTACTTGACTTTTACTGCTGACCGTAGTATGGAGTCGACTACTTCCCGTGTTTCGGACTCTTCTCGTATACATATATGGGGTATCATACTGATACATTACTACTTACCCGACTAACCCATAAGTAGGTCTGTTAGGCCCACATGCTCCTATCGGAGTGCGGTCGTCCCACAACGCAGTTGGTACACTCGTAGTGTCCGTCACACGCCTAGGTGAAGTATTCTGTTGTCAACTCCCTTATATTGTCCTCTGACAATATACATTCCGTGCTTCCCGAACTCATTCCAGGGAAGGTTTATCCATCGTTATATTATTCTGAACTCCATCCATACCGTCGGGTTGCTACCCTCGGGTTCACCGGTTTCCGTCCGGTTATTCAAAGGTAATCTGGTTTGAAAGAAGGGTAAAAGGAGTACTGGTTTAAAAGAGAATTTGGTTTTGAAAGAAAAGAGTTTGAAATAAATCTGAGTTTGAAAGAAAAATTCTCCTGGTTTCACAACACCTTCTTGCCTTAACCAAGTCTAGCTTCTTGCTGACTGGTATATTCCCATTTACAAAGGTTAGGCTGTTAAGCCTTCCACGGTTACGATGATCACATTAATTCTGGGTACTTTACTAAGTAGTTTGTAGTTGTCAATTTTTTTTTTTTCGAACAGCCCTGTTATAGCTGCACTTGCCACGGCAAGTGCCCTGTTAACTGGCTGTCGGTTCAACATGTACCGGCTGCGGTACTGTTTCGTCCGCACAGTATACAGTGGCCTCATGGGCCCTTACTTGGATACTCTAATTGGTAACTAATCTCCTGCACAACTTCTCATTGTCCTCCTCTAATAATCATTTACTAGGTGTTTCCCATTCTGGGAGACCCCTTTTTAGTTATTATTGTATCTCTTCGTAGCCCATTCCACGCATTTGTCGTGTTACTGAGACTTGTCTCTTGTTTGGGTACTACGTTGTAGTTCCTTTGTCGGTTGGTATACCGTTGGTGCCATTACCTAACATTTGCCATCCCGTAGACTTCGTCTCGGGTTTCATTATTTACTTCTTGCCTGCTACAAGTTGGTAGTTTTCGACTGCTCGCATGTCGACCCAGGTTGTTGGAAATTTCATTCTTCCTTACACCAGATTCTCCATTCTTTGCTATCAAGTGCGGTTACAGTTGTTCACCTGGGAACCGTCTCCGGGATTTCTAATTTTCAGAATCTACCGTATGACAGGTTCCCCATACTTACAAGATAGTTAATAACAGCCAGACCGGGTCTTCCCGGGTAAGAGAGGGCTTTCATCTCTCTGGCGTTCCTTCCCAAGTCATAAAATAGGGGTTGTGGAGGGCGGGATGGATATAGTAGGTTTCCAGTATTTCTGGTAGTTCCTAACTAGCGTACCTCTCACGCTATACTCAACCCTTAACCCAAAGTACTAAAATCTTAACTCGGTACTTCCTAGGCTCGGTAATTCAGTCATCAGAGCGATACTTCGCTCTGATACCACTTTTTGTAACACCCCAACTCCTTCGTACACATAACATCAAACTGCAGCGGAACTCAACCATACATTACTAACCCAATGGTGTTACACGCCGTTAACCACCCACGTGGCTAACAAGGCTAATACATATACATTGTATCGGTCTGATGGACTAGATCCCGAGCAACTACACATACAACCATTCCATTAACAACACACATATACATCCACTGTACCGAGTATTCAAACAATGCCGATAACAATTCGGTCTTACTACGCCTACCATACATACGCCATTAAAGGGCTACCAATGTACACATCTACCCCGTCCTACTCTCGAACGGCTTCCAGCTCCTTGTACCTGAAATAGAAAAAGGAGAAAAGGGTGGCCCCCAAGGGGCTCAGCACCTTTGCTGGTATGGTAATCCCGCAGCCCGCATGCTACCGGGCCACGCACAACTAATTGTCGTCTTAGCATGCTGTTGATTATATTTAAATCCTGCATGTAAACCATAAACACACAACACATGCATACGCCCAGCTATAGGGCTCAACAAACATCCAACACATCCACACATCCACACATAACAAATCAACATTGTTTCCTTTAACCCTAGAGTGGCTCTCCTCTTAATGGAGTTACTTCCTTAACAGACGACATTTACCCATTAATCGGGTTATCCTTAAACGCTTCTTATTATAAACCTGAATTCATAACCATAATCCACATATCCACAATTTACCACATATAACTTCACACCGAATAGGAATTGCAATACATCCATAACACATAATACAACGGGTACGGTTCTCTTAAGGAACCAACCCAACCATAATTAGTTCACTTTAGAGCCTAGAGAATGTTGCCAAACTCATGATAAGCTCGTTCCATAACTTGCTACCGTTTCTTTAAATGAACAGATAACTTAACACTAAGGTGCGTCGGGTACAGTAAACCAAGCACACGAAACCATTGTATGCCCCAGAAAACCGACGTGAGTCAGTAACATAGCTTTGGCTAAGCTAAAGGGAAGATTGGAAACCCAATGAGTAAACAACCTAACATACACCAAGAGAGTCGAACCGGGTATGACATCGACTCCCGTCCATCACACGCGTGGCCGGAACATGACCGGACTCCTCACCCCCCATTAGTACACATATACTTAATTAAGTAGTTAGGCTTTATGGAACCTATCACATCCACACACCATCGGTTAAACCGTGTTAAGCAAGAGAGTTCACACACTGCAAACAATAACCATACACAACTAACTCACGCATAGCCGTGGTTAGAACGTTCCCAAGGTTTGGGTCGTTAACACCGAATACCGATCTCTCATGTGTTCCTAGTTCTAGTTAGTTAAGGTTTAACACTATTTGAGGTTAAACGGTATCGGAGGCCAGATTCGCCACATAAATGAATTACTATAAACTCATTTCATGTTTTATCTTACAAGGTGGCAAACACACAGAAAAACACATTGGCATACAAGCCGGTGTAATCCGGTAGGACACAGGTTGCAAGAAAACCATACCTGTCGCCGGAGTCCACTCTACCATGTCCATTTAGGTTCCTCGAACAATTCTCGAACAACTGGTACATTAAAGTTACCTTCATTAACATTGGGGTAACATGTTGTGTAACGTCGAATGACTATAGTTAACTCCGTTAGCTAGTTAAATATCTTTACATTTTAACTTGTTTTACTTCCATTTTATCCAACTTTCACCCACCAAATTGTCATTATAACTCACCAAACATGTCCTTAACAACCTTACAACATCATTATCCATCAATCCCCATCATTAGGCATCATTTTCATACCTTAAACAACATTTTTAGAGTGGTCCGGGACTTGGTCCTTACCTTAAGTCCCGGACCAACACATTAGGAAAACCTTCGGCGTATTTAGCAGGGTGGTCCGGGACCTTGTACTTCCCTTAAGTCCCGGACCACAACATATTATCACTCTCGGCCATTTTTAAATGCTTGGTCCGGGTCCTTAACCTTAACCCAGGTCCCGGACCTAAAATTATGTATAACTCACGGTCTTTTTGATATATGGTCCGGGACATGACCCATGACCTAGGTCCCGGACCCAACCTACAGAATTTGACGTACTGCAATTTTTCTAGTCCTGCTGCTTAAGCTCTTTACACCCATCATAAGTATAGCTTCCCAAATGATTTTACGTACACTCTTATACTCAAAACTTCACCAAATATACACCACATAACAACATAGTGTACAATTTAAATTGCATAGCACTTAGGCTCTTAAAATGCATAAATCTTAAACACTGAATTTCCACAATATATTTGCCTTTCACCTGCAAATACAAACAGCAATACGTATGTCCCTTACTAGTCTTTTGAGAACATTTTTCTAAGTCATTACCATTGGCTCTTTAGGTAGTTTCAATACACAACGTACGTTCATTTTCCAAAGGAATTTTAAGCTATTTTTGCTTAACATTAAACAGGGAGGAAACACCATTTTTTTCTTTGAGTTTCCTTACCTTGAAGCAAAGGAGAACAATAATACGTGAAAAGATGAACTCAAGCTCCTTCCATGGAGATTCCTCTTGGCACCAAAATGGAGCTCTCGAAGATTTGAAAGGACTAAGTTGAAGAGCTTGCTCCAACTAGAAGAACGGTGGTCTCGAAATTGAATTTGGACCATGGAGCTAGGAGTTACATGTGGTCAAAGCTTGAAGATGGTGCTGGAGCTGTAGCATATCCGATGGAGAAGGAAGAAGAAGATAGAAGAGAGGATGCAGCCGTGTGAAATGAAGGAGGAAAGGAGAAATGAAGATAGAATTTGCTTTTGGGGATATTTAATACATAAAGCAAATAGTGTTTTTTCATTACTCACTGATTTGCTCACTTATTTGTTCAATCACAGCAAGGTGACGTCTCACCACATGCAAACCGGCCCCCATCTAAATATAAGGGGTTACTTAGTCATTATTGATCAATTAAATTACTTATATTGACATAAGTTACAAACTAGCTTATTTTAGTTACTATTCACTAAAACAAGACACGTAGAAACGCAATTCTTACTTCCCCATTAATTTAAACTTCCAAATGTGATACTAAATAGTACACATATTAATTAAAGAGTAATGATGGACATTTAGCCATTCAAAACTCATTTACAAGACAATTTTTCAAAAACGTGCTTTATGACTCCTTTAAGCACATTTTGTGTTTTAACTTGTTTTCAAGCTCGGTTTTCTTTGGTAATTGATTTAATAGACTCATTAATATATAAGTAAAGTCTTGGCAAGTTTATTAAGTCTTAATCAAGACTATCCCAGGTTTAGAGCATATTTGTACTTATTGTCTTTTAGGCAATTAATTGTATTTACTATTCATTAAATTGTTTACTAATGTTTCTAAGACTCTTTTTAGTCTTAATAATTTATTATTTAATGTTTAAACAACATACCAAGGTTTGGGGTATTTCATCAGATAACTAAAACTTGTGAGGAGAGGAATCCGGGACTGACTCCGGTCATGCATGTTCAGGTTTAGGAAGTCGGCACTGCATCAGATCTGTTTTGTCCCCGCCTAGGGTCGACAAACTGACCCGGCCATCTCGATTGAACAGTTCGAGATGGGATCAACTTCGGGAGGCACAGGAGGTCAAGCCTACATCCCTCATAACTTAAGAATTATTGTTTATTAAACCAATGAGCTAATAACTCATTGCTAGGTTACTTTGACCGACAAATAACATTCAGTTAGAGAAACCCAATTCTAATAGGAGAATGTTGACACTTATAAAGAATGGTCAAACACGAAACTAGACATTCTCAGGCCTCATGATTTAGGAATCTAACTTACTCATTAATGGACGTCCATTACGACGTTCGATTATTTGAGTTGTGAATGATTCACATAAATGTATTGTTGTTATTGTACTTCTTATTATTGTTGTATGAATAATCAACTGCATGTATACGACAAGTA
Source organism: Limonium bicolor (assembly GCA_023374045.1). Lineage (NCBI taxonomy): Eukaryota > Viridiplantae > Streptophyta > Magnoliopsida > Caryophyllales > Plumbaginaceae > Limonium > Limonium bicolor. Next base: position 48,550,021 of record CM041780.1, on the reverse strand, counting down.
GTCGTGTAGCCTTGATAGCTTGTGGGCTGCACTTTTCTGTACCAGCAATATGCTGAGCCCTTGGGGCCTGTGATTTAAACTTTGCAGGTAGGTGCCAGACAAGACCCAGCCTGAGAGTAGGAGTGGGTAGAGCACTATGGGTTTAATTTACATTACGAGTGTGCCTGTACACTCGCTTTATAAATTGTGGTAGTAAGTTGTAATAATATGAGAGATACTTCAGACTCGGTATTGTATTTGTTGTAAGACTTGTACGTACTTATGTTCGGTACACTCGGGTCCATCACACCGTAGCTTGAGACTGGAATAGGCCTAGTTAGTCACGTGGGTGACTAACGGCGGTAACACCAACTTTTAGTACTTTCTTCCGCTGTGTTGTAATATTGTTGCAGGTTCGTTACGTGATGGTTCAGGTTTAGCAGTTGGGGTGTTACACCCTTGATCTGATCAGGATCAAGTTCGACTTCCCACATCAGTTTCAAACAACCAAATAATTTGATTATGTTCATTTTCTATCTTTTTACTCTTCTAGTCATGATTACGATTTCACACGTATCAATCCTCCTCACTCTACTCCACTACTTCCAAATACTTTACTTCGAAATCCAATGCCTAAATGCTCTTTTCATTAACCTTCACTACTTTCATTCCTTACCCTCCATTATCTCAAATATACTAGCTATGGAATAAGATGCCTGCTGAATCCAGTCGTCCTCAATTTACTTTCAATGACTTACCTACGAATACACTACTCATGGCTACATTCATCTACTACTCTCAATCGTTTCATACAATTCCTCTACGGGATACAATACTTGTGGAGTTCTGTCCACTACTCATTCTCAATTGTCTCGAAACAATCACCTAGGGAACTCACTTTCCTCTAGGTTCTACGTCGGTTTTATACCGACTCATGCATTGTAATACTATGTCTAACTTTAATTAGACATACACTATAGGGATTGTCATTTCCCCAAGAGTTTCTCTACTCTTCTTTACTAATACTCTCACACTGGAGTTACATGATGGTTATATTCATCCTATGGTATTCGCATCTCTCGTGCCTAATTACCATGATTACAATGTGAATGAATACGTATGTTTATTTAACACAACACCAATCATTAAATCAATTCTCATTTGTGCTATGCACATTATAGTTTACGTGTTTTATACATGAAACTTACATTAAGCGGTTTTCGCTCTACCCCCCTTAAAAGGGATTACGCCCACGTGTTATTATTGAACATTGGTTTACTAAGTTTGGGCATTCTGAAGCATTTGAGCTTCGCTACGGTCTATTATATATTGTACTCTGGTCAAGGGGTCTTAACCATACTAATGGTTTAGTCCTTGCACCATGAAGTCCTAATAGATAGTTTATTTAACTCATAACCAATTCGGTTCTAGCCTATTAGGCTTTAAGGCGTTGATAGCCATTCTTTCATACTTACTGGGTATATCAAACTTCTAAGCTAGGGCCCACTAGCTTCTGCTGTGTGACCCTGATAACCTTAGTACTTAATTACTCATTGGTTATTCCAAATGTGCTACTCATCACCTTTTTATCCCTCTATTGTGGGAATAAGGTTTATTAAACAAGTTTGGTATTCTTTTACCGTTCTTGAACTCAATGAGTTTTAGATTATAACCAGCTCTCTGGTAATCTATTATACATACTATTCGTACTCCCACGACTATTCGCTGGGTTCCTCCGACTTATTGTCGGGCGAGGTTAAGTCACTACTTTGTAACACCCCATCCAACATTTACATACTCACAATAAACTGCAGCGGAAATACAAACCTCTTCACGTTACTTAACTCGTTGGTGTTACACGCCGTTAGCCACCCACGTGGCTAACAAGGCTAATCCATATACATTGTACCGGTCTGATGGGCTAAATTCCCGAGCAACTACACATTATTATCCCTTTCCATTAACAACAACAACAACATACACCTTATCAACTATACCGAGTATTTATAAACTGGTGCCGACAACAATATCGGTCTTACTACACCTACTGTATACAAATACTTAAATGAATACCCGTGTACGACGACTACCCGTCCTACTCTCGAACGGCTTCCAGCACTTCGTACCTGAAATAGGAAAAGAAGAGAAAGGGTGGCCCCCAAGGGGCTCAGCACCTTTGCTGGTATGGTAATCCCGCAGCCCACATGCTACCGGGCCACGCACAACTACTTGTCGTCTTAGCATGCGGTTGATTATATTTAAATCATGCATATAACAGTGAACACACATCACATAACATTCGCCTCAACGGGCTCAACAAACGAATAATATATCCTTACTTAATAAGTCACTCATGGTATTCATCATCCCTAGAGTGTTCCTCCTCTAATGGAGCTACTTCCTTAATAGACGACACGTACCCTTAAATCGGGTTATCCTTAAACGCCTCTTATCACAAACTGGGAATCATATCCATGATCCACACACTCCACATTATACAACCTACAACATACACTACATACAACACTTAACAACACTTTGCACGTTTCCACGTGCACAACATAATACCGCAATAGATATCGCATCACAACAAAATACATAACATAACGAGAGTGGTTCTCTTAGGAACCGACCCAAACATTGTTTATACACTGGTGAGCCTAGAGAATGTTGCCAGTCTCATGATAAGCTCGTTATACAATAACAACAACACTCATTACCGTCCTAATAGTTGGACGAGTAACTTAAGTTAAGGCGGTTCGGGTTTGGAGGCCCGAACACACCACACAAACACATGTTCCCCTAAACCGATCATAAGTCAGAATAGCTAAGCTTTGGAGTAAGCTAATGGGAGATCATAACCCTGAGGGAAACAACCATAACAAAGAGAAGGGTAAGGCTAAAAAGGATACCCTCTCCCAAACAACGCGCGACCGGCCAAACCGGATTCCTCACTACTGTTAGTACATATTTACTTTAGATAATAGTTAGAACCCCACTATGGAGTCTATCACACCTACACCACATACAGTATTACAACTGGGTTAAACCACAAGGGAGATCCCTACATTCACATGCACATATCACACAATTAACACACGCATAGCCGTGGTTAGTACGTCCCATGGTACGGGTCGTTTACTCCGAATACCGAACTCTCATGTGATCCTAGACTCAGTTAACTAAGATTAACACTTCCGAGGTTAAATGGTATCGGAGTTGTACACGCCACATAAATGAATTACTGTAAACTCATTACATGTTTAATCTTACAACGTGGCAAACATACAGAAAACACATTGGCATACAAGCCGGTGTAATCCGGTAGGACACAGGTTGCAAGAAAACCATACCTGTCACCGGAGTCCACTTTACCACGTCCACTTATGTTCCTCGAGCAATTCTCGAACAACTGTTAACATCACATGTGTTTTTATTAACATTGGGGTAACACGTTTGTTTAAAGTCTAACGCTTATAACTTTTCCCCGTTAACTTGGTTAAATAACTTTACATTTTAACTTGTTTTACTTTCACATTTTATTACAACTTTTCACCCACTTAATTGTCATTAAAACTCACCTAACAAGTCCTTAACAACCTCAAAACATCATTAACCATCAATCCCCATCATTACACATCATTTTCATACCTTAAACAATGTTTTTGGTCCATACAACACCTTGTCCGAACTTGTGTCCGAACTTCCAAGTTCGGACGCAAGCCGCGACCTAATACTGAAAACTATACACACGTCCGAACTTGTGTCCGGACTTCCCAAGTTCGGACACAGTTCGAGAGTAAATCCCAGATAGAACAGTCACGTCCGAACTTGTGTCCGGACTTCCCAAGTTCGGACACAGTTCGAGAATGAGAAAATCCTTTACCCAACAGAGCCTGTCCGAACTTCCATGTCCGGACGGAAGTTCGGACACGGCAAAACATTCAATTTCCAAGTCTTTAAACACTTAACCAATTTCACCAAACTTCTCCTAAAGCCTTATAATGTTTCCTAACATCATTTGGCACATCAACACACCTTTAGCCATGTGCTAAACTCTTTAAATCACTCACCAAAACCATCTTATCATTCACAAATTTCTTATAAAATTCCTAGCACTTAGGATGTTTTCTCCTTAAGATTTCTAAGTGGTAGTTCACCAATAATGACTACTACACCAAGGTGTTTCCTCTACACCTTAACATCATCTCTCAACTCCTTTTCTTACTAACTAAATCTCCTTTTTACAACTCCTTGAATTCTTTTCTCAAAACCTTACTTAAACATCATTCTAAATCACCTTAACACATGTTTTCTTCTCAAGTAAACATTTATTCACCTTTAACACTTCCTAGATCACCAAGACCATTTAAACACTTAGAACTTCTCACACATTTTTCCCAAATTTGGCCATAGCTTCTCTTGTATATACTCACATCCAAACACTTAGGTTTTTACCTTATTTCATTCAAAACACCTAAAATCCATCAAACACATTTTTATACACAAACTTCACACATTTAGCACTACATCACAATATAGTGCATAACTTAAATTGCTTGGCACTTAGGACCTTAAACAACATGGCTCTTAGGCCCTTAAATTGCATAAACCTTAAACACTGAATTTCCCACATAAGTAATGCCTTTGACCTGCAAATACACCCAACAATACATATGCCCTTAATAAACTCCTTGAGAGCATTTCTCTAGGTCATTCACCATTGGCTCCTTAGGTATTTGTTAAGCAAATCAAGCTCATTTTCCTAAGGCATTTAAACTACATTGAGATAGCTTGTTTACCTCTTTTTCCTCACAAACTTCTTTCTTGTTTCCTTGTAAAACCGGTAAGGTATTTGATTCCTTGTCAAGTTCTATACATTGTACAAACAACATAATGAGTATTCAAGCTTAAGCTTCATCTCATTGTAAACCCTAGATTTACATTGTTTCAAAAACATTAATGTACTTGTTTTACCTTGATCTTTGAAGAGGGTTTGAATATCTATGAAGAGAGGACTCCACCTAGTCCATAAGAGATTGGAATGAAGCTAGAACAAAGTCACACAAAGAGCTCCATCAATGAGTATTTTCGGTCAACAACAAAACTGGAGGAGAACTTGATTTTTCTTTGAGATTCCTTACCTAGAAGCAAAGGAGATCAATAATATGTGGAAAGACAAGCTCAAGCTCCTTCAATGGTGGAACTCCATGGCACCGAAATGGGGCTTTTGAAGTTTTGAGAAGATAGAAATGGAGAGCTTGGTCTAACTAGAAGAAAGGTGGTCTTGAAATTAAATTTGGATCATGGAGCTAGAAGTTACAAGTGAAAGAAGATGGAGAATGGTATGGTTTGCTGTAGCAAAACCGATGGAGTTTGGGAGAAGATGAAGAAGGCTACGGTGGGTGTGAGTGGGAAGGAAAGAATGAAGATTGGAATTGCTTTTGAAAGATATTTACATGTTATAAAGGTAACTTTACTTTTCACTTACTTTTCTTCTTTCTTTTTTTTACTAGCTCATGGTGGTAGTCACCACATGATAAAACCGGCCCCCATATAATTAGAAGGGTGTTTTGGTCTTTATTTGTCAATTTAATTACTTAACACAACATATGTTACAAACTAGCTTATAAAAATCACTATTCACCTAAACAAGGCACTTAGAAGTGAAATTTTTGATTTCCCATTAATATAGCCACCCAAATGTGATACTATATAGTACACATGTTAATTAAAGAGTAATGATGGACATTTAGCCATTCAAAACTCATTTACAAGACAATTTTTCAAAAACGTGCTTTAAGACTCCTTAAAGCACATTTTGTGTTTTAACTTGTTTTCAAGCTTGGTTTTCTTTGGTAATTGATTTAATATGTTCATTAACATATTTATAAAGTATAGGTATGACCATTAGGTCTTATACACATTTATCCCAAGCTTAGAGCACATTTTTGCTCATATTGACTTTAAGGTATTTTCTTGTGTTTTATTTGGTTTAACTGTCCACCAAAGTTTCCTAAGGACTTAATTAGCCTTATAAAATCATAATTAAATGTTATTAAGTCTTGGTAGGCTCTTTGGGTCCTAACCAAGTTCACTCATAGCTTAGAGCATGTTTTTGCTCAAACTGTGTCTTAATGCTTTATTGCATTTATTATGGTCTAAATTGTTCACTGATGTTACTAAGGCACTTTTTAGCCTTTACATACCATAGTTTGATATTTAAACCACATATCAAGGTTTGGGGTATTTCAATCTACCCCCCTTAAAGAACTTCGTCCTCGAAGTTCACACTTTCCACACACCATTAGATTAGAACACATGAATCACTTGGAAATAACTTCCATAACCAAACACACTTTACATCACAACCTCGGACTTAATGGTCCGGGCAACACATTCACATCCACACATAACATAATATCCACATGATACCGGACTCTATGGTTCGGGTATCTTAACAACACTTACACATACATAACAACCCCTTTGACTCACTGGTCTTGGTAACATAACAACATTTGGACACATAGGTCCCGGTAACATAACAGTCTTCAGACACTTAGGTCTATGTAACACAACACATTTAGACTCATAGGTCTCAATAGCATACACTTTTAGGAGATCAAGGTCAAAATAACATTTATTACACATACCACACAACATGTCATAGCATTATAACAATCAAAAATATCTTTATATATACTGTGATCCCGCAGAACCCGGTCGCGATGGACACCTTCCGTCCCCGTATCCTTGGGAGATCAAAACAATCATTTAAGTTTAAAATTTCCTTGTGCGGTTAAGTAAGAGAACTTTAATATATAGAGTATCTATCAACGTTTTATAAATACCAATTGAAATCCTTTGAAAACACACACAACTCCAAGTCCAACTTAAGCTCTTTGCTTCTTTTATTAGCGTGGTTATTTGTGACCACTTATAGGGAGCTTCAAGAATCATCCAACCCTGATGTGATCAGCATCAGTGTAGAACTATCCTTCCACTCCAATTGTGTTCGGCTTCCCTTGATCACATGCAAATCAAGTTCCACCTCCACTTCATTTTCAAGCATCATGTGAATCACTCATTTCCAATTTTCTATCTTTAAATCATTCTAATCATGATCATAACATCTCCAAAGGATAGAACTCCGTCTATCAGTTACCTCCACTCACTTTAATCCTGTTGCCTAGGGAATCTTATTCTCACTAGGTTCTATGTCGGTATCATGCCCTTTCTTGAATCACTATATAGTATGTAATACACATATGTTTTGTCAAAATACAAACAACAACTTCACACTTATACACTGTCGGGGCTTTTGTTCCCCCCGGAGTTTCTCTACTCCCCACACTTGTACTATCACACACAACTGTTAACAAACACACACACTTATCACAATGGTATTCGCATCTTCTGTGCGCAATTACCACAATTAAACCATGAATGAATGTGTATGTTTACGTACACACACACCAATCATCAAAACAATAATAATTTTGTGCTATGCACAATATAAATCACATACACTACGTACACTTGTACGGTAATATACACTAAGTGGTTTTGCGCTCTACCCCCCTTAAAAGGGATTACGCCCACGTAATCAATCACTAAACATTGGCTTAAATGTTCTGCCGTCGTGAAGTGTTTTAACTTCCACGCGGTCTATTACACAATGGATTCTGATTAGAGGATCTTAACCATATTGGCGGTTTAGTTCCTAAACCAAGAATTCTCATTGGAGTTTGTTTATACTCTTAGTTAGTTTCGATTTTGGCCTGTTAGGCTTCTAGGCATTAATAATTAGCCATCAACTCATGTTCACCATGTACATTCAACACTTGAATCACTGGCTCACTAGTTTCTGCTGCGAAACTCTAATAACTGTAGAGCTTAATTGCTCCATTTGTTATTCTTACTGTATTGTACATCCCCAATTGTCACCTTCATCTTGGTAACAATGGTTTCTCAACCGACGCACGGTATCTTTACCCTGAGCGGATTCGGTGAGTTTCACATTTTCCATTCACTTCTCCATAGCTTACAGCGTAAACTACTATGTAATTCACAATGATTGACTTGCTTCTACCGACTTACTGTCGGTTGAGATTGAGCTACTACTTAGTGTGTAGTGCTCTCTCAGCTATTTACAACCTTTGTGGTATATTCCATACCGCTATTTGGCAGTTAGTGCTACCGTAGTCACTTACTGTTAATCATGCCTCCACATTTGGTTTTGTACAAGTACTCTTTTATTGGTGCGGCTTTGCATTTCTTATGCATCGGCCATTATAACATTATTTGTCCACAATCAACATGTTTCCAATTCCTAGCTATCTCATTCGATCATTACTGCACAAGTGCAATACCAAAACACTCAGTCATACAGAGTGCAGAGGCGTAAACTCTTGACAGTAAATCCCTTATGTGATTCGCCATGGAATTCATACATAGTACCTACCACTGGCTTATTTCCCAGTCTGTTTATCATCACTTGCTTGCATGTCCATTGAGTTTAACTCATAACTGGTCTTATCCGTCATATCATTATTTAACAACACTTATACAACGGTCGCTTACTGGGCACCGTGCTTATTGTATAACACTAACTCACATCGTATTTACTTGTCACATTAACTTCCACGCATATACTTACATTATTCACATTATAGTTCATCACTCATTTAAACGACTACTGAATGCTCCTTGAGCATCGATCATTCGAGTCACAAGCCGGCATTATTCAGCTCGGTGTTTCACTTTATACACACATGTTACTAAGCTAACTGCTTTCTTTCAATAACAATATGGTCAATCCTTAACATATTTCTTGGGCTTGATACACATAACCACCGCTCCTGCGGTCTCACAATATCGAGAGGTATCCCCACTCTTAATGCAGCGGTTCGTTTACCACTCTATTTACTTATACAACATAAACTTCTACCATCAATTGAATTTATATAACATATCTTGCTTATGGCTTATAAGCTTTATTTGCCTTGAGCTGGGCTCATTGTAGGCGGTCCACACACATGTACTTCTCTGTACAACATTACATGCTTTGGATATTATATTGAGCTCCATGACAAGGTGGTTGTATTCCGTTTCCTTTCATGGGATGCCCCTTAGGATTGTCAGTCCGTCTCCTGACAACTCATGTCTAAACTGGGTGTTAGTTCAACCCTTGTGTTTCTATCATGCATTTCGTTCAACAATTGTTGATGCGAACACCCCTCAAGGATTGCTCCTGGGTGTTGCTACGTTATGCCTTACATTTGTTTCACACCTATTGGTACATTCCGTTAGCTACGCCGTTTGCGTTCTTAACTGGCTTATTATCTCCTTCTGTGAAGATCAACATTTCCTGATAGTGTAGGTACTCATTCTGGGAGTTTCATCCCGTTCTTTGCACATTAATGTGTCCACATTAGGCATCTGCTTGCCATGTACAGGCTGGGTCACCGTTCCAGCTATCATGTTTATTCCTCGGAATTCTTAAGACATGTGTGATGTCTTTATATAACAGTTAGTGCACTTCGCACCTCTTGACTCTTAAACATATCCTTGAAATGAATTCACTAATTCCTTTAGTCTCGTTAATTTAACTGAGTTCCTTAACTTCAACTATTCCTTGTAATCCTTAGCTCTTGTTTGATTTATACTGCTGACCGTAGACGGAGTCGACTACTTCCCGTGTTTCGGACTCCACTCGTATACATATGTGGGGTACCATACTGATACATTACTACTTACCCAATTAACCCATAAGTAGGTCTGTCAGGCCCACAAGCTCCTATCGGAGTGCGGTCGTCCCACAATTCAGTTGGTACACTCGTAGTGTCCGTCACACGCCTAGGTGAAGCATTATGTTGCCAACTCCCTTATATTGTCCCGTGACAATATTCATTCCATGCTTCCCGAACTTAATCGAGGGAAAGTTTATCCATTGTTGTATCCTTGTCAACTGTCCTTGGTTTTACTGGTTTGGTTTAAAAGAAGGTTGGAAAGAAGTGTTGGTTTGAAAGAAAATTTGGTTTTGAAAAGGAAAGGGTTTGAATAAATCTGGGTTTGAAAGAAAATTTTCATGGTTTCACAACATCTTCTTACCTTAGCCAAGTCTAGCTTCTTGCTGACTGGTGTACTTACAATCACAGAGGTTAGGCCAGCGGGCCCTTCCACTGTTATGACGATCACATTTAACTTTCTAGTACTTTACTAAGTACTTTGTAGTGGTTATAAATTTCCCGAACAGCCCTGTTATAGCAGCACTTGCTATGGCAAGTGCGCCATGCTAACTGGCTATCGGTTTAACACATACCGGTTGTGGTATTGTTTTTACCCATACTGTCATCAGTGGCCTTGTTGGCCCTCACTGATCTTACTGCCTTGTTAATAACTCTTCTAGGTGACTTCTCACTGTCTTCACATGACGATCATCAACTAGGGTGTTTCCCATTCTGGGAGACCCCTTTTTCATAGTATTGTATTCACTTTGTAGCCCGTTCCACGTATTTGGGCACTACCTTGTAGTCTCCCTTGTCGGTTGGTATACCGTTGGTGTATTATTTATCAACTGTGGTTCCGTAGACACTCGTCTCGGGTTGTATTAATCCACTTCTTGCCTGTTGCACGGTCGGTGCGTTACAAACTGGTTATTCTCGACTGCTTAGCATGTCGACCCAGGTTGCCGGAAATTCTATTCCTCTATACACAAGATCCTTCATTCATCGCTATGGAATGCGGTTAACATTGTTTAGATGGACACCGTCTCCGGGATTCCCAGTTTTCGGGATCTACCGTGTGACAGGTTCTCCGTACCCTAAAGGTATATAATAACAGCCAGATCGGGTATTCCCGAGTATGAGAGTGGACTTCCATCTCTCTGGCGTTCTTCCCCAAGTTATATAACAGGGATTATGGAGGGTGGGATGGATATTGTAGGTTTCCAGTACACACTGGAAATTCCTATCTAGCGTATCTCTCACGCTATCACTCAACCCTTAACCCAAAGTACTTAAATCCTAACTCGGTACTTCCTAAGCTCGGTAATTAAGTCATCAGAGCGATACTTCGCTCTGATACCACTTTTTGTAACACCCCATCCAACATTTACATACTCACAATAAACTGCAGCGGAAATACAAACCTCTTCACGTTACTTAACTCGTTGGTGTTACACGCCGTTAGCCACCCACGTGGCTAACAAGGCTAATCCATATACATTGTACCGGTCTGATGGGCTAAATTCCCGAGCAACTACACATTATTATCCCTTTCCATTAACAACACAACAACATACACCTTATCAACTATACCGAGTATTTATAAACTGGTGCCGACAACATATCGGTCTTACTACACCTACTGTATACAAACTTAAATGAATACCCGTGTACGACGACTACCCGTCCTACTCTCGAACGGCTTCCAGCACTTCGTACCTGAAATAGGAAAAGAAGAGAAAGGGTGGCCCCCAAGGGGCTCAGCACCTTTGCTGGTATGGTAATCCCTCAGCCCACATGCTACCGGGCCCGCACAACTACTTGTCGTCTTAGCATGCGGTTGATTATTTTAAATCATGCATATAACAGTGAACACACATCACATAACATTCGCCTCAACGGGCTCAACAAACGATAATATATCCTTACTTAATACACTCATGGTATTCATCATCCCTAGAGTGTTCCTCCTCTAATGGAGCTACTTCCTTAATAGACGACATGTACCCTTAAATCGGGTTATCCTTAAACGCCTCTTATCACAAACTGGGAATCATATCCATGATCCACACACTCCACATTATACAACCTACAACATACACTACATACAACACTTAACAACACTTTGCACGTTTCCACGTGCACAACATAATACCGCAATAGATATCGCATCACAACAAAATACATAACATAACGAGAGTGGTTCTCTTAGGAACCGACCCAAACATTGTTTATACACTGGTGAGCCTAGAGAATGTTGCCAGTCTCATGATAAGCTCGTTATACAATACAACAACACTCATTACCGTCCTAATAGTTGGACGAGTAACTTAAGTTAAGGCGGTTCGGGTTTGGAGGCCCGAACACACCACACAAACACATGTTCCCCCTAAACCGATCATAAGTCAGAATAGCTAAGCTTTGGAGTAAGCTAATGGGAGATCATAACCCGTGAGGGAAACAACCATAACAAAGAGAAGGGTAAGGCTAAAAAGGATACCCTCTCCCAAACAACGCGCGACCGGCCAAAACGGATTCCTCACTACTGTTAGTACATATTTACTTTAGATAATAGTTAGAACCCCACTATGGAGTCTATCACACCTACACACATACAGTATTACAACTGGGTTAAACACACAAGGGAGATCCCTACATTCACATGCACATATCACACAATTAACACACGCATAGTCGTGGTTAGTACGTCCCATGGTACGGGTCGTTTACTCCGAATACCGAACTCTCATGTGATCCTAGACTCAGTTAACTAAGATTAACACTTCCGAGGTTAAATGGTATCGGAGTTGTACACGCCACATAAATGAATTACTGTAAACTCATTACATGTTTAATCTTACAACATGGCAAACATACAGAAAAACACATTGGCATACAAGCCGGTGTAATCCGGTAGGACACAGGTTGCAAGAAAACCATACCTGTCACCGGAGTCCACTTTACCACGTCCACTTATGTTCCTCGAGCAATTCTCGAACAACTGTTAACATCACATGTGTTTTTATTAACATTGGGGTAACACGTTGTTTAAAGTCTAACGCTTATAACTTTTCCCCGTTAACTGGTTAAATAACTTTACATTTAACTTGTTTTACTTTCACATTTTATTACAACTTTTCACCCACTTAATTGTCATTAAAACTCACCTAACAAGTCCTTAACAACCTCAAAACATCATTAACCATCAATCCCCATCATTACACATCATTTTCATACCTTAAACAATGTTTTTGGTCCATACAACACCTTGTCCGAACTTGTGTCCGAACTTCCAAGTTCGGACGCAAGCCGCGACCTAATACTGAAAACTATACACACGTCCGAACTTGTGTCCGGACTTCCCAAGTTCGGACACAGTTCGAGAGTAAATCCCAGATAGAAACAGTCACGTCCGAACTTGTGTCCGGACTTCCCAAGTTCGGACACAGTTCGAGAATGAGAAAATCCCTTACCCAACAGATCCTGTCCGAACTTCCATGTCCGGACGGAAGTTCGGACACGGCAAAACATTCAATTTCCAAGTCTTTAAACACTTAACCAATTTCACCAAACTTCTCCTAAAGCCTTATAATGTTTCCTAACATCATTTGGCACATCAACACACCTTTAGCCATGTGCTAAACTCTTTAAATCACTCACCAAAACCATCTTATCATTCACAAATTTCTTATAAAATTCCTAGCACTTAGGATGTTTTCTCCTTAAGATTTCTAAGTGGTAGTTCACCAATAATGACTACTACACCAAGGTGTTTCCTCTACACCTTAACATCATCTCTCAACTCCTTTTCTTACTAACTAAATCTCCTTTTTACAACTCCTTGAATTCTTTTCTCAAAACCTTACTTAAACATCATTCTAAATCACCTTAACACATGTTTTCTTCTCAAGTAAACATTTATTCACCTTTAACACTTCCTAGATCACCAAGACCATTTAAACACTTAGAACTTCTCACACATTTTTCCCAAATTTGGCCATAGCTTCTCTTGTATATACTCACATCCAAACACTTAGGTTTTTACCTTATTTCATTCAAAACACCTAAAATCCATCAAACACATTTTATACACAAACTTCACACATTTAGCACTACATCACAATATAGTGCATAACTTAAATTGCTTGGCACTTAGGCCCTTAAACAACATGGCTCTTAGGCCCTTAAATTGCATAAACCTTAAACACTGAATTTCCCACATAAGTAATGCCTTTGACCTGCAAATACACCCAACAATACATATGCCCTTAATAAACTCCTTGAGAGCATTTCTCTAGGTCATTCACCATTGGCTCCTTAGGTATTTTGTTAAGCAAATCAAGCTCATTTTCCTAAGGCATTTAAACTACATTGAGATAGCTTGTTTACCTCTTTTTCCTCACAAACTTCTTTCTTGTTTCCTTGTAAAACCGGTAAGGTATTTGATTCCTTGTCAAGTTCTATACATTGTACAAACAACATAATGAGTATTCAAGCTTTAAGCTTCATCTCATTGTAAACCCTAGATTTACATTGTTTCAAAAACATTAATGTACTTGTTTTACCTTGATCTTTGAAGAGGGTTTGAATATCTATGAAGAGAGGACTCCACCTAGTCCATAAGAGATTGGAATGAAGCTAGAACAAAGTCACACAAAGAGCTCCATCAATGAGTATTTTCGGTCAACAACAAAACATGGAGGAAACTTGATTTTTCTTTGAGATTCCTTACCTAGAAGCAAAGGAGATCAATAATATGTGGAAAGACAAGCTCAAGCTCCTTCAATGGTGGAACTCCATGGCACCGAAATGGGGCTTTTGAAGTTTTGAGAAGATAGAAATGGAGAGCTTGGTCTAACTAGAAGAAAGGTGGTCTTGAAATTAAATTTGGATCATGGAGCTAGAAGTTACAAGTGAAAGAAGATGGAGAATGGTATGGTTTGCTGTAGCAAAACCGATGGAGTTTGGGAGAAGATGAAGAAGGCTACGGTGGGTGTGAGTGGGAAGGAAAGAATGAAGATTGGAATTGCTTTTGAAAGATATTTACATGTTATAAAGGTAACTTCTACTTTTCACTTACTTTTCTTCTTTCTTTAATTTTTACTAGCTCATGGTGGTGAGTCACCACATGATAAAACCGGCCCCCATATAATTAGAAGGGTGTTTTGGTCTTTATTTGTCAATTTAATTACTTAACACAACATATGTTACAAACTAGCTTATAAAAATCACTATTCACCTAAACAAGGCACTTAGAAGTGAAATTTTTGATTTCCCATTAATATAGCCACCCAAATGTGATACTATATAGTACACATGTTAATTAAGAGTAATGATGGACATTTAGCCATTCAAAACTCATTTACAAGACAATTTTTCAAAAACGTGCTTTAAGACTCCTTAAAGCACATTTGTGTTTTAACTTGTTTCAAGCTTGGTTTTCTTTGGTAATTGATTTAATATGTTCATTAACATATTTATAAAGTATAGGTATGACCATTAGGTCTTATACACATTTATCCCAAGCTTAGAGCACATTTTGCTCATATTGACTTTAAGGTATTTTCTTGTGTTTTATTTGGTTTAACTGTCCACCAAAGTTTCCTAAGGACTTAATTAGCCTTATAAAATCATAATTAAATGTTATTAAGTCTTGGTAGGCTCTTTGGGTCCTAACCAAGTTCACTCATAGCTTAGAGCATGTTTTTGCTCAAACTGTGTCTTAATGCTTTATTGCATTTATTATGGTCTAAATTGTTCACTGATGTTACTAAGGCACTTTTTAGCCTTTACATACCATAGTTTGATATTTAAACCACATATCAAGGTTTGGGGTATTTCATACTTAGTTGTAGGGCTTCCTCTATTGTCAATAGCTTCTGAATTACACCAGGTTCTCTGGTTCAGTACAAGTGTTCTGTTGGGACATCGGAGTATTGCAGAGATAGCCTTTCACCGCGACAGAGTCAATCATCACTTGACAGACACAAAGAGTGAGCCTCTGCAAGAGAGTCCGCGCAACAAAGAAGACTCCATAGACTCTCTCGTGCTGTTGCAGAAAATCAGGAGTTAACTCGGAACACCTTAAGTGCCCCAACGGTCATGAAGTTCTTCCTCAACATCCGAAGATCACGGCCCAAGTAAGAAGACCACGTAAGAGCCGTTGGAAGTTGCCCACTAAGTTAGTTCCAGTATTTTCGGAACTAACTCCTTCGACCTGCTGTTGTACTTAGGGTATAAATAAGATATGTAATAGTCAATTTTAGGTGTGCTTTCATTGAGTATTATTTCAGAGCTTAGAGAGAGAAAGAGAATCGCATCATAAGCTAGAAAGAGAGAGAATACGTACCAAGTTAGTTAGCACCTCTAGAAGACTCTACCTAGGAAGATCCTAGTTTCACTACGCTTACCATTGTTCTGATTAGAAAGTGTGTTGGGTGAGTGAGTGAAAAACGCTAAGTAGATCCTTTCTACTTAGTGGGCATTTGTAAGTTGTTTTATTTGACCAGGAAATGAAATAGCTTATTTGTGTATCTCGCTGAGTTCCACAGAGTCCTTCTCTCTTTTCATCGTTTCGCTACAATTACCGCAAAAGTCTTCCGCACCCTCAGTTTAGTTAATTCGATTGAGTGCCTCTACATCACAGAGTGTTTCTCATTTACGAAGGCTGATTGAGTCAAACCAATCCTTAGACTCACACCTTTGATTGGTTTGAGTTAGCCACCCGATCCTACACGTGGTATCAGAGCCTCGCTTAGGCTAACGATCAATCAACGAAGCAATGGCAGATCTCTTTGCCAACCAAAACAACAAAATGCACTTCGAGCACCCCAGACTCACCTCACCCAACTTCGACCACTGGAAGAACGAGATCGAGCAGCACATTGAGTCCGTCAACTCTGAGCTTTGGGAGATCACTGGAGGAGATCTTGAAGTTAATCCAGACCGATCAACATGGACTGCTGCAGATCGCAAAAGGTACGAGCTGAATCGACAAGCATCACGTGCGATATACACTTGCCTGTCCATCCCAGAACAAAGGAGAGTCAATCACTGTAAGTCCGCAAATGAGATATGGACACTCCTTCAAGCTACCCACGAAGGAGTCACTGAACTCAAGAAATGCAAAGCTCAAGAACTCCGAATGGACTATGAAAATTTTCTACAAAAACCCGGTGAGTCACTGGAAGAAGTACTTGATCGTTTCTACTTACTAACCACTACTATGCAGGAAGTTAGCATCTTACTAGATAGAGAGAGTGTCTTGCATAAATTGCTGGACAGTCTTAGAGAAGAATGGGCAGAGACAGTAATCTCCACCAAAGCATGCAAGGACTTATCCAAATGGAGCTGTCAAGACCTAGGTTCCTATCTACAATCCGTAGATAAATATAAGAAGAATGTTCGAAAAAATGTGGTAATACTTCTTCTCCCTCTTCTAGTAAGACTACTACTTTGAATGACCAAGCCTTGCAGGTTAATTCGACTCAGTTAACTCAAGAAGGAGCCTATGTTGCTGATACTCAAATCAGACAAGCTAAGGCTGAGCTGGTGGACATTATTGTTGAGGAAAGTGAGGCTGAGACTATGGAGGACTTTGTCTTCATAGTCAAGAACTTCCGAAAATTCATGCGTAACCAACCTAATCGACAGAGTGTCGTTCTCGAACACCTCTAAACAAGTTTTCAATTCTGTCACTTGTTTCAACTGCAATAAACCGGTCACTTCAAGAAGGACTGTCCTTTACTCAAGAGCCAGTATGGAAAATCTCAAGGGAGATCGCTGATGGCAGCTGTTGGATGGGGCGATTCAGACTCCGACGATCCAGACACAGAGTCCAGCGGATTGGTATGTCTAATGGCACATGACACGACGGAGTCCATGATCCTGATAATGAGGTAACTCGTTCTCACCTTGAAACAGACCTTTACCGTATTTCTCCATGGGATTTATGACTTAATTGCTAAAATTGTCTCCGAGAACAACTCCCTCAAAGCAAGTCTTACCAGCAAGATAACCGAGCTATCTGAGGAACTCGAAATCTCAAAAGTCTTATGTATGCCTAAGAGATGAAGCTGAGGAACACAAAACCATCTCTTGTTCTCTCAGGTTAGATCTCAAGATTCAAGGCGTCATGTTGATTCCCTTCAAAAGGAACTTCATGATACCTTAGAACAAACTCAATTTAGACAGGGTGACCAGAAAGAGTCTCTCACCCTGATCGACTCTCTCAAACAAGACCTCACCATCTTTACTGATAAGTGTTGTTCTCTTCAAAATGATCTTAATGCTTCTGAATCCAAAAACATATCCCTGAACACCACTATCAAAAACCTCACTCAAAAACTAAAAGAAAAGGAACACGCTCTTTTTCTTAAGCCAGTCAAGTTTATCAAACAAGTCACCTCCTCCGAACTACCTGAGTGGGCCAACTCCAAAATCAAAGAAATTAGCCAAGATCGAGATGCTCTCGCTCTAAAGTAGAACAACTCTCTCAACAGATTGTGAATCTACAATCCGGAGTTCGATCCACTCAATCCACCCAAGTGGCACAAAGGTAAGTTCGATATTCCAAAGAATATGTCCAAATCCGACAACAGAGCCAAACGATATCAAGAAAAAGAAAAATTCGACTCTTGGTGGAAAGGACAACAGAAATACGTCAATCTTCCACCAACCAAAATTTGTGGCTATTGCGGGAGTCTTGGACATCGAGACAGTGCATGTGATAAATTGAATAGAGATCTCTCATTTAATGTTAAACGTGTTAAATTGATACTTGAAGCACGAGAAAAATTGAAAAGTCTGGCTCGAAAAGGGAACCCAAGTACATCTGGGTTCCCAAATCTAACAAATGATCTGTTCTTTTGTAGGTGAAGGCGAATGGAGACAGCTGGTACTTGGATAGTGGATGCTCTCGTCACATGACTGGAGATCCAAATCAATTCAATTCGCTTTCATCCTACCAAGGAGGTAAGGTTACTTTTGGAAACAACAACCAGGGTGAAATCGTGGGAGTTGGATCCGTAGGTAACCCCTCAAAATTTAAAATTGATGGAGTCCATCTGGTCACTGGACTCCAACACAGTTTACTAAGTATTTCTCAAATTTGTGATAGATTCAATTTGGTACTTTTCTCCTCTTCGGATTGTAAGGTTTATGATGAGCGTACAGGTTCATTAAAAGCTGTGGGACGTAGAGAAGGAATCTCTACAAAATGTGCTTAAACTCCATTAATCCAGACGATCAAGTCTGTCTCAACGTGCATTCCAAAAACTCACTGCTGTGGCACTCCAGACTTGGTCACGCAAATCATAGGCTGTTGAACAAACTCAAAAGCAAGGACTTGGTTTGGTTTACCCGACACAACCTTTGACACAGACTCCGTCTGTGAAGCATGTGTAAAAGGTAAACACACCCGGTCCTCCTTCAAAAGTAAGCCTACTCTCTCTACTAGCTCTCCGCTAGAACTGCTACACATGGATCTTGTTGGCCCCATGTGCACACAAAGTAGAAGTGGTAAGAGGTACATCCTGGTCATAGTCGATGACTATTCCAGGTGGACCTGGGTCATTTTTTATCTACTAAGGATGAAACTTTTACGGAGTTCGTCAAACTCCATAAAATGCTTGTCAACAAATTTTCTTTACTCTAAAAACCCTGAGAACGGACCAGGGTACTGAATTTTGCAACAAGTCGTTTGATGAGTTTTGCAGGGACAACGGAGTTGATCACCAAATATCATCGCACGTACTCCAGAACAAAACGGAGTAGTTGAACGCAAAAATAGAACTTTGGTAGAAATGGCTCGCACCATGCTCATTGACAGTCAACTCACTCCATCTTACTGGGCAGAAGCTGTTAACACAGCATGCTATGTGTTAAACCGTGCGTTGATTCATCCATTCCTTCACAAGACACCCTATGAACTACTCCGTCAACGAAAACCAAGTCTTATACATCTCAGGCGTTTCGGATGTAAGTGCTTTATCCACAATAATGGTAAGGACAACTTGGGTAAGTTCTCTCCTAAAAGTGATGAAGGTATCTTTCTTGGCTATTCTTCTAAAAGCAAAGCTTATCGTGTTATCAATCTGAGAACTCAATGTTTAGAAGAAAGCCCACATGTCAAGTTCGATGAGTCCCACAACGTTGGCTCATCTTCTGATCAACTTGACTTTGCCCCTGATGATTTTCTCACCGATCCACACTTCATCACTGTACCAATAGGAAGACTCCCTGAGTCCCACTCCATCACTCCTCATGATTCCCCAGCAAACAAAAACAATTCATCAGAATCTACTGACTCTGACCATAACCCGGAGACACCCTTACCACAAAACTTGATTTTGACTCCTCTGACAAAGACACACCCCCTCCTGCTTCACGTCGACAGTTCCAGCAAAAATCTGCTCACCCTCCTGAAAACATCATTACAGACCCAAACTCCGGTGTTCAAACACGCCTACAAGCTATGCAAAACCTCTGTGCCTTTGGTGCTTTTCTGTCTAGCACTGAACCAAGAAACGTCAAAGAAGCACTCCTTGATAGTGATTGGGTTACTGCTATGCAGGAGGAACTCAATTCTCTCCAGCGACATGCTGTCTGGGAGTTAGTTCCTCGCCCCACGCATCAACAAACAATTGGTACACGTTGGGTCTTTCGTAATAAACTTGATGATGCAGGACAAGTTTTCAGGAATAAAGCTCGATTGTTCAGGGCTACAATCAAGAAGAAGGGATTGATTATGATGAAACCTTCGCTCCCGTAGCTCGTCTTGAAGCAATTCGCATGCTAATTGCGTTTGCTGCTTTCAAAGGTTTCCAATTATATCAAATGGATGTTAAGACGCCTTCCTCCACGGCTACATTGATAGAGAAGTCTACGTCGAGCAACCACCAGGGTTCACAGACTCCGTCCATCCCGACTACGTCTACAAACTGTGTAAGGCCCTTTACGGACTGAAACAGGCTCCACGTGCCTGGTATGAAAGACTGTCTACATATCTATTGCAAAATGGTTTCTCTCGAGGTAACGTAGATAAAACGCTCTTCATTTACACTCATCACATGACTTACTTCTAGTACAGATCTATGTTGATGATATCATTTATGGTTCTACAAGTAACACCCTCTGTGACCATTTTGCTAACCTTATGAAGCAAGAGTTTTCCATGAATGAGTTAGGTGAGCTCAAGTTCTTCTTAGGATTACAAATTCAACAGGAAAGGACGGGATCAAGATCCATCAACAAAAGTACATCAAGGAACTCCTTGATAAGTACAACCTAAAAAATGCAAGAGTATGTCCACACCAAGCTGTACATCTGCCAAACTGCATCCTGATGATGACGGAGTCGGCGTCAATGCCAGAATATAGAGGCATGATAGGGTCCCTCTTGTACCTGACTGCCAGTCGCCCAGACATTCTTCACGCAGTCTGTCTTTGTGCTCGCTTCCAAGCAGCACCAAAACAGTCTCACCTCAAAGCAGTCAAGCGTATCTTCCGCTATTCAAAGGTACAAGTACACTCTATCTATGGTATCCACGATCTCCTACTTTTACTTTATCTGGATATAGTGACTCTGATTGGGCTGGTTCTCTCCAAGATCGAAAGAGTACTTCAGGTAATGCACAGTTCTTGGGTCTTTGCCTTGTTTCATGGTCCTCCAAAAAACAGAACTCTGTAGCACTCTCTACAGCAGAGGCAGAGTATGTTTCTGCTGCAGCCTGTTGCTCCCAACTCCTTTGGATGAAACAACAACTTCAAGACTATCATGTCACCCAAGAACAGATCCCATCTTTTGTGACAACAAAAGCACAATCAAAATATCAGAAAACCCAGTCCAACACTCAAGAACCAAACACATCGAAATTCGCTTTCACTTCTTGAAAGACTGTGTCGAGAAAAAGCTTATCCAACTTGACTTTGTGCCCACAGAAGATCAACTTGCAGATATTTTTACTAAACCCTTGTCTACAGCAAGATTCGAAGCACTGCGATCAGCAATCGGATTGACTCCGTCTACCTAGACGGTCGCATCTCCTTGCCCCTACCGCAATCTTCAGCAGGTACTCCCTCATGTCTCATAGAGTCTGTCTTTGTTTGCACTTGAATCAGTGAAATGTGTTTTTACTTAGCACGCCTATTACTCTAGCGCTACTATCCACGTCATCCATCCGCACCGAACCCGCCTAAATCGTCGCCCTTAATCTCGCCCTACCCTGACGTCGCCGCATTAATCTCACCTGACACACGCCATCTCTGCAAATTCCAGCCTTTATATCTATCACCCGTCCACTCCATCTCTCTCACTTCAACTCCCTTTACACCCGAGCTTCCTTCAACTTCCAAATGGCCGGCATCAACTTCTCTGGAATCAACATCCCAGCCGATATTTTCGCCGATCCCATTCGCCTTCAGGCGTATCTACAAGCGATGGCAAACCCTAATCCACCTACACTCACCACCACCACCACTACATCTCCCACTAAAACCACCGCTACTTCGTCTCCCACACACTCCTCCACACCACCACCTGAAACCCGCGACCCATCCACCCATCAAACACCGCCATCCGCTGCAAGAACAGAGATTCTTGAAACCGACATTGAGGAAGTTACCCCAATCCAAACCCTACCACCATCCCCAACCCACAAGCAACAACCCTCCGCCGAAAACATCCTACTGATCAGCCACAAGCCCATGCCAAATCACCCACCAAATCCCTACACCCCCACCTCCAGCACCCGCTAAATCCGCAACACCACCACAACAACCTCCACCCAAAACCCGCAAGCGAAAAGGCCAAACCTCAACCCGACCCACAGCAAAAAGAATCCTCCGCTCCTCTGTCAAGGCCCAACCCGTCTCCTCCGGTTCCGGTGAATCGTCTCTAGTCCAAGAACTGCCCACAGCCAGTCACGATGCCTCTACTGGTGCTACCTCCGCCAAAGATCAAAAACCACCAAAACCGCACCGACGGAGTGTGAAGGTCGACCCATTCACTCAACGGTACATGCTCGGGGACCCTGCCTCAGAACGTAATATCGTCAGGGGTAAGTTCCTCTACTTTTCTTGGGCTCTGTCTTCCAACTTAGGGGAGTTAATCACCATGCTAGAAATTCAGGGGTGGAAACACCTCTTCTGTGAGATTACAGAGTGGTATCCCACAGAGTCTGTCGACTTCTTCCAAAACCTTGTCATCCGAAACGGTGCTGCACAGTCTGTTGTTAATTCCACCCCAATCTTTTTTGATCTTGCAAAATTGTCCGAAATTCTTGGCGTCCCTGCTACTGGCCTGTCATTCTATGAAAAAGGAATCCTTCCTGAGATCCCCGGGGTACCACAAAACAAAATCTATCGCTTTTTCTCCTCCATGAAAAAGATTGGCTCCCCCATACCCCGTGGCGATCTCTCCATCTTACACCAACTCCTCCACATTTTGGTCATCAAAAATATTGTCCCAAGAAAGGAAGGAAACCTTATGGTCGACTGCTTGGACCTAACCATTATGTACTGCATCATCAATCGTCACTCT
This sequence comes from Limonium bicolor, assembly GCA_023374045.1. Classification (NCBI taxonomy): domain Eukaryota; kingdom Viridiplantae; phylum Streptophyta; class Magnoliopsida; order Caryophyllales; family Plumbaginaceae; genus Limonium; species Limonium bicolor. Next base: position 48,526,772 of record CM041780.1, on the reverse strand, counting down.
ATCAATCTGGCACACATAATTCTCCATCACCTAGCCCAGTCGGTTGACACCCCGAAACACTCCTTGGGGTACGTGTTCTGGTTGCCTCGCATATTCCAATTCTTTCAGGTACCCTTGGCGACTTTGACGCCAGAGTCAATCGAGGAGGCAGACACCATCAACCTGCGGTATCTGAATCGGCTGACTTGAATCGACAAATCAAAGCTGCTGCCCCCACCATCTACTCCAACGACGGCGGGGACATCCACTTCTCAAGAGGCAGTCCCTCAAGCTTCACTCTAACCCCTCCTGGAGAAAGTGGAGCACCTCATTGCGCATGCAGCCGAGCTGATTCAGGGCCAGAAGCGGATGATGGACTGACTCGCCGGGATAGAGACGACAGTGACGGCCTTGCAAGACCAACTCCTTGACATCCAATCCACCTTAAACCCAAACCCTTAGAATGACGTGTGTGTGTAGTGTTAGAACTTAGGCTGCTTTTAAGTTCTAAACACTTTTTAATGGTTTTTTATGAATACTTTGACTGACTTTGTGATACTGTGGGCTTCCCCTCTGATGAAAGCAAAAGGGGGAAGCGGTGAATCCCGTCTGGTGTACGGGTTATTCTGTTTCTTGTTTAAACTGCTTTTTGGATTGCGCTACTGGATCATGTGGTCTAGTGTTTTTGACTGCCTTTTATACTATCCTGCCTATTACATTGCTTATTTAGCGTTTGCTTGCCTGGAGTCCCTCTCCGATCAAGGGGGAACCTAAATAAAGTCCTTGAATTTAGTTGCTACTGTTGCTATTAAGGGGGAACTTTGACAGGGTCGGTTCCCCTAGTCCTTGTGTTTTTATTTCAGGATTGACTCCATCGGGATTCACGAAGGTTTGCTATCATCAGCAACAAGGGGGAAATTGTTGGGACATCGGAGTGTTGCAGAGATAGCCTTTCACCGCGACAGAGTCAATCATCACTTGACAGACACAAAGAGTGAGCCTCTGCAAGAGAGTCCGCGTAACAAAGAAGACTCCATAGTCTCTCTTGTGCTGTTGCGGAAAATCAGGAGTCAACTCGGAACACCTTAAGTGCCCCAACGGTCATGAAGTTCTTCCTCAACATCCGAAGATCACGGCCTAAGTAAGAAGACCACGTAAGAGCCGTTGGAAGTTACCCACTAAGTTAGTTCCGGTATTTTCGGAACTAACTCCTTCGACCTGCTGTTGTACTTAGGGTATAAATAAGATATGTAATAGTCAGTTTTATGTGTGCTTTCATTGAGTATTATTTCAGAGCTTAGAGAGAGAAAGAGAATCACATCATAAGCTAGAAAGAGAGAGAATACGTACCAAGTTAGTTGGCACCTCTAGAAAGACTTGACCTAGGAAGATCCTAGTTTCACTACGCTTACCATTGTTCTGATTAGAAAGTGTGTTGGGTGAGTGAGTGAAAAACTGCTAAGTAGATCCTTTCTACTTAGTGGGCATTTGAATGTTGTTTTATTTGACCAGGAAATGAAATAGCTTATTTGTGTATCTCGCTGAGTTCCACAGAGTCCTTCTCTCTTTTCATCGTTTCGCTACAATTACCGCAAAAGTCTTCCGCACCCTCAGTTTAGTTAATTCGATTGAGTGCCTCTACATCACAGAGTGTTTCTCATTTACGAAGGTTGATTGAGTCAAACCAATCCTTAGACCCACACCTTTGATTGGTTTGAGTTAGCCACCCGATCCTACATGTTCTTTACTTGTATGACCTTGCATTTCTATGCGTCGGTCCTAGTGACTTTCTTAAGTCTCCTTTCACTTTCTATTCCCATGGAATTCACATCTAGTGATTGCTATTCCTCGTGCTTCTTTGGCCTTAGGCCGCACGGTTTGTTGCTAACTTGCTGAACTGGCTTATGCCATGTTCGTTGGTGAAAAGAAAGGTTTTCTACGATTTAAATTTTCCATATTCCTAGCTATCCCATTAGATCATTACTGCGCAAATACATTACCAAAACACTCAGTCATACAGAGTGAAGAGGCGTAAACGCTTGGCAGTAAATCACTTATGTGATAAGAATGAATATTACTGCCTGTCTTCTCATACTTATACTCCATGTCGTTGACTAACTACTTCCTCATAGCGGTTGCTTGTTGCGCACCACATTCTTATTCATTATACAACATCGCTCCTACTGATTCTGTTACGGTAGTTTCTCTTACTCATTGCCGTTGTTGTTGGCACCATTCCCTTATGGTGTATATACACCGAGGGTTTCATATGTTCGTGTGTATGACGGTTGCTGTAGCATACCGCAATATTACTATCTTCCAAATATGGAGATGTTTTATTGCAATATAAGTTTCATGTGTAGGTTAGCTTACCCTACATTATCTCATTCATGATACAATTTACCAAGTATCTTGGTTGACACTGGATGAAGTAATTTGTCGGGTTACAAGCTCTTTTGAGCGTCTGTTATTCCTGGTGTGCAATGTGCATTCACGTTGATTGTTCTTGACAATCACTGTCTCCCTGTGCTTAGCATTGGTTATAGGCTCTAGCTATGTAATTTTATTTTTGCATGTACACCACCGTGACATCCCAAGAACTTCAAGGGTTTTCTGGTCCCGTTCTCCAACTGAGGAGTATTCTATCACTGATAAATGAAAGTTCTTGCTGAGAGGTTTGTCTCCACTCATAAGTCTCATGACAAGGTTTACTATGTTCTTGGTTGCATATGGAGTATATTTACTCCTTTGAGTCTCTATGCTCTTTAAGCGATGTGATTCTACAATCCTCATTATACACATTCTGTGTTTACTACTAACCAACTCATCTTTGGTTTTCACAATTACTCTCAAAGCCTCTTTCTAGGCGTAGTGGTTTGGAAATATTATTTCCTTGTTCAATTGTCTCTTGGCAAAAACTACATGCGCAAGTTTGTTGTTATAGTTGGTGGAAGCGTTCTCTAAGGGTTCACATCTTCACCACATTGGTGGTCTCCGGTTAACGAGGGGTACCTTTTCTTGGGTTTCCCGTAGGGTCCAAGTGTGGACTAGGCCATCGTTGGCATTATTGCGGTTCTTGTGCCTCTGTGCTACCATTGTTACAGAAGGCATGAAGGGTAATTAAAAGCTTGTCAACTGTATACTAGGCTGATGCTCTAGTGACAGTGACACTGAGATAGCCATTACTTTAAGCCACTCATTTTGTTGAGCTCAATGGGGTTGTTCAGTTATTGATCTATTTGTCGTATGAAGTGAAATCTCTTGCGAGTCTTATTATTAAATGGTGTGGGTCTTGCAACCGTTTGAGGTTACCTATCGTAGTTGGTTCATGGCTTCTAAGCCTTATTGCTGCAAGCTATGCTCTTTGCAAGCTGCTTATACATCTTCCCGCTCCTTGTATACCCCATAGGTTGGAGGTATTGCTGGGCTCCATGGTAAGTCGTAACATCACGCTTCCGTTCATAGGAGACCCTTTAGGCAATTTGGTGCTAATCTGTGCCTTTTTGGTAATTTAGGGCATTTCTTGTTAAGTGAAATCCCTTCGGTGTTCTAACCGAGTATTTGTGCTAGCTTCCGTGCTTCTATCATGAGGCTTTGTTTGATTGTTGTTAACTCAGACACCCTTCAAGGATTGCTCCTGGGTGTTGTAAGTTATGCCGTTACATCCGGTAAATGTTTATGATACATTGTGTCCACTATAACACCTCGTGGTATTGTAGTTTGAGTCATCCCTTTTTGGGTTATCACGTCTCCCGTTCTTGGGTAGACTGTTCATACTTTCTCCTAGTGTTTTAGACTAGGTTTAAAATCCTCTCCAATGATGGATTATACTTCGTGGTAATCTTGAGATCGCTCTTGGGAGACTCCGTCCCGTTTGTTGAGCATCGTTGTGTCCGCATTAGGCATTTGCCTCACTGTGTTCAGGCTGGGTATCCCTTCCAGCTGCCATGTATTTGCTTGACATCTTGAGACATGTTCAATGTCTATACTTATTAGTCTGCGCTCTTTGCGCTTCCTAATTCTCATTCCTCATCTTTAGATGGATTCTCTGAGTTCTTTATCCTTTCTTCTTAGCTGAGTCCCTTCTCCTTGATCATCTGGAGTGTCCAGTTGTTCTAGTATGAACTTACTCATGGTCCGTAGAACGGAGTTGACTACTTCGCGGGTTTCGTGCACTACATGCATACATACGTGGGGTACCTTGTTGATACGTTACCACTTACCTGACTATCTGTTAGGCCCGCAAGCTCCTTCGGAGTGCGGTCATCCCACATCCCGTAATAGGGTACACTCGTAGTGCTCGTCACACGCCTAGGTGAAGTATTCTGCTGTCAACTCCTCTTGTATCATTCTATGATACTCACCGTAATTATGTTGGTTTGGTTTAAAAATCCAAGGTTTTAAAAGAGAGGTTGTGGTTTTGGAAGAAAATTTGGGTTTTAAAATCATAGTGCGGTGTTAAAAGAAGTTCTACATGGCATAGCCATGTTTGTGGTCTTGACCAAGTCCAGCTTCCCTTTACTGGTATGTTCTTAATTCAATGGTCAGGCCGTCAGGCCATTCCAAGGTTCGATTCTTCTAGCTTTCAGGATTTGTGATCCTAAAGTCGTTTCACTGCTGTCACGGTACATTACTATGTTCTTGTGGTGTGTTAAAGTTCCTCTACATGTTCCTGTTCTTACTGTACTTGCTGTGGCAAGTGTGTGGTACTGGTGGTTTTTGGGTAAACCTATACCGGTCACGGTATGGTTTCCACTGGTATTTAATAGTCTTGTTGCCTCTTCGTTTGATCTTATTGATCTATGTTTTGAGATACTTGATCCTTTAAGCAACTTCTCAATGATCTTGACATGGTTGTCGTTGATCGGGATATTTCTCCAATCCTTGGAGACTCCCATTTATTCATCTTATGTTTTTCCTTGCTGCTCGTTCCCGCTGGTTTACCGTGGTTATTGAGCCTTAGCATGTTTAAGGCACCACGGTTGCAGCTACGGCAGATTACATCCTGCGAAAGTTCCTGTAGCTGTCTGAGCTATGTTGGCCAGGTATTGTAACCTTAATGGTGTTATAGTTTTGGAGTTAACTGCTCCTGACTATGTCCTTAGTCAGTGGGTATACCTTTGGTGGTATTATTTGAATACTACAGCCCCATAGACTTATGTCTCGGGTTTTGTTACAGTTCTTTTTTTTTTCCGCTCCGTTGCTCGCTTAGTGCTCCTTTTCCTGCTGCTGGTTGATTAGCTAGATTTCGCGACTGCTAAGCATGTCGCCCCATGTTGTTGTAAGTTGTAGCCTCCTTATGGTTGGAGTGCTCATCCTACCGCTATTAAGTGCGGTTATTGTTGTTCAACCGGGTTCCATCTCCAGGACTTCCATTCCTAGGAATCTACTATATGTCGGTCCTTGTTTACCGTGTGATTGTTTCGTAACTGCCAGATCGGGTTTTCCCCAGTATGAGAGGACTTTCCTTCTCTCTGGCGTTCTTTCCAAAGTTATACATCGGGGTTTGCGGTGGGCGGGACTGGTATGTAGGTATCCGGTACACACCAGGAGTCCCTATCTAGCATATCTCTAATGCTAACACTCAGCCCTAAGCTTCTAATTCCTAACTCGGTATTTCCAGTCATCAGAGCGATACTTCGCTCTGTTACCACTTTTTGTAACACCCCTACCGCTAATACTGTCATTACCGTCTAGTCTCCTTATACAATCTAGACTCACGCAGCGGATACTTACATACTCAACGGTGGGTGATACATTGTCGTTAGCCACCCATGTGACTAACAAGGCTACTACTACTACTACTACATACAGCATTGGTCTGATGGACCGGAATATCCGAGTACTACACACTTACAACACATACTCCTATTACCAAATCAAATGTTAGAACTTCCCATTCATTACAATACTTCATAAGTTCAATACATTGTAATACACCGAGTTTACTGAGATCCTTATAAATACAACACTTCATTCAATTTCATAGATACTCATTAAGAGTCTAACCAATACCCATTCCTCACAAACTACTTGCTTCCTAAGTACAAGGGGTGTGCCACTTCGTACACTTCTACATTCTACTTCTAATTATCCAAGTGTAGCCACCGGTCTCTTACCTTGACTATATCCAATTCGGGCACCTGCATACTAAAAATGTTCCCCCTAGGGGGTCAGCTTACGCTGAATATGATAACCGCATACCTCGCGTACTAGCGAGGGTACGCCGACCATTTGGTCGAATACATGCAATTCATTTTACAATACATACATATATACATGCTTTCATTCATGATACTACAATACTACACAAGGTAAACATACATACGCACAGTACAATACATGCATGGAAGACAATACAAGTCAACCAATACTTACTTACCATCTTCCAGAATGCACATACACAATACATGCACATTACATACTCAATACGCAATACGGAGATACACTTCTCCAATTCACACATAAGGCTTGTTAGCTTCTTTACACACCTGGGTTAATCGGGTGTACAATACTCTTTTTCTCAAGGTCAAGACATACACTAGTCAAGACCAATACACATACAATACTTTACTTCTTACTTTACTCAAGCCAAGTCGATATGACCTCCGGGCAGGGATTACTACATCCCACCACCGGGCTTTAGGGTGGCCCACTAATCCAGGATGCTACCCATTCAAGGGGATTGGTCCATGGAAAAGATTACAGCCAGGATTCGGATCCAACCTCTTGTGTTTCCTTATCCTCACGCATGGCCGAAACTATATCGGGCTTCTACTCATTCCATTTTACTCAATACTCAAGTTAGGAGTTAGGTAGTTAGGAATTAGTAGAAGTCATTACACCCATACCAAGGGTTAATACACTACACATGTACACATCCACATATACGTACACTTCATTCCCATCCATATATTTCATGAATTATACAAACTAAATGTTCAAGAGAATACAACAAGAACAATATAGTCCAAACACAATTAAGTGCAATAAAGGTCTGATTCGTGCATTTATCTTATTTGAGTGATCGCATAAAGCACACAAATCGGGGTAACCAGGTTAGGAAACAGAGCATGAGGAAATCATACCTTTTTTCTGGAATTTACTTCACCGGTGTCTCCTTGTTCCTTAGTCCTTACTTGTTCCTAGAATCCGAGTCTCGAACCAATGACTACATGCCAAATGGTTCAATCAATACTAAGTATAACAATACATACATAATTACTACGCCCGTTATCCCGTTGTGTCGGTTTAACTTAATATTCTTATACTTATAACTTTCTTAACTTGTTTCCTTACTCTCATGTGTATTTCCTTACCATTTCATTCCATTAATGATGCACTCCTACATATACATATACATATGTGTATAGGCATATATATATGTACATATGATAACTATAATCATATGTTTTTTTTTCTTGACCGACCTTACCCAGGGTTGGACCTAAGGTCGGTCGAAGTCAGTAAGTTTCTTCGTTGGAAAATTCAGGTCCGACCGACCTTGCAAGTCTGGTCCCAAGGCCGGTCCATTCTAGTGAGTTACATTACGGAAAAATTTTAGGCCGACCGACCTTGCAAGTCCGGTCCCAAGGTCGGTCCATTCCAGTAGGTTTCATGACGGGAAAATTTCAGGCCGACCGACCTTGCAAGTCCGGTCCCAAGGTCGGTCCATTCCAGTAGGTTTCCCGTCTTGTATTTAAAGGCTCGACCGACCTTGCAAGTTCGGTCCCAAGGTCGGTCCGGCCCAGTATTTCAGTTTTAAAATCTGTTGTCAGTTCTATACTTTGCCCATTTTTTCCCCAATCTTCCTACATGTAATACCACATGTTTAAACACTATTTAGGCCCTCCAAATTGCCTTAGTTCATCCACCAAATTCCTTTACCAAATTCATTTCCCATCCTCATATGGATTTACACAATTTTTCCTCCCTTTTCATTCCTGCACACCCAGCAGTTTTTGTTCCTCTTATGCTACAGATTTTGAACCGACTTCTACCATTCAATACTCCTACTACCAATACCACTACTAATATCCTCATTACATTATTTTCCACTCAATCCTCCCCTTTATCTAGCTCCTCTTCAAATCTGTTACAAAGTGGTTTACTACACACTTTAAGCTCTCCAAGAACACCTTGTTCCTCTTAGTTTCTCCAAGGCATCTTAATACCTCATGCTACAGATTTTTTTACGTACTTTATCCTCATCCTCCAATTACCATTCCATGGTCATTAAACATCTCTACTAACTCCAATACACACCTTGGTTCTCCCATTCACCAAGTCATCCATAAACGTACATATTCCTACCAAAATTTTGCCATAGTTTACCTACAATTCCAACTTCTCCACATACATCCTTCTTCATCAAATTTCATTCCTAATCTAGCCACACCCATACAAGGGTCCTACCAGCAATCAATACAATATAAATTCACCAATACTTCCTCAATCCACAATACTAATACTCATACACAATTATTTGGCTCTAAGGCCTATAATCCACATACTTGCTCACAAATACTTAAACTTCCACAACTACAATACTAATACAATAGTTTAGGTTCTTTTATTTGTTTACACATTCCCTTTACTCTAATGCATTAAAATTTAGCATTAAGAAGGAGCTCTTACCTTGAGCTTATATTTCCTTCTTCCCTTTCCAATTCTTTTCTTCATCTCTTTTTGCACAAAATCGGCTACATGGGGAATGGAGTTGCCAAACTCTATTCCCATCACCCAAAGCACACAAAACAAGTGTAATTAAACTACTAACCCTTAAATCAACACTAATTCATTGAAGTGTTTAAAATACAAATTCTAGGGTTTACATTTGGAGTGTTTTAGGAGGGGTTTTAGCCCTTGGTTCAAGAAGGTGAGTCCACCACCATTGCAAGGTTGAATTGAAGCCCAAAAGAGAGAGAGAAAACAAGGCATTATATAGGGGTAAAAATCGGTTATGAAGAGAGATGGAGAAAATATGAATTTTTCATGTAGATTTTTACCTTAATGGAGAGAGGGGACTCCAAGCTACACATTGATGCCATTTTCTTCACCAATGGGGTATACCCATGATAATGAACTTCATCATTTTGAAATTTTAAAAAGAAGGAAGTGTAGAGAATGATGAGGGGATTACAAATATGTAATTATTTTTACATTTAGAGCTCACATGGAGGTAGAGCATGGAGGTGAAGTAGAGAAGCCATTGAAGCTTCTTTGGGGCTTCAAAAATCGCCAGCAACAATGGGGGGAAGGAGAGAGAAATCATTGGGAGAGAAGGAGGGAGGTGAGAGAATAGAGAAATGAGTGGATGAGGAGAAAGAGAAGGAATAAAGTAGCTTTTACTTTACTCTTTTTGCTTTTGACTCCCTTCATTTAATTAGCTAGTTACATGTGTGTGTGAGGGACTTATTAACCCATTAAAAACCGGCCCCCTTACAGTGTTACTAGTTGGAGTGTTTTTCGTCTTTTACAGAAAACGCTCGTTATTTTACCCGGTTTAGGTACTATTCACTATTCGGGCCTGTTTTCCGAAATTTTCTCGTTTAATTATTTTTATTGGTTCTTAAGCTTCCCTAAATGCTTAATAATTGTTATTAAATGATTTATAATCTTTACGGGTCCGTTTGACCACTTAAAGTCACGTTTTTGGGTTTTCTCGAAAAACGTGCGCTTAAGCCCTATTAGTGTTTTAATACATTATTTGGATCCGTTTTCTTCGGGAGTTGTTCCCATATATTATTCAGGTCTTATTAAGCCTTTAGAACCCATATAATACGCTAATCGAGGTCTCATACCTCCTATGGTTATTTAACGCTTATTTAACGTTTTTCGCTTTTTAAACGTTTCTTTATTTCTTTTGGATTTATTATTTTTTTTGTTACCAATATTACTTAGGCGTCATTAGGCCCTTAAATACATATTAGATTAATTTTAATCCCTATATTTAAGTTCGGGGTATTTAAAGTTCTTCATGTGCTTTAATCTTCTGATCAATTATTAAAGCAATATTTGTAGTTTTCTAATCAAAATGCGGCGCAGAGATTAGTTAACAAGACATAGGAAGTTCAACTGGATTAACGACTAGAAGCATGGTTTGCCTATAGGTTAATCTATCTCCAATAGGAATTGGTTATAAAGCGATTGGTTTGAATTGACTTGGGCATGGTTTACGGCTTGTAATTTCTACCAATTAGGATTTGCTGTACACGGACTGGTCAACGGATTAATTAAGATTCCTGAGTTTGTTGTAGAATTAGGAAAGAGTTTATTAATAGATTTGTAAAGTGAAGGTTTGCAGAACACTCCGGGGTGCTTCCTTATATTTAGAGTTTTAATCTCTTTTTATTTATTTATTTAGTTTATTCTAATTGTTTTATTATTTTATGTTTACTTATTGAGTCAGTATTTAGTTAAATTGAGAAAACCCTACAAAAAATGACAATTTCCTATTTTCTTAGTTTAGTTTCTCGGTTAGTAAGTAAATTGTCAATTAATTGAACGAGGTCCCTGAGATCGACAACCCCCACTTAACTCACCATTACGTAAAACGATAAGTACACTGCCTAGGTTAATCTGTCTCCAATAGGAATTGGTTATAAAGTGATTGGTTAGAATTGACTTGGGCATGCTTTGCAGTTTGTTATTTCTGCCAGTTAGGATTCGTTGTACAGGGACCGGTCAACGGATTAATTTTGATTCCTGAGTTTGTTGTAGAATTAGAAAAGAGCTATTAATAGATCTGTAAAGTGAAGGTTTGTAGAACAATCCGGGATGCTCCCTTATATTTAGAGTTTTAATCTCTATTTATTTAGTTAGTTAGTTTATTCTAATTATTTTATTATTTTATGTTCGCTTATTGAGTCAGTATTTAGGTAAATTGAGAAAACCCTAAAAAAGTGATAATTTCCTTTTTTCTTAGTTTAGTTTCTCAGTTAGTAAATAAATTGTCAATTAATTGAATGAGGTACCTGAGATCGACAACCTCCACTTAATTCACTATTCCACAAAATAATAGGTATACTGTCTAGGTAGAGATAGTCACATATTTCTGCTACAAGCTTTTGGTGTTGTTGCCGGAGACCTCTGGTACGGTTGATTGACAGTTTATTTAATTTTAATTTAGGTTTAGTTTTTGTTTTAATTTATTCCGAATTTGTTTATTTCTTTAAATAGGTGATTTTTGTTAGAATTTAATTTGATTATTATTTGATTTGATTTGGTTTGTTTAATTTAATTTATGTTTATTTTTCTTTTGGTTTTGGTTTTCACGGCTCTTAATTTGTGATCTAGTATTTATTGGTGGTAATTGAATTTGTTTGTTTTAGTTGATTTCCCTTGTTTTATATTTCTTTAATGATTTATTTTGGCTTTTACTAACAAACGTTTTTTTCCCGTATTGTCAATTTCTTAATTTTAGTGGTGTTTTTTTACTTTTATATATTCGTTTTCTTTTTCTGTGTTTTCGTTTTTTTCTTTTCTTATTTAATTTGGTTGAATTTGCTCTTTGTTTTATTTTAAATTAGCATTCACCGTAGTCTGTACGATTAGTTAGGATTCACTTTTTTGTTTCGTTTTTCTTTTTCGGTCTTTATTTATTCTACTCATTTTATTTTATTTAGTAACTTTATATTATTTTTTTATTTTCCTGTCCTTGATATTTTAGTTTAGGATTTGTTTTCTACATTTTGTTTTTTAAGTTAGTGAAACACCCCTGAACAAATAAATACATAAAATCATAAACACATGAGGATTATCCGAGAATAACGCGTTACATAATCCGGACACGTGATAATGCGTGAACAATTAAATTAAGTGCGGGCATATAGATGTCCGAAAACATGACAACGTTACATATTAATACGGTCACGTACTTATATCTGTACATTTATAAAAATACATATACGTAATGTTACAATAGTACAATGTCGTATATAATAAATAGTAACGTCGCATAGTTATGTATATAACTAAAACGCGACAAAATAAAAGGGGCGTATATCTATATATACATATCTATACTTATAACTAATAATGTAACAAAATAAAGCAGTCGCGTATGAAATTAAAAACACAGGATATTATATAGTCGCACATATATACAAATGTGCATGTATATATAGCTGATACAAAAAAAGGAGCAAGTGCGCTCCCGCTGGTGAAATACCCTGTAATTAAAAATAGTGATTAATTAGGCTAATGAATAATTTATTAGCTTAATTATGCATAAATAATCATGAGGGAACAAACCCCGAAGAAAACGGATCCTTAAAATGGATTTAAAACACTAACGAACCTTAAAGCGCGTTTTTCGAGGTAACCGGGAAAACGTGACTTTAATCGGGTCAAATAGACTCGTAACAATTTTGGTCAACTAAATAGTCACTAATAAATATTAGTGAAGCTTTAAAACCAATAAAATCAATAAAAGGAGAAATTAGTAAAAACTATCAAAAACGGGAAGTTGTGGGGTAGAAACATAAATAACCAAGACTTATGTGTCCACTTTTGAAATAAAAAGTAAAGGTGGTATGTGTGTGCTGTGTGTGTCCGATTTGGACCCCCTCTCACACCCTCACCTATCTCCTCTATTTACAAAAGACAAAAACAATTAAAAAGCAATAAAGTAACCCCCACCCTCACTTTACTCTCTCTCCTCTATTTCATTCTCTTCACTCACGTAGAACTCCCCCTCCTCCTCTATATTCTTCTTCTTCTCCAACCGGTGGCCATGGAAGTTTGAGAGAACCCACACAAACTCTGCATTCTCTCCTCTTGTAACCCCCTCAAATCTCTTCCAAAAATTATAAAAATTATACCATTGTCATCCTCTCCTCAAGAGCAACATTTCTATCTTTTCAAAACTCGAAAACAAGAACTTTCATCTCCATGGGTATGGAGCATTTGGAGCTTCAAGACCACCACTAGAACCACCTCCTTCTCCTTGTTCTTTTAAGGTAAGAATCTTCTTGAAACTCCATCTTTTCCTAGCCCTTGTGGGCAAAACGAAATCTGAAGTTAAACCCTTGTTTGCTTCTTTGAATGCTACCCGATTTTGGCATTGTTGGAGAGTGGGAAAGATTGTTCTTGAGCCATCCCAAGCTTTACTTACTCCCTTGGAAGGTAATATACTCCTAAACCCTAAAAACCTACATTAAGCTTGGAAGAATGATTAAGGGTTAGTTTTAGTATTAAAAGGGTGTATATGAATGGTTGTAGTGTTAGAGAGAATTGAGTTAAAATCGGTGGAAAGAGAGAAGGATGAAGCAAGGAAGAAGAAGAAAAGAAACTAGAAGAAGAAAGAAGGTAATTACACTCATCTTTGTGTAGCTTTGTAAATGCTTATGTAACAGATTTTTAGTAATGAAAATATCTAGTGTAAAATGGTAGTGTATTGGTAGTGTAATGTGTAGGAGGAAACAAATGTTTTAAACCCTTAAAAGACATTTTAAACTTGTTAAAACATAGTTGGGAGTCAATGGGTTAGTGCAGGAATTTTAAGAGTGTTGTGTGTTTGGTATTTGGTTATGAGGGCTACGTATATTGATGCTATTGAAAGCAGGTGGATTGGGTAATAAGATGTGAGGAAACAATGTGGTGAGAGTGTAAAAATATAGGGGAGACTATGGCGAAATTTACCTAGGATTAGAACACTTAGTGAACTAGGAACTAGGTGATTTATGTGTGTGTTTGTAACAGATTTTGATTGAGATAGATAGAGGGTAAGTTGGGAGAGATAGTTAACGAATTGTGATGTACTAGGAACTCTAGAAATGACATTAGAAGAGGGAGCTATTGTTGGAGAGAGTTAGGACTAAAATCTGTAGCAAAACACAACTAGGAAGAACTAGTGTAAGTGTTGAAAGGAAACTTGGAAAATTGAGTGTGTAAGTTAGTATAGAAATGTGTAACGAGTTAAGGAATGGACTAAGGTGTCTTAGGAGGTTTAATTAGTGCTTAAACATGTGGGATTAAGTGTAGGAACAATGGGGAAGTTATGGATAAAGGAGAGGACTGAAAACAGAAATAAAAACTGAAATACTGGGCCGGACCGACCTTGGGACCGGACTTGCAATGTCGGTCGAGCCCAGATTTACAAAGGACGGAAACCTTCTGGAATGGACCGACCTTGGGACCGGACATGCAAGGTCGGTCGGCCAGAAGAATTTACCGTAATGCAACCGACTGGAATGGACCGACCTTGCGACCGGACTTGCAAGGTCGGTCGACTCAAAATTCTTCCGTCTTATAAGCTACTGGAATGGACCGACCTTGCGACCGGACTTGCAAGGTCGGTCGGGCTAAAATTCGCCTGCAACGAAACTTACTGGAATGGACCGACCGTGGGACCGGACATGCAAGGTCGGTCGACTCCAGAATGTCGAAACCAAAACTTATTGGAACGGACCGACCTTGGGACCGGACTTGCTAGGTCGGTCGGCCCTGAAATTTTCCAGCGTAATTCCTTACTGACTTCGACCGACCTTGGGACCGGACTTGTAAGGTCGGTCGGGTCTTACAAAAAAAAATTAATTTAATTAAATAGTATATATATATATATATATGTATACCCTTATATACATATGTACATATATGTAAGTATACTAATGTTAAGTAACGAAATAAACTTAAAGTAAAGAAGAGTAAGTAAGTAACGTGTGAGTATAAGAACTTCAAAGACTTAGTAAGTATGAATTAGTAAACGCAAGAGTAATCAAGTTAAGTTAATGATAGTTAGATTAATCATTCAATTGTATGTATATAATAGGATTTGATTTGTGAACACTGAAGGAACGTTGGGATACAAGTACGACGGTGAACGGTATGAATTCCTCATGCCCCGTATGCTATCTTGGTTACTCTGATTTGTGTGTTGTGTGCTAATTGATCACCAAATAAGATAAATGCACGAATCGTAGTTACTATGCATACTTGTGAACATGTAGTGTTGTATGTTGTGAGTATATTCTTAAATCTTAGTTTGTATAATTCATGAAATGGATGGATGATAATGAATGTGTGTATGTATGATATATTGTAATGTGACCGTTTGTGTTGACTTTGGACTTCTAACTTATTCCTAACAAACTAACCATTCTAACTTAAATTGGTAATTAAATTGGAATGAGTAGAAGTCCGATATAGTTTCGGCCACGCGTGAGGATGCGGAGTCACGAGAGGTTGGCTCCAATTCCTGACTCTTAAACTGGTCCGCGGCCCAAATCCCTTAAGTGGGTAGCATCCCGGATTGGTGAGTCAAGTAAATCCCGGTGGTGGGACGGTGTAGTCCCCGGGCCAGAGGTCATACCGACTTTACTCGAGTATAAGTAAGTAAGTAAGAATGAGTAAGTAAAGTAAATGAAAGTAAAGAAGTGCAAGTAAGAGAAAGTAAAGTGAAATGAGTAAAAGAGTAAAGAGCATTACGATTAACCTGGATGCGTAATTTGGCTAACGATGTGAAGGTGAGTATTGTGTGCATTATTGTATTGTTGCCTTGAATTGTATAATGTATTGTATATGCATGTATGTTGTATATAAAGCATGTATGTATGAAATTAATGAACCGCATATTTAGTGGACGTCAAATAGTCGGCGTGCCCTAGCTAGCACGCGGTATATGCGGAGTTCATGCGCAGCTTTTGCTGAGCCCCTTGGGCGATGTTTTTACTACACGTAGGTACAAGAGAAGGATGAAGGCTGTGAAGTATTGAAGTTTGTTTTCTTTTGTCATGTTTTTGGATTGTAAACATTGAATTATGAATGGTGTACTGAGTAGTACACGGCTGTAGCTTTTTGATTAGCCGTCGTACCATGGGGTACACCATTTTGGATATAGAAAGGATGGTGAATTGGTATAGATGAGTAGCCGGTAGAAACTCATTATTTTGGTAGATGGGGAAAGGGAATGTAATTGAATATACTTTAAATACTCGGTGATCCGGTAATGTAAGGATGTTATCTTTTGTATTCGGTATGCAACATAGTAGCTCGGTATACTTAGGCATCAGACCGTCACTGTAAGTAGTAATAGCCTTGCTAGCCGTATGGGCGGTTAGCGGCGTTGTATCACCCGCCGTAGCAATAGTAGAATTTCCGCTGCGAACTGATAGGATTAACAGGACGATTAGTCGGTAAGCATAGGATTAACGGTAGGGGTGTTACAAAAAGTGGTATCAGAGCGTAGTTATGCTCTGATGTCCTTAGTTACCGAGCATAGGGGTTTACCGAGTTAGGATTTCAACCGTTTTAAGACGGATACTTAGAAACCTAACTAGGAACTACCGTTGTAAATAACGGATACCCTTGACATTCTTAGGAACGATACCTTGTTTAAATTCTAAGACCCTTAGGTCATATCTTGCGAATCCTAATGTAAATGCTAAAGTTCAGATGTCAGGGCGAGGTCGAGGCGACCTAGGGGAGAGAATCTGACGGACCCGACACAGACGATAGCAGAGATCGCGCTGCAAAGTAGCGCAGATGACCCAAGAATCAACGCTATGCAGCAGAACAAATGAACCAAATCCAGCGGGGCCAATCCCTCCCCCTCCACCCAGAGAAGCTAAATGGGTAAAGTGTAGCGGAACTCCGCCTCCTTGCTTTAGGGCGAGAGTGATCCGGCTAAGCTAGAGGCCTACATCTCCGAGATGGAGACAGCCTTTGAAACCCTCGAAGCTCCTGTTGGAGTTCGAGTTAGAGTTGCAGCCTACTATCTCAAGGACACAGCCATGGACTGGTGGAAACTAATCAAAACATGAGCATGTCAACGACCCCACTTCGACTGGGAGTCCTTGCATCCCTCTCCGATCAAAATACTATCCGGGCATGTGAAAACCAAGAAAAGGCTGGAGTTGGATGCCTTGAAGATGACATATAAGATGTCTGTGGATGAGTACTACCGCACCTTCACTTCTATCCTCCGTCTTCTACCCGACCTTGGGTACACCGGCCAGGTGTTGGTCGATGGCTTTTATGGCGGTCTGAGCCATAGCCTTCGGTACGGTATGGGCTACACTCGATTACCTCCCTTCAGGTAAATCGGTTAACCCTTAGTACCATTTCAATTCCTTAATTTCCTTGAATTCCTTGAATCTCTCCTTTATCCTTTCTTAACTAAGAATCCCGGCTAATACCTGAAACTTCAGGAGTGTTATCACGCGGCCTCTCGCGTTGAGATCACTTGCCAACTACGGGATGAGGAAACTGCGCTGAAGCCCAAGGCAAACAATAAGAACACAAGTGCCGAGGAGCAGAACCAGGGTAAAAGCTGGAAAAAGAAGAAAGGGAAATTCTTTCATCAGACTCAAAAGAACTTCCCAAGTGAGAGCAGTGCCCATGCTGAGTAGGCCAAACCAGTTGAGCTTCTTCAGCTTGTTTCATCTGCACCGGTGGCTGCGAAGCCACTGAGATCACACCCACCTAAGGGTAAACTTCTATTCCTAAATCGTATCCTTACAAGTACCATAACTAGTATATCCACGCACACATGTGCTAACCCTCTAAACCTCAGGTTCTAGCTCCGGTTTCACCAAAACCTTCTCCGACGGCCGCACCTATGTGTGCAGAAAGTGCAACCAAGACCATCCCGGCAAGGACTGCTATGGGAGAGAGATCAAATGCTACAACTGCCAGCAACTGGGACATACGGCCAATAGATGCCCAGAAAATGCGAAGTCGAAAGGGAACTTCCAAAGCTACAAGCAAAGGGAAGGCAAGGAGGTTGCATCTGGCGATGCACCGGCCCAGCAGGCACCACAGGGACCGGGATCCCGGGGACCTCAGAGGGGCGCACCCTAGAGGCAGCCTGTCCTTCATGTTATCGACCGTGATGGGTCCGGTTCTAAGTCCGGCCCATGTAATTATCCGAACCTTTATTCCTTGAGAAGCATGTATAAGCATTAGAGTAATTGTATGAGTGAATGCATGAGTAAATGAATTGAAGTGTGTATTGAGTATGAAATGAAGTAGTTGAAACTAGTACTCACCGTAGATGAAATTTATAACCATAGGAAGCTTTAGTATCTGTTATCCGATACCGGTAAACCTGAACCAAGAAGAGATCGACATCACCAACCACTACTACACCAACGAACAGTGTCAGGTCATCCGACCAGGTATGATTCTATTAATGGAATACCTGACACCCGAAGCCCAAATTTCAATCATCCGACGATGCAACGAACTAGGAGCGGGTCAAGGTGGATTTTATACACCCGAATTCCCGGTGGAGCGAAGATGAAGCTGAAAATGATGTGCTTGGGAAAGGACTGGGACCCTTTATACCAAGACATACCAAGAGACACGAACACGAGACGGAGCAACGCCACCGACAATACCTCCAGAGTTTGAGACACTCGTCACCCAATCAGTAGAACTTGCACAGCAATGTGAACATGAACCGATCCCCGCACTGGAAGCGGACCTCTGTATCGTCAACTTCTATGAGAAAGAAGGACGACTTGGGTTACACCAAGACAAGGACGAGACAGCAGAATCTCTTGAACAAGGAGTGCCCATAGTGTCTTGGTCCATTGGTGATGACGCCATCTTTATGTATAGCGAGCAGAAGCGTGTGGACCTCGCAGAGAAATTGGTATTGAGATCAGGAGACGTCCTAATCATGGGTGGAAACTCCAGGATGCTTGCAGACGTTATAAATGAGTGGTTAAACTGGTGTAAAATTAAAATAAAAGAAATTAAAGAAATTAAAACTCAAATTAAAAGTCGGGCTGCAAACAAATCCCGGTCGCAGTAGTATAGTGAAAATGTAAGCAACCGGATGTCGAACCGTGGGACTAATGTACATATAATAGTACCTAAGCGTGTCACAAGAGGGAGGATTAATTGACTTGTAAAATAAAAAAAAGAAAAGATAAAATAAAATAAGTTAATAGATAAATAAAATGGAACTCTAGGTCAGGTTAATATAATCTGCATAATTAAGCTATCTCTACTGGTTCTAATAATTGGCAAGGTTCCTGTTATTTTCTTAAGGTCCGATGAAAACTCATAAGAACTCGTTCACCTGTAATGCAAGGTCCGATGAAAACTCAAGCAAAAGCTTGCAAACGGCAGAGGAGTATTTGAGGAATTAATTTGCAACTGAGTACTAACTTAAACGAAGAAAATAAGTTTCCCCCAGTTTTACGGTTTAATTAACCCATCTGCTTTAACCGATGAAATTAAAAACAGACTTAGTAAAGCAATTTAATAAATTCATGAGATTTATTAAATAGGCGAGATAACCTTTAAAACGTAACAAACTGCATATAAATAAACCAGTAGAAATATTGCATAATTAATACAGATACATAATAACTATTCCCAGAGTAAACGTAAACTAGCCTAACATATTAAATAGATAGATAGAGACGAGAGTAATAGAAATCATCCGTAATCACTCCGTCTCACTCTGCTTTTGTGTACGTAGGGCTAGAGGTGAATTTGGTGGACTGTAAAATAAATAAAATGGAGAAGGCGGGAGAAGAGAAATGAGATAGCGTGTGGTTTGTGGTGAAGTGGAGCGATTTTTGATGAATTCGTGAGTGATTTATTGGGTGAAGCTCGTGGGTTTATATAGAAAAAGGAAGAAGAAAGCAGAGAAGATAGACAGACGCGTGAGCGAGCAAATGATTGAGGCGGTGGAAGATTGAGCATTGATTGCTCACTGATTAAAGGGGACAGAGCGTGTGCAGAGGCGTGAATTAAGGTAGGCGCTGCAAGTTGGACGAGTTGCAGACAGTCGGCGCCAGTTGCAGACGAAGAGTGCGAAGAAGATAAGCTCGCGTGAGTTTTAGTCTGGTCCGCTTATCCTTGGTACGCCTCGCGGTGCTCTGTCCGCCTCCATACCGCCAGTTATGGGGCGGTAGCCTCTGTCCCGTCCGCCAGCTAGCAAGCGGTTGACATGCTCTGCTCCGCCTCCAAGACCGCCCATTAAGAGGTGGTACTCTCTTGTTATGTCCGCGAGGCGGTTGCGCCTCTCTAGACGCCCATTAAGAGGCGGTTGTCTCTCTGTTGTCCGCGAGGCGGTTGCGCCCCTCTAGTCCGCCAGTTATCTCGACGTGTTGTCGTGACTTATTTCTTCTAACTTCGACGGCTCTAGATTGTTCGTTTGGGCTCCGTTTTTTGAGCCGTTTGCGTCTATGTGTTCGTCTCTTTATCTACTTTAGTCCCAGCTTGGTTTTCCTCATGTTAAACCAATAAATTAGTGAGATAATAATAAAACATAAACTAGAGGAAAACTAACCGAAGTGGAGAAATGAGCAAGAAAAGTGTTAATATTATATGAAATACACCTATAAATCATGCTCATTTGGACACTTATCACACCCCCACACTTATCTTTTTGCTTGTCCTCAAGCAAATTCACGTAACCAAGTAAGTAGGGAATGCTCAATACTAACAAATATTATTATGAAAGGTAGGATAAACATGATCTTTTTAACTTATTGAGGAGTGTGAAAATTAACTGCTGGTGGCATAGGTGTGCTCAGGGTAAAAATAAAATATAGAGTTTCGGGGTATGATCTAAGGTACTTCAATGTTTCTTTTAGGTGACTCTGAGAACTTTTACCATGACCAACTTCTCTCAAGAATGGGCATTGAGGAGAAAACAAAAGGAAAAATAGATTCATGCATTTGTTTCACTTTTGCATAAGAGATAAGAAAAATATAGGCATCATGCCTTTGTATTTAAGAACACTCAACTCTCTTTGTTGGTTACCAATGGTGTCTCGCAAGTCTCTTATTTTTTTGTATTCTTTTTTTTAACAGAAAAGCACCCCTTAGCAATCCCTAAGAGAGAAGATAGAAAGAAACCCTGAGCAATAAAATCCAACCATTTGCAGATTATTTGGTCACACCGCATATAAAATGCTCCTCAAAAGTAATCAAAATTTTAAAATTTGTACAATTTATCCTACAATTCATAACAATATTTATTCTTAAAGAGAACAACCTACATAAAATGGTCCATAATATTTGAATTGGACAAACGCATGATAAGCAGAGAGATTAAACATTTAAGCACAAAATGTTACCGAAAAGGTACACTCCCCCTCACTTAAATTGAACAATGTCCTCATTGTTCACCAGAAAAACAAGGGAAGCTTTCAGAAGACCTTTTCGGTAAGTAGATAAAATAGAGGGAACACAAAGATCACAAATAAACATTTAAGCACATAAACGCTCCTCTGCAATTTTTATTTAAATAAAAGCAAAACTAAAGAAACTGGTACTCCCCTGATTTTATTTTTGCTAGTTGTTAAAGGAGTTCCCCCACACTTGAGCTTCAGCCTCAAGTAGCGTAGCTTGGTTGCGGTGTCCATATGGAGGTGCACCTGCATAAGACACTAGAAGTAACCATACTATAAACGGGGTTAAAAGTTAGCAAAAATAAAATTTAAAGAGAACCTGAAAATTAAAAAGAGCATAAAAGCAAAATAAAATAAAAGTACACCCGGGTTGCCTCCCGAGAAGCTGCCCTTCTTTAACGTCTTTGGCTAGACGCCTGCTCGTTATCCTGGATCAAAACAAAACGTTACCTCGGCATATAAAATAAGAAAATTAATACTCCACAAAATCAGGTGTTTGAGGAGGTAATGCCGGGAACGTAGTTCTAACAGAAGACCCGGCGGAGATGGTTTTTCTTCCTCAAATTGGAGGATGTAAACATCATCCTCTTGTAGGTGAGGCTCGTAGAAAGAACGCTTGATATCATCTTCAGAGAGAACTGATTCTTTGAAAGTGATAGTGGCGTTTTGTTTGGATATTTTGGTGGGAGGTGATGGCAATTCCTTCTCTTCATTTTCGAGGATGTAAGTATCCTCATTGTCCGGGTATATTATAGAGAAGGATGGAAAATAGCGGTAATTGATTTTAGAGGGAGGAGTCTCTATGAATGGCTCGTTTGTAGTGGGGTGTTCTACCTCTTGAACTGTTTCGCTCATTGATTGCTCCAATAGTTGAGCAATTCTCTACAGGTAGTTTGGTTGATCTTCTAACCAGAGTTGCTCTTGGACTATCAGACAATCCTCAAAATCATGAGCTCCCCCACATTCGGAGCAGTATAAATCCTGCCAATATTCAAACGCTTCTTCCATTGCCGTGTACAATTTTTTTTTGTGTTTTTTTTTCTGAATATAAAACAAGATTACTGAAACAGATTAGAAAATAAAAGGATTAGAAACAAACATAATATAAGTGGTTCGGTGGAAAAAAAAATAAAGAAGCTGGAGCAATTTTGGATATGGACTGGATTCGCGCGAGCTTGTTCTTCTCGGGTCGAGCTGGAGCAGGAACTGAAAATTATTATTTTTTTTGAACCTCGTCGACTAGCTGCTGAACTGGGCGGTCCGCATGGACGTCCGCATCTTGTGGGGGCGGACGAGTGGGCGGTCAAGGCTGGTGCGTCCGCGTGTATGACCGCGTCCGAAATAGGCGGACACACTTCTCTCTTTTTTTTTTTTCAACGAACTCACTCGAACAGAGAACAAACACACTAACACTATAAACAAAATAAGATGATTAGAAAAAACAAACATAACAATAATAGTAATATATAATAATTAACAAACATAATAATAATATAAACAAAATATAAAAGATAATTAATATAAACAACAAACAAAAATAATATAAACAAAATATTCTAATAGTACAAGTGAATAATCCGGGGCTTAGGGACTAGAATAAACTAGTCCCCGGCAACGGCGCCATTTTGCAGACGTTATAAATGAGTAGTTAAACTGGTGTAAAATTAAAATAAAAGAAATTAAAGAAATTAAAACTCAAATTAAACGTCGGGCTGCAAACAAATCCCGGTCGCAGTAGTATAGTGAAAATGTAAGCAACCGGATGTCGAACCGTGGGACTAATGTACATATAATAGTACCTAAGCGTGTCACAAGAGGGGGGATTAATTGACTTGTAAAATAAAAAAAAAGAAAAGATAAAATAAAATAAGTTAATAGATAAATAAAATGGAACTCTAGGTCAGGTTAATATAATCTGCATAATTAAGCTATCTCTACTGGTTCTAATAATTTGGCAAGGTTCCTGTTATTTTCTTAAGGTCCGATGAAAACTCATAAGAACTCGTTCACCTGTAATGCAAGGTCCGATGAAAACTCAAGCAAAAGCCTGCAAACGGCAGAGGAGTATTTGAGGAATTACATTTGCAACTGAGTACTAACTTAAATGAAGAAAATAAGTTTCCCCCAGTTTTACGGTTTAATTAACCCATCTGCTTTAACCGATGAAATTAAAAACAGACTTAGTAAAGCAATTTAATAAATTCATGAGATTTATTAAATAGGCGAGATAACCTTTAAAACGTAACAAACTACATATAAATAAACCCGTAGAAATATTGCATAATTAATACAGATACATAATAACTATTCCCAGAGTAAACGTAAACTAGCCTAACATATTAAATAGATAGATAGAGACGAGAGTAATAGAAATCATCCGTAATCACTCCGTCTCACTCTGCTATTTTGTGTACGTAGGGCTAGAGGTGAATTTGGTGGACTGTAAAATAAATAAAATGGAGAAGGCGGGAGAAGAGAAATGAGATGGCGTGTGGTTTGTGGTGAAGTGGAGCGATTTTTGATGAATTAGTGAGTGATTTATTGGGTGAAGCTCGTGGGTTTATATAGAAAAAGGAAGAAGAAAGCAGAGAAGATAGACAGACGCGTGAGCGAGCAAATGATTGAGGCGGTAGAAGATTGAGCTCATTGATTGCTCACTGATTAAAGGGGACAGAGCGTGTGCAGAGGCGTGAATTAAGGTAGGCGCTGCAAGTTGGACGAGTTGCAGACAGTCGGCGCCAGTTGCAGACGAAGACGGGCGAAGAAGATAAGCTCGCGTGAGTTTTAGTCTGGTCCGCCTTGTCCGCCTTGGTACCGCCTCGCGGTTGCTCTGTCCGCCTCCAGTACCGCCAGTTATGGGGCGGTAGCCTCTGTCCCGTCCGCCACTAGCAAGCGTTTGCCATGCCCTGTTCCGCCTCCAAGACCGCCCATTAAGAGGCGGTACTCTCTTGTTATGTCCGCGAGGCGGTTGCGCCTCTCTAGACCGCCCATTAAGAGGCGGTTGTCTCTCTGTTGTCCGCGAGGCGGTTGCGCCCCTCTAGTCCGCCAGTTATCTCGACGTGTTGTCGTGACTTATTTCTTCTAACTTGACGGCTCTAGATTGTTTCGTTTGGGCTCCGTTTTTCGAGTCGTTTGCGTCTATGTGTTCGTCTCTTTATCTACTTTAGTCCCAGCTTGGTTTTCCTCATGTTAAACCAATAAATTAGTGAGATAATAATAAAACATAAACTAGAGGAAAACTACCGAAGTGGAGAAATGAGCAAGAAAAGTGTTAATATTATATATGAAATACACCTATAAATCATGCTCATTTGGACACTTATCAATGCTGTATCACGAGATCAACAAGATCAAGTTGAATACGGCACCGCCGACAATAATCAATGCCACACACATGAAACCAGGACGCCTGAACCTTACCTTTAGGAAGTATTAAACTCATAGTATCATGTAATATTATTACGTGTATTAGAGACACGACATGTATGATGGTTGGTTTATCAATAAAGAGAAATGTTGATTTAGATTCCACTTGTGTCCACCATCAATACTTATCCACTTGTGAATCCAATAGGTTGTGGACTCGGTACGAAGGTAACCTGAGCATCCTCACCGAAGCACAAGCCAGTAGAAGCGCACCATCTTAACGGGAACATTCCCAGTGAACGGCATTGAAGCCAATGTGCTATTCGACTCCGGCGCCTCTCACACTTTCGTATCGCCATCTTTTGTGAAGAGGCTGAAGCTAGATGCGGATGAGCTACCGAACTTCATGGTTACTCTGCCATCGAAGGAGCGAGTAAAGTGCACCAAATACTATCAATCAGCCACCATCGAAATCAAAAACGAAGTGTTTTCCATCTCCTTCATCGAGTTTAACGGATTGGGATTCGACTTAATCATCGGAATGAATTGGTTGGAGCGGCACAAGGGTAGAATCCTCTGCGCCGAGCATCGATTGCTGCTCAAGAGTCCTTCTGGAGTTATAGTATCTTACCACCAGAGACCGAGAGAGCCTTCGACCACACTCATATCTGCTATGGCCATGTACCGGGAGCTCAGAAAGGGCCACGAAGTATATCTTTGTTATGTACAAGACCTGGAGAGAGATCCAGAGTTCAGTGAATGTACCGATTGTATCCGAGTTCCCTTATGTATTCCCTAAGGAGCTACCCGGCATGCCACCACCGAGAGCAGTGGAATTTGAAATTGATCTTTTGCCAGGTACCGGTCCCATTGCTAGGGCACCGTACCGTATGGCACCTGCTGAAATGACAGAATTGAAAGAGCAATTACGAGACCTTCTCGACAAAGGGTTCATACGCCCGAGCGTATCACCCTGGGGAGCACCGGTCTCTTCGTGAAGAAGAAGGACGGTAGCCTCCGACTTTGCATTGACTACCACGAGCTGAATGCGGTTACAGTAAAAATAATACCCATTGCCACGCATCGACGACCTATTTGATCAGCTGAAGGGAGACTCCGTCTTCTCCAAGATTGACCTCCGTTCTGGGTATCATCAGATTGCTATCAAAGAGCAAGACATTGAGAAAACGGCATTCCGTACCAGATATGGCCACTACGAACTCACGGTGATGCCATTCGGTTTGTCAAACGCACTAGCTAAATTCATGGACCTCATGAATCGTCTATTCAGTGAGCAGTTGGACACTTCAGTGGTTGTCTTCATCGACGACATACTTGTATACTCCAAATCAGCAGAAGAGCATGAAGTTCACTTGAGGAAAGTGCTTGAGACACTGCGTGAGAACCAGCTGTGTGTGAAGTTCTCCAAATGCGAGTTCTGGGTAGATCAGGTATCATTCCTTGGACATGTCATCTCGAGCGCGGGTATCTCAGTTGACCCTTCGAAGATAGAAGCTGTACGATCATGGCCTAGACCTAAGACTGTTACCGACATTCGGAGTTTTCTTGGTCTAGCCGTTACTACCGGAGATTTGTAAAGGACTTCTCAAAAGTCGCTAAGCCCATGACGACACTGATGAAGAAAGATGCACCGTTTGTATGGACAGACGAGTGCAAGTTATCATTTCAGAGCCTAAAGGACTCATTGACCTCAGCGCCCATCCTTACTCTTCCAGAGGGCACAGAGGGATTTGAGGTATATTGGACGCATCAGGCAAAGGAATGGGATGCATACTCATGCAGCATGGCAAGGTTGTAGCTTATGCCTCCCGCCAGCTGAAAAAGCATGAGGAGAATTACCCGACACACTTTTAGAGCTTGGAGCCGTTGTCTTCGCCTTGAAGATATGGCGACACTATCTCTATGGGGTAAGCATCACCATCTACTCCGACCACAAGAGCTTACAATATGTATTCACACAGAAAGAATGAATTTGAGACAAAGAAGGTGGATGGAGTTTCTCTCAAACTACGACATCAACCTACAGTATAAGGAAGGGAAGGCAAACATCGTAGCCGACTCCCTGAGCCGTCGAGCACACTCGCTCCATTCACTACTCGCTTCTTCTAGCTTGGTTGACGAGGTGCGAGACACTCAGTTGAGCGACCCTTACCTAACCGAAATCAGACAAAAGATCGAGAATGGTACATTTGAGAAGAAAAAGTATGACTTCAAGCTACATGAAGATGGTTTGATTCGGTTGAATGGCAGGCTATGCGTCCCCCGAAACAATGCTGAGCTAAGGGATCGCATCCTGCGAGAGTCACACAGTTCCACATTGTCAGTCCATCCAGGAGCCTCCAAGATGTACAAAGACATGAAGAGGTACTTCTTGTGGTCTGGAATGAAATCGGATGTGACAGAATTTGTACTGAGATGCTTAACATGCCAAAAGGTTAAATTCGAATATCGTAGACCGGGCGGAATGGTACAATCGATGCCAGTTCCGGAGTGGAAAATTCATGATATCTCCATGGATTTTGTTGTAGGACTCCCGCCTGCTGGGGGAGGACTCAACATGATCTGGGTTGTAGTCGATCGCCTTACCAAGGTTACCAGATTCATACCGATGACGGACACCTGGAAGGTAGTGAAGCTAGCTGAGCTATTCGACAAGGAGATTATCAGACATCACGGAGTTCCAAAAACCATAGTATCTGACCGTGACACCAGATTTCTTTCGAGATACTGGAGAGCTACAAGGGAAGCGCTGGGTACAGAATTGAAATTGAGTACCGCCTTCGGGCATGTTCCTTAGACTTTCAGGGGAGTTGGTTAGACAAGCTTCATCTTGTCGAATTTACTTACAATAATAGCTATCATGCCTCGATTAAGATGTCGCCTTTCCAAGCGCTATACGGTAGACCTTGCCGTACACCCTTGTGTTGGGATGAGTCAAGTGAAGCGGTCATCATAGGACCGGAGTATCTTGAGCAAGTGCAAGCTGAAGTTCAGCAGATTCAGCTAATATGAAGGCAGCCCATATAGACAGAAATCCTATGCGGATGTGCGACGACGCGACCTTGAGTTCACCGTGGGCGACCAAGTGTTCTTGCGCGTTTCACCTATGAAGGGTGTCTTCCGATTTGGCCAGAAGGGCAAGCTGAGCCCAAAATTTGTAGGGCCATATGCTATTACCGAAAGAGTTGGATCCGTAGCCTACAGGTTAGCATTACCTGAGGACTTGGGGCATGTCCATGATGTATTTCATGTGTCACAACTCAAGAAGTACATCGCCGATCCTTCTCATGTCTTAGAGCCCGAGAGACTCTCCATCGAGCCGACTTTGCGATATGTTGAAACCCCGGTGAGAATCCTGGATAGGAAGACCAGAGACACTCGCCATAAGTCTATACGAATGGTGAAGGTCCTATGGTCAAACCATGATGTAGAAGAAGCGACATGGGAGTTGGAAGATGCCATGAAGGCTAAGTACCCACAGTTATTCATAGACTAAAGAGTCTAGTATTTAGTAATACGGGTACGCGTCGTACCCCTTTTAAGGGGGGTAGAGCCCTCTTGCATTTGCATTGCTTCGGGGTAAGCATTGCATAGTGTGTAGGTATTGTAATAGACTTTTGTATGGCACATGTAGTGCAGAGCGTATGTGTAATCTGTGTGTATGGATGTGTATGTACAATGTGTGATGATGTGTATTGTGAATTGCATTGTTGTATTGTGGAATGGTATGAATGGAAGTGACAAATTGTGTATGTAAATTCGTATTGTGCTTAGATTGTGTATGCTTGTAATGCGGAAGGAAGTAAACACCTCATAGGTGTAGTAAGACACATTATGGCGATTGGTTGCATAATGACTAGAATTATAAAACTATTAAACCTTGAGCAACTTTGAGGGCAAAGTTTCTTAAGGGGGGTAGATTGAAATACCCCGTAATTAAAAATAGTGATTAATTAGGCTAATGAATAATTTAGAAGCTTAATTATGCATAAATAATCATGAGGGAACAAACCCCGAAGAAAACGGATCCTTAAAATGGATTAAAAACACTAACGAACCTTAAAGCGCGTTTTTCGAGGTAACCGGGAAAACGTGAGTTTAAGCGGGTCAAATAGACTCGTAACAATTTTGGTCAACTAAATAGTCACTAATAAATAATAGTGAAGCTTTAGAACCAATAAAATCAATAAAACGAGAAATTAGTAAAAATTGTCAAAAACGGAAAGTTGTGGGGTAGAAACATAATGAACCAAGACTTATGTGTCCACTTTTGAAATAAAAAGTAAAGGTGGTATGTGTGTGCTGTGTGTGTCCGATTTGGACCCCCTCTCACACCCTCACCTATCTCCTTTATTTACAAAAGACAAAACAATTAAAAAGCAATAAAGTAACCCCCACCCTCACTTTACTCTGTCTCCTCTATTTCATTCTCTTCACTCACGTAGAACTCCCCCTCCTTCTCCTCTCTATTCTTCTTCTTCTCCAACCGGTGGCCATGGAAGTTTAAGAGAAACACTAGTAGAAAAAGGGCCTATTTCGGCGGTTCCAATGGGCCTATTTCGGCGGTTGTAAACCGCTGAAATGAGCACCGCCGAAATAGGTACCCCTATCTCGGCGGTTCTTATATAACAACCACTGAGATAGACCCATGGGATTGACCAATGATGAGTTTGACCATGAGTCTATCTTGGCGGTTCTTATATAACAACCGCCGAGATAGACTCATGGTCAAACTTAGCATCGGTCAATCCCATGGGTCTATCTCGGCGGTTGTTATCTAAGAACCGCCGAGATAGGGGTATTTTTTTTGTTTTTTTCCATCCTAGCTTATATATATATATATATATTCACCGCATTTGTTTCAATGAGACCTGTAATAAAGCTTCATCCATAAAGGGATCTCCAGCACACATTTTAAAAGTTATAAAGCTCCCAATGAATACCAACGACGCACCACAATTTGAGAGTTAACAAAACCAATGCAATTACACTTATTTACACACTTTCATTACAAATAAAAAACAACATTACAATTCAAATCTACCATTACACCAACCACAAGTGTACAGAGTTACAATTACATACTCCAAAAGTTCACAAAACATCTTCATGATCATCAATTCATTAAACTTGTGCAGACGAACTCCGACCATTCCTCAAGCATCTCAACAATTTGAGCATCATCATACTGACCATCTTTGAACACTTGTTCATAAGCCTTGAAAAAAAATGAACAATAATCTAAAACGTACAAGTCTAACAACATGTAAAGATCATAATTGAAACTTTCAAAGAATGTTACCATGTCTAACAAGTGCTCTGGTAAAAGGTTTGCCGCTCCTACTATGTCACTCATGAATCTCATGACATAGTATCCACATTCTGAACCCCTAGGCTGCACCGGACACTATACAAACGCACATTGAAAATACATAACTGGTCCCTCTCATCTCACAAACGTACGGAACACCGAGAATTATAGTGGTTCGGCCAATAATCCAGCCTACATCCACTTCTAGACAATATCTTTATTCCTTCTTTGGTGTTACAACTTTAGAGAGCTTTCTAGTGTTTTCCCTCTCTTCTCATCTTGTGTCCCTTTACAAATGAGCCTCTCATCTCTATTTATAGACTTTCTAGGGTGAGGTCTATCTGTTAACCTTTGTACATGTGTTATCACTTTATTAGAGTAACCTTCTTTATTTGGCACTTCTCTCCATGTAAAGCCTTCCGGTCTCATAGTGTAGGATGCGGGATCCGGTCATAGAGCACGGGGTCGGAATACGGGACCCGGTCATAGAGTACGGGGCCGGAATATAGGTCCCGATCATAGAGTGCGGGCCAGAATACGGGACCCGATCATGGAGTGCGGGCCGGAATATAGGACCTGGTCATGCGGCCTAGGACCCGGATTGATGCTTGGTGCCCAAATTGGAGCCCGAACAGGGTCCTGAAGGAGGCTCATGGTCTGGGCCGGGGTCTAAGGTGTGGACCGCTTTGACCTTTGGTCTTCGTCACATTCTTGCCCTTCTCATCAGTCCCACAAGTTCTACTTTTGTGCTTAAAAATGGAACTTACAAAAAAGAGATAGAAATTTACATTTTTCTCCTTTCTCCTATCCCCTAGTCCCACAAGTTCTTTTTCTTTAGTTTTTACAAAGATACATGAACTTACAAAAAATTGGTACAATTAGTACAACCAAAAGTCCCACAAGTGTTTTTCTTATGAATCTGAAAAATTGGTAATGCTGGGACATAAATCTTTGAGATAATATATCTTGATGGACGGATCCCATAATATCTTGATGGATGGATCCCCTGATGTTCTGATATATAATACTTAAGAATGCCAGAAATCCAGAAGTCCAGAAGTCCATAATAAGATCTTCATGAAGGAGACCAATGGTTCTTTTTATAAGAACCATTCCCTTTTTGAAAGGGTGAAATAATATGATGATTAAATCTTTGCTTATACTAGCCAAAGGATGATAGTTCACTTAAAGGGAGAATAAAGATAATATATTTTCCCAATTTTGCTTATGCTAGCCAAAGGATGGTACTTGTGATTCAAGTATGGTGCGGCATCCCACACCTAACAATGCACCTGAAATACTCCAACCTTGATATGTGGTTTAAATATCAAACTATGTTATATAAAGGCTAAAAGTGCCTTAGGAACATCAGTGTACAATTTTAAACCATAGTAAAATGCAATAAAACGCTAAGATACAGTTTGAGCAAAAACATGCTCTAAGCTATGAGTGAACTTGGTTAGGACCCAAAGAGCCTACCAACTTAATAATATTCAATTATGATTTAATAAGGCTAAATAATTCCTTAGGAAACCTTGGTGGGCAGTCAAACCAAATAAAACACAAGCAAATACCTTAAAGTCGATATGAGCAAAAATGTGCTCTAGGCTTGGGATAAATGTGTATAAGACCTAATGGTCATACCTATACTTTATAAATATGTTAATGAACATATTAAATCAATTACCAAAGAAAACCAAGCTTGAAAACAAGTTAAAACACAAAATGTGCTTTAAGGAGTCTTAAAGCACGTTTTTGAAAAATTGTCTTGTAAATGAGTTTTGAATGGCTAAATGTCCATCATTACTCTTTAATTAACATGTGTACTATATAGTATCACATTTGGGTGGCTATATTAATGGGAAATAAAAAATTTCACTTCTATGTGCCTTAGTTTGTGAATAGTAACTTTTATAAGCTAGTTTGTAACATATAATGTTATAAGTAATTAAATTGGTCAACAAAGACTATTATACCCTCCTAGGCATATGGGGGCCGGTTTTTCATGGTGTGAGTCACCAATATGTAAAAGAATCAAATAAGTGAAGTTAAGCTTAAAGTAAAGTACTATTTGCTTTATAAGTTACACATATCTTCTTAAAGCAATCTTATCTCATTCTCTCCTTTCCTCCCTCCATTTCACACGGTCCCAACTTCTTCTTCCTCTCTTCTTCTTGTTCTCTCTCGGTAATATAGCACCACCACCATGGAAGTCCACCTTTGAACTCTTGTAAAATCTAGCTCACTTATCCAAATTTAATTTCAAGACCACCATTCTTCTAGTTGGAGCAAGCTCTACACTTCTATCTTTTCAAATCTTCAAAAGCCTCATTTCGGTGCCAAGGAGATTCACCATTGATGGAGCTTGAGCTCACCTTTTCACATATTATTGTTCTCCTTTGCTTCAAGGTAAGGAAACTCAAAGAAAAATGATGTTTCCTTCATGTTTTGTGTCGTCCGAAAATTCACCTCACCATGGTGTATTTATCTTGCTTGTTTTAGCTTCATTTGAA
This sequence comes from Limonium bicolor, assembly GCA_023374045.1. Classification (NCBI taxonomy): domain Eukaryota; kingdom Viridiplantae; phylum Streptophyta; class Magnoliopsida; order Caryophyllales; family Plumbaginaceae; genus Limonium; species Limonium bicolor. Next base: position 48,494,484 of record CM041780.1, on the reverse strand, counting down.
TCTTCCAAGGGCTAGGAGGAGTCCTCTCTTGATACTTGTTCAAGTTCTCTTCCAATTCCAAGGTAAAACAATTACCTTAATGTGTTAAAACAATATGTGTAACTAGGGTTTACAATGAGATGAAGCATAATGCTTGAATACTCATTCTATTATTTGTACATTGTTTAGAAGTTGACAAACAACCAAACACCCCACCGGTTTTACAAGGAAACAAGAAAGAAGTTTGAGAGGAAAAGAGGTAAACAAACTATCTCAATGTAGTTTAAATGCATTAGGAAATGAGCTTGATTTGCTTAATAAAATACCTAAGGAGCCAATGGCGAATGAGCTAGTAAAATGCTCTCAAGGAGTTTATTAAGGGCATATGTATTGTTGGGTGTATTTGCAGGTCAAAGGCATTACTTATGTGGGAAATTCAGTGTTTAAGGTTTATGCAATTTAAGGGCCTAAGAGCCATGTTGTTTAAGGGCCTAAGTGCCAAGCAATTTAAGTTATGCACTATATTTGATGTAGTGCTAAATGTGTGAAGTTTGTGTATAAAAATGTGTTTGATGGATTTTAGGTGTTTTGAATGAAATAAGGTAAAAGCCTAAGTGTTTGGATGTGAGTATATACAAGAGAAGCTATGGCCAAATTTGGGAAAAATGTGTGAGAAGTTCTAAGCGTTTTAAATGGTCTTGGTGATCTAGGAAGTGTTAAAGGTGAATAAATGTTTACTTGAGAAGAAAACATGTGTTAAGGTGATTTAGAGTGATGCAAGGATTTAGGTGTTATCTTGGAAGTTCTAGGAATTCAATGTGTGTTTTGAGAGTGTATTGAAAAGTCTTGAAGAAGTTTGTTTAGGGTTTGGGTGATGTTGATGAATGAGGAGAATGATGTTTAAGTAAGGTTTTGAGAAAAGAATTCAAGGAGTTGTAAAAAGGAGATTTAGTTAGTAAGAAAAGGAGTTGAGAGATGATGTTAAGGTGTAGAGGAACACCTTGGTGTAGTAGTCATTATTGGTGAACTACCACTTAGAAATCTTAAGGAGAAAACATCCTAAGTGCTAGGAATTTTGTAAGAAATTTGTGAATGATAAGATGGTTTTGGTGAGTGATTTAAAGAGTTTAGCACATGGCTAAAGGTGTGTTGATGTGCCAAATGATGTTAGGAAATATTATAAGGCTTTAGGAGAAGTTTGGTGAAATTGGTTAAGTGTTTAAAGACTTGGAAATTGAATGTTTTGCCGTGTCCGAACTTCCGTCCGGACATGGAAGTTCGGACAGGCTCTGTTGGGTAAAGGATTTTCTCATTCTCGAACTGTGTCCGAACTTGGGAAGTCCGGACACAAGTTCGGACGTGACTGTTTCTATCTGGGATTTACTCTCGAACTGTGTCCGAACTTGGAAGTCCGGACACAAGTTCGGACGTGTGTATGGTTTTCAGTATTAGGTCGCGGCTTGCGTCCGAACTTGGAAGTTCGGACACAAGTTCGGACAAGGTGTTGTATGGACCAAAAACATTGTTTAAGGTATGGAAATGATGTGTAATGATGGGGATTGATGGTTAATGATGTTTTGAGGTTGTTAAGGACTTGTTAGGTGAGTTTTAATGACAATTAAGTGGGTGAAAAGTTGTAATAAAAGGTGAAAGTAAAACAAGTTAAAAAGTGAAGTTATGTAACTAAGTTAACGGGGAAAGTTAAGCATTAGACATTAAATAATCAAGCAAACCCCGATGTTAATAAAAACACATGTGATGTTAACAGTTGTTCGTGAATCGCTCGAGGAACATAAGTGGACGTGGTAAAGTGGACTCCGGTGACAGGTATGGTTTTCTTGCAACCTGTGTCCTACCGGATTACACCGGCTTGTATGCCAATGTGTTTTTCTGTATGTTTGCCACGTTGTAAGATAAAACATGTAATGAGTTTACAGTAATTCATATATGTGGCGTGTTCAACTCCGATACCATTTACCTCAGCGGTGTTAACCTTAGTTAACTGAGTCTAGGATCACATGAGAGTTCGGTATTCGGAGTAAACGACCCGAACCATGGGACGTTCTAACCACGGCTATGCGTGTGTTAATTGTGTGATATGTGTTTGCGAATGTAGGGATCTCCCTTGTGTGTTTAACCCAGTTGTAATTCTGTATGGTGTGTAGTTATGATAGACTCCATAGTGGGGTTCTAACTAATATCTAAAGTAAGTATGTACTAACAGTAGTGAGGAATCCGGTTTGGCCGGTCGCGCGTTGTTTGGGAGAGGGTATCCTTTGTAGCCTTACCCTTCTCTTTGTTATGGTTGTTTCCCTCACGGGTTATGATCTCCCATTAGCTTATTCCAAAGCTTAGCTATTCTGACTTATGATCGGTTTAGGGGGAACATGTGTTTGTGTGGTGTGTTCGGGCCTCCAAACCCGAACCGCCTTAACTTAAGTTACTCGTCCAACTATTAGGACGGTAATGAGTGTTGTTGTTATTGTATAACGGCTTATCATGAGACTGGCAACATTCTCTAGGCTCACCAGTGTATAAACAATGTTTGGGTCGGTTCCTAAGAGAACCACTCCCGTTATGTTATGTATTCTTGTTGTGATGCAATATGTATTGCGGTATTATGTTGTGCACGTGGAAACGTGCAAGGTGTTGTTAAGTGTTTATGTAGTGTATGTTGTAGGTTGTATAATGTGGAGCGTGTGGATCATGGATATGATTCCCAGTTTGTGATAAGAGGCATTTAAGGAAAACCCGATTTAAGGGTATGTGCCGTCTATTAAGGAAGTAGCTCCATTAGAGGAGGAATACTCTAGGGATGATGAATACCATGAGTGACTTATTAAGTAAGGATATATTATCCGTTTGTTGAGCCCGTTGAGGCGAATGATTATGTGTTGTGTGTTTACAGTTGCATGTATGATTTAAAAATAATCAACCGCATGCTAAGACGACAATTAGTTGTGCGTGGCCCGGTAGTATGTGGGCTGCGGGATTACCATACCAGCAAAGGTGCTGAGCCCCTTGGGGGCCACCCTTTCTCTTCTTTTCCTATTTCAGGTACGAAGTGCTGGAAGCCGTTCGAGAGTAGGACGGGTAGTCGTTGTACATGGGTAATCGTTTATGTTGTATATATATACAGTAGGTGTAGTAAGACCGGAATTGTTATCGGCATTAGTTATAAGTACTCGGTATAGTTGGAAGGTGTACGTTGTTGTTGTTGTTAATGGAAAGGGATAGTAATGTGTAGTCGCTCGGGAATTTAGCCCATCAGACCGGTACAATGTATGTGTATTAGCCTTTTAGCCACGTGGGTGGTTAACGGCGTGTAACACCAACGAGATAAGTAATGTGATGAAGTTGTTTTTCCGCTGCAGTTTATTGTAAGTGTGTTAATGTTGGATGGGGTGTTACAAAAAGTGGTATCAGAGCGAAGTATCGCTCTGATGACTGAATTACCGAGCTTAGGAAGTACCGAGTTAGGATTTAAGTACTTTGGGTTAAGGGTTGAGTGATAGTGTGAGAGATACGCTAGATAGGAATTACCAGTGTGTACTGGAAACCTACAATCTCCATCCCACCCTCCACAGTCCCTGTTATATAACTTGGGAAGAACGCCAGAGAGATGGAAGTCCACTCTCATACTCGGGAATACCCGATCTGGCTGTTATTATATACCTTTAGGGTACGGAGAACCTGTCACACGGTAGATCCCGAAAACTGGGAATCCCGGAGACGGTCTCCATCTAAACAATGTTAACCGCATTCCATAGCGATGAATGAAGGATCTTGTGTATAAAGGAATAGAATTTCCGGCAACCTGGGTCGACATGCAAAGCAGTCGAGAGTAACCAGCTTGCAACGCACCGACCGTGCAACAGGCAAGAAGTGGATTAGTGAAACCCGAGACGAGTGTCTACGGGACCACAGTTGATAACAATACACCAACAGTGTACCAACCGACAAAGGAACTACAACGTAGTGCCCAAACAAGAGACAAGTCTCAGTAACCACGACAAGTGCGTGGAACGGGCTATAAGGAGGATACAATACTAAGAAAAAGGGTCTCCTAGAATGGGAAACACCCTAGTTAATGATTATCATGTGAAAACAGTGAGAAGTTACCCAGAAGAGTTATTATGAAGACAGTAAGATCAGTGAGGGCCAACAAGGCCACTGATGACAGTATGGGTAAAAACAATACCATAACCAGTATGTGTTAAACCGATAGCCAGTTAGCATGGCGCACTTGCCATAGCAAGTGCTGCTATAACAGGGCTGTTCGGGAAATTTATAACCACTACAAGTACTTAGTAAAGTACCACGAAGTTAAGTGTGAACATTATGACCATGGGAGGGCTTAACAGCCTGACCTTTGTAATTGGAAGTACACCAGTCAGCAAGAAGCTAGACTTGGTTAAGGTAAGAAGATGTGTGGAACCATGAGAATTTTTCTTTCAACCCAGATTTATTCAACCCTTTTCTTTCAAAACCAAATTTTCTTTCAAACCAACACTTCCTTCCAACCTTCTTTTAAACCAAACCAGTAAAACCAAGGACAGTTGACAAGGATACAACAATGGATAAACTTTCCCTCGATTAAGTTCGGGAAGCAGGGAATGAATATTGTCACGGGACAATATAAGGGAGTTGGCAACAGAATACTTCACCTAGGCGTGTGACGGACACTACGAGTGTACCAACTGTGTTGTGGGACGACCACACTCCGATAGGAGCTTGTGGGCCTGACAGACCTACTTATGGGTTAGTTGGGTAAGTAGCAATGTATCAGTATGGTGCCCCACATAGGTATACGAGTGGAGTCCGAAACACGGGAGGTAGTTGACTCCGTCTACGGTCAGCAGCATGAATCAAACAAGAGCTAAGGATTACAAGGAATAGTTGAAGTTAAGGAACTCAGTTAAATTAACGAGACTAAAGGAATTAGTGAATTCATTTCAAGGAAATGTTTAAGAGTCAAGAGTGCGAAGTGCACTAACTGTAATGTAAAGACATCGTATACGTCTTAAGGATCATCAGGGATAAACATGTTAGCTGGAACGGTGACCCAGCCTGTACCAAGCAAATGCCTAATGTGGACACATTAATGTGCAATGAACGGGATGAAAATCCCCAGAATGAGTACCTACACTACCAGGAAATGTTGATCTTCACAAAAGGAGATAATAAGCCATTTAAGAACGCAAACGGCGTGGCTAAGGGAATGTACCAATAAGTGTGAAACAAATGTAAGGCATAACGTAACAACACCCAGGAGCAATCCTTGAGGGGTGTTCGCATCAACAATTGTTGAACGAAATGACGTGACAGAAACACGAGGGTTGAAACTAACACCCAGTTTAGACATAAGTTGTCAGGAGACGGACTGACAACCTAAGGGGAATCCCATGAAAGGAAACGTGATGCAACGACTTGTCATGGAGCCCAATATATATCCAAACCATGTAATATTGTACAGAGAAGTACATGTGTGTGGACAGCCTACAATGAGCTCAGCTCAAGGCAAATAAGGCTTATAAGCCATAAGCAATATATGTTATATAAATTCGATTGATGGTATAAGTGAATAGAGTGGTAAACGAACCACTGCATTAAGAGTGGGGATACCTCTCGATATTGTGACACCGCAGGAGCGGTAATTATGTGAATCAAGTTCAAGAAGTATGTTAAGGGTGGACGATGTTATTATTGAAAGAGAGCAATTAGCTTAGTAGTATGTGTATAAAGTGAAGCACCTGGCTGAATAATGCCGGCTTGTGACTCGAATGATTAATGCTCAAGGAGCATTCAGTAGTCATCCAAATGAGTGATGAACCATAATACGAATGATGTAAGTATATGTGTGGAAGTTAGTGTGACAGTAAATACCATGTAAGTTATGTTATGCAATGGGTAAGAGCACGGTTCGCAGCTGGCGACCGTTGTATCAATGTTATTGAGTAATAATGTGGCAGATAAGACCAGTTGTGAGTTAAACTCAGTGGAGATGTAAGGTAAGCGATGTTACACAGACTGGGCAATAAGCCAATGGTCGGTACTATGTGATGAGGAACTCAGTGTGAATTCCATGGCGAATCGCATAAGGGATTTACTGTCAAGAGTTTACACCTCTGCACTCTGTATGACTGAGTGTTTTGGTATTACACTTGAGTAGTAATGATCGAGTGGGATAGCTAGGAATTGGAAACATGTAATTGTGGAGCAATAATGTTATAATGGCCGATGCATAGGAAATGCAAGGCCGCACCAATAAAAAAGTACTTGTACAAAACCAAATGTGGAGACATGATTAACAGTAAGTGACTACAGTAGCACTACCGCCAATATCGGTATGGAATATACCCCAAATGTTGTAAATAGCTGAGAGAGCACTACACACTAGGTAGTAGCTCAATCTCAACCGACAGTAAGTCGGAAGGGAACAAGTCAATCATTGTGAAATACATAGCTGTATACACAGTAAATTGTTATGGAAGTGGATAGAAAGTGTATAACTCACCGAATTCGCTAACGGTAAGAGATACCACGCGTCGGTTGAGAAACCATTGTTACCAAGATGAAGGTCACAATTGGGGATGTGTAATACAGAAATAAGAAACAAATGGGGCAATTAAGCTCTACAGTTACTAGAGTTTCGCAGCAGAAACTAGTGAGCCAGTGATTCAAGTGTTGAATGTACATGGTGAACATGAGTGGATGGCTAATTATTAACGCCTAGAAGCCTAACAGGCCAGAATCGAAACCAACTAAGAGTTTTGACAAACTCCAATGAGAATTCTTGGTTTAGGAACTAAACCGCCAATATGGTTAAGATCCTCTAATCAGAATCCATTGTGTAATAGACCGCGTGGAAGTTAAAACACTTCACGACGGCAGAACATTTAAGCCAATGTTTAGTGATTGATTACGTGGGCGTAATCCCTTTTAAGGGGGGGTAGAGCGCAAAACCACTTAGTGTATATTACCGTACAATGTACGTGGTGTATGTGATTATATTGTGCATAGCACAAAATTATTGTTTTGATGATTGGTGTGTGTGTGTTACGTAAACATACACATTCATTCATGGTTTAATTGTGGTAATTGCGCACAGAAGATGCGAATACCATTGTGATAAGTGTGTGTGTTGTTAACAGTTGTGTGTGATAGTACAAGTGTGGGGTAGAGAACTCCCGGGGGAACAAAAGCCCCGACAGTGTATAAAGGTAAACCAGGTGTTGTATTTTGATAAAATATATGTGTATATATATATACTTTATAGTGATGCATGAAAGGGTATGAAACCGACATAGAACCTAGTGAGAATGAGATTCCATAGGCAACAGGATTAAATGTATGGGAATAACTGATAGACGAGTTCTATCTTTGGAGATGTATGATCATGATTAGAATGATTAAAAAGATAGAAAATTGGAAATGAGTGATTTATTTGATGCTTGAAAATGAAGTGGGAGGTGGAACTTGATTTGCATGTGATCAAGGGAAGCCGAACACAAATTGGAGTAGAAGGATAGTTCAACACTGATGCTGATCACATCAGGGTTGGATGATTCTTGAAGCTCCCTATAAGTGGTCACAAACAACCACGCTAAGAAAAGAAGCAAAGAGCTTAAGTTGGACTTGGAGTTGTGTGTGTTTTCAAAAGGATTTTCAGTTGGTATTTATAAAACGTTGATAGATACTCTATATAATTAAAGTTCTCTTACTTAACCTCACAAGGAATTTTAAATTTAAGTGATTGTTTTGACCTCCCAAAGGCACGGGGACGGAAGGTGTCCATCGCGACCGGGTTCTGCGGGATCACAGTGTATATCAAGGATATTTTTGATTGCTATACATGCTCTGACATGTTGTGTGGTATGTGTAATGAATGTTGTTTTGACTTTGATTTCCTAAAGTGTATACTATCAAGGCCTATGAGTCTAAATGTGTTGTGTACATAGACCTAAGTGTCTGAAGACTGTTATGTTGTGGGGACCTATGTGTCCAAATGTTGTTATGTTACCAAGACCAGTGAGTCAAAGGGGTTGTTATGTATGTGTAAGTGTTGTTAAGATACCCGGACCATAGAGTCCGAGGTTATCATGTGGATATGTTATGTTATGTGTGGATGTGAATGTGTTGCCCGGACCATTAAGTCCGAGGTTGTGATGTAAAGTGTGTTTGGTTATGGAAGTTTATTTCCAAGTAATCCCCGTATTCTGATTTAATGATGTGTGGAAAGTGTGAACTTCGAGGACGAAGTTCTTTTAAGGGGGGTAGATTGAAATACTCCAAACCTTGATATGTGGTTTAAATATCAAACTATGTTATATAAAGGCTAAAAGTGCCTTAGGAACATCAGTGTACAATTTTAACCATAGTAAAATGCAATAAAACGCTAAGATACAGTTTGAGCAAAAAATGCTCTAAGCTATGAGTGAACTTGGTTAGGACCCAAAGAGCCTACCAAGACTTAATAATATTCAATTATGATTTAATAAGGCTAAATAATTCCTTAGGAAACCTTGGTGGGCAGTCAAACCAAATAAAACACAAGCAAATACCTTAAAGTCAATATGAGCAAAAATGTGCTCTAGCTTGGGATAAATGTGTATAAGACCTAATGGTCATACCTATACTTTATAAATATGTTAATGAACATATTAAATCAATTACCAAAGAAAACCAAGCTTGAAAACAAGTTAAAACACAAAATGTGCTTTAAGGAGTCTTAAAGCACGTTTTTGAAAAATTGTCTTGTAAATGAGTTTTGAATGGCTAAATGTCCATCATTACTCTTTAATTAACATGTGTACTATATAGTATCACATTTGGGTGGCTATATTAATGGGAAATCAAAAATTTCACTTCTATGTGCCTTAGTTTGTGAATAGTAACTTTTATAAGCTAGTTTGTAACATATAATGTTATAAGTAATTAAATTGGTCAACAAAGACTATTATACCCTCCTAGGCATATGGGGCCGGTTTTTCATGGTGTGAGTCACCAATATGTAAAAGAAATCAAATAAGTGAAGTTAAGCTTAAAGTAAAGTACTATTTGCTTTATAAGTTACAAATATCTTCTTAAAGCAATCTTATCTCATTCTCTCCTTTCCTCCCTCCATTTCACACGGTCCCAACTTCTTCTTCTCCTCTCTTCTTCTTGTTCTCTCTCGGTAATATAGCACCACCACCATGGAAGTCCACCTTTGAACTCTTGTAAAATCTAGCTCACTTATCCAAATTTAATTTCAAGACCACCATTCTTCTAGTTGGAGCAAGCTCTACACTTCTATCTTTTCAAATCTTCAAAAGCCTCATTTCGGTGCCAAGGAGATTCACCATTGATGGAGCTTGAGCTCACCTTTTCACATATTATTGTTCTCCTTTGCTTCAAGGTAAGGAAACTCAAAGAAAAATGATGTTTCCTTCATGTTTTGTGTTGTCCGAAAATTCACCTCACCATGGTGTATTTATCTTGCTTGTTTTAGCTTCATTTGAATCTTCCAAGGGCTAGGAGGAGTCCTCTCTTGATACTTGTTCAAGTTCTCTTCCAATTCCAAGGTAAAACAATTACCTTAATGTGTTAAAACAATATGTGTAACTAGGGTTTACAATGAGATGAAGCATAATGCTTGAATACTCATTCTATTATTTGTACATTGTTTAGAAGTTGACAAACAACCAACACCCCACCGGTTTTACAAGGAAACAAGAAAGAAGTTTGAGAGGAAAAGAGGTAAACAAACTATCTCAATGTAGTTTAAATGCCTTAGGAAAATGAGCTTGATTTGCTTAATAAAATACCTAAGGAGCCAATGGCGAATGAGCTAGTAAATGCTCTCAAGGAGTTTATTAAGGGCATATGTATTGTTGGTGTATTTGCAGGTCAAAGGCATTACTTATGTGGGAAATTCAGTGTTTAAGGTTTATGCAATTTAAGGGCCTAAGAGCCATGTTGTTTAAGGGCCTAAGTGCCAAGCAATTTAAGTTATGCACTATATTGTGATGTAGTGCTAAATGTGTGAAGTTTGTGTATAAAAATGTGTTTGATGGATTTTAGGTGTTTTGAATGAAATAAGGTAAAAACCTAAGTGTTTGGATGTGAGTATATACAGAGAAGCTATGGCCAAATTTGGGAAAATGTGTGAGAAGTTCTAAGTGTTTTAAATGGTCTTGGTGATCTAGGAAGTGTTAAAGGTGAATAAATGTTTACTTGAGAAGAAAACATGTGTTAAGGTGATTTAGAGTGATGCAAGGATTTAGGTGTTATCTTGGAAGTTCTAGGAATTCAATGTGTGTTTTGAGAGTGTATTGAAAGTCTTGAAGAAGTTTGTTTAGGGTTGGGTGATGTTGATGAATGAGGAGAATGATGTTTAAGTAAGGTTTTGAGAAAAGAATTCAAGAGTTGTAAAAAGGATTTAGTTAGTAAGAAAAGGAGTTGAGAGATGATGTTAAGGTGTAGAGGAAACACCTTGGTGTAGTAGTCATTATTGGTGAACTACCACTTAGAAATCTTAAGGAGAAAACATCCTAAGTGCTAGGAATTTTGTAAGAAATTTGTGAATGATAAGATGGTTTTGGTGAGTGATTTAAAGAGTTTAGCACATGGCTAAAGGTGTGTTTGATGTGCCAAATGATGTTAGGAAACATTATAAGGCTTTAGGAGAAGTTTGGTGAAATTGGTTAAGTGTTTAAAGACTTGGAAATTGAATGTTTTGCCGTGTCCGAACTTCCGTCCGGACATGGAAGTTCGGACAGGCTCTGTTGGGTAAAGGATTTTCTCATTCTCGAACTGTGTCCGAACTTGGGAAGTCCGGACACAAGTTCGGACGTGACTGTTTCTATCTGGGATTTACTCTCGAACTGTGTCCGAACTTGGGAAGTCCGGACACAAGTTCGGACGTGTGTATGGTTTTCAGTATTAGGTCGCGGCTTGCGTCCGAACTTGGAAGTTCGGACACAAGTTCGGACAAGGTGTTGTATGGACCAAAACATTGTTTAAGGTATGGAATGATGGGGATTGATGGTTAATGATGTTTTGAGGTTGTTAAGGACTTGTTAGGTGAGTTTTAATGACAATTAAGTGGGTGAAAAGTTGTAATAAAAGGTGAAAGTAAAACAAGTTAAAAAGTGAAGTTATGTAACTAAGTTAACGGGGAAAGTTAAGCATTAGACATTAAATAATCAAGCAAACCCCGATGTTAATAAAACACATGTGATGTTAACAGTTGTTTCGAGAATCGCTCGAGGAACATAAGTGGACGTGGTAAAGTGGACTCCGGTGACAGGTATGGTTTTCTTGCAACCTGTGTCCTACCGGATTACACCGGCTTGTATGCCAATGTGTTTTTCTGTATGTTTGCCACGTTGTAAGATAAACATGTAATGAGTTTACAGTAATTCATATATGTGGCGTGTTCAACTCCGATACCATTTAACCTCGGCGGTGTTAACCTTAGTTAACTGAGTCTAGGATCACATGAGAGTTCGGTATTCGGAGTAAACGACCCGAACCATGGGACGTTCTAACCACGGCTATGCGTGTGTTAATTGTGTGATATGTGTTTGCGAATGTAGGGATCTCCCTTGTGTGTTTAACCCAGTTGTAATTCTGTATGGTGTGTAGTTATGATAGACTCCATAGTGGGGTTCTAACTAATATCTAAAGTAAGTATGTACTAACAGTAGTGAGGAATCCGGTTTGGCCGGTCGCGCGTTGTTTGGGAGAGGGTATCCTTTGTAGCCTTACCCTTCTCTTTGTTATGGTGTTTCCCTCACGGGTTATGATCTCCCATTAGCTTATTCCAAAGCTTAGCTATTCTGACTTATGATCGGTTTAGGGGGAACATGTGTTTGTGTGGTGTGTTCGGGCCTCCAAACCCGAACCGCCTTAACTTAAGTTACTCGTCCAACTATTAGGACGGTAATGAGTGTTGTTGTTATTGTATAACGAGCTTATCATGAGACTGGCAACATTCTCTAGGCTCACCAGTGTATAAACAATGTTTGGGTCGGTTCCTAAGAGAACCACTCCCGTTATGTTATGTATTCTTGTTGTGATGCAATATCTATTGCGGTATTATGTTGTGCACGTGGAAACGTGCAAGGTGTTGTTAAGTGTTGTATGTAGTGTATGTTGTATGTTGTATAATGTGGAGTGTGTGGATCATGGATATGATCCCAGTTTGTGATAAGAGGCGTTTAAGGAAAACCCGATTTAAGGGTATGTGCCGTCTATTAAGGAAGTAGCTCCATTAGAGGAGGAAACTCTAGGGATGATGAATACCATGAGTGACTTATTAAGTAAGGATATATTATCCGTTTGTTGAGCCCGTTGAGGCGAATGATTATGTGTTGTGTGTTTACAGTTGCATGTATGATTTAAAAATAATCAACCGCATGCTAAGACGACAATTAGTTGTGCGTGGCCCGGTAGCATGTGGGCTGCGGGATTACCATACCAGCAAAGGTGCTGAGCCCCTTGGGGGCCACCCTTTCTCTTCTTTTCCTATTTCAGGTACGAAGTGCTGGAAGCCGTTCGAGAGTAGGACGGGTAGTCGTTGTACATGGGTAATCGTTTATGTTGTATATATATACAGTAGGTGTAGTAAGACCGGAATTGTTATCGGCATTAGTTTATAATACTCGGTATAGTTGGAAGGTGTACGTTGTTGTTGTTGTTAATGGAAAGGGATAGTAATGTGTAGTCGCTCGGGAATTTAGCCCATCAGACCGGTACAATGTATGTGTATTAGCCTTGTTAGCCACGTGGGTGGTTAACGGCGTGTAACACCAACGAGATAAGTAATGTGATGAAGTTGTTTTTCCGCTGCAGTTTATTGTAAGTGTGTTAATGTTGGATGGGGTGTTACAAAAAGTGGTATCAGAGCGAAGTATCGCTCTGATGACTGAATTACCGAGCTTAGGAAGTACCGAGTTAGGATTTAAGTACTTTGGGTTAAGGGTTGAGTGATAGCGTGAGAGATACGCTAGATAGGAATTACCAGTGTGTACTGGAAACCTACAATCTCCATCCCACCCTCCACAATCCCTGTTATAAACTTGGGGAAGAACGCCAGAGAGATGGAAGTCCACTCTCATACTCGGGAATACCCGATCTGGCTGTTATATATACCTTTAGGGTACGGAGAACCTGTCACACGGTAGATCCCGAAAACTGGGAATCCCGGAGACGGTCTCCATCTAACAATGTTAACCGCATTCCATAGCGATGAATGAAGGATCTTGTGTATAAAGAATAGAATTTCCGGCAACCTGGGTCGACATGCAAGCAGTCGAGAGTAACCAGCTTTCAACGCACCACCGTGCAACAGGCAAGAAGTGGATTAGTGAAACCCGAGACAAGTGTCTACGGGACCACAGTTGATAAAACAATACACCAACAGTGTACCAACCGACAAAGGAACTACAACGTAGTGCCCAAACAAGAGACAAGTCTCAGTAACCACGACAATACGTGGAACGGGCTTAGGAGGATACAATACTAAGAAAAAGGGTCTCCCAGAATGGGAAACACCCTAGTTAATGATTATCATGTGAAACAGTGAGAAGTCACCCAGAAGTTATTATCAAGACAGTAAGATCAGTGAGGGCCAACAAGGCCACTGATGACAGTATGGGTAAAACAATACCATAACCAGGTATGTGTTAAACCGATAGCCAGTTAGCATGGCGCACTTGCCATAGCAAGTGCTGCTATAACAGGGCTGTTCGGGAAATTTATAACCACTACAAGTACTTAGTAAAGTACCACGAAGTTAAGTGTGAACATTATGACCATGGGAGGGCTTAACAGCCTGACCTTGTAATTGGAAGTACACCAGTCAGCAAGAAGACTTCTTGGTTAAGGTAAGAAGATGTTGTGGAACCATGGAAATTTTTCTTCAACCCAGATTTATTCAAACCCTTTTCTTTTCAAAACCAATTTTCTTTCAAACCACACTTCCTTTCCAACCTTCTTTTAAACCAAACCAGTAAAACCAAGGACAGTTGACAAGGATACAACAATGGATAAACTTTCCCTCGATTAAGTTCGGGAAGCAGGGAATGAATATTGTCACGGGACAATATAAGGGAGTTGGCAACAGAATACTTCACCTAGGCGTGTGACGGACACTACGAGTGTACCAACTGTGTTGTGGGACGACCACACTCCGATAGGAGCTTGTGGGCCTGACAGACCTACTTATGGGTTAGTTGGGTAAGTAGCAATGTATCAGTATGGTACCCCACATGTATACGAGTGGAGTCCGAAACACGGGAGGTAGTCGACTCCGTCTACGGTCAGCAGTATAAATCAAACAAGAGCTAAGGATTACAAGGAATAGTTGAAGTTAAGGACTCAGTTAAATTAACGAGACTAAAGGATTAGTGAATTCATTTCAAGGAAATGTTAAGAGTCAAGAGGTGCGAAGTGCACTAACTGTAATGTAAAGACATCGTATACGTCTTAAGGATCCATCAGGGATAAACATGTTAGCTGGAACGGTGACCCAGCCTGTACATGGCAAGCAATGCCTAATGTGGACACATTAATGTGCAATGAACGGATGAAAATTCCAGAATGAGTACCTACACTACCAGGAAATGTTGATCTTCATAAAAGGAGATAATAAGCCATTTAAGAACGCAAACGGCGTGGCTAAGGGAATGTACCAATAAGTGTGAAACAAATGTAAGGCATAACTTAGCAACACCCAGGAGCAATCCTTGAGGGTGTTCGCATCAACAAGTGTTGAACGAAATGACATGACAGAACACAGGGTTGAAACTAACACCCAGTTTAGACATAAGTTGTCAGGAGACGGACTGACAAACCTAAGGGGAATCCCATGAAAGGAAACGTGATGCAACGACTTGTCATGGAGCCCAATATACTATCCAAACCATGTAATATTGTAATACAGAGAAGTACATGTGTGTGGACAGCCTACAATGAGCTCAGCTCAAGGCAAATAAGGCTTATAAGCCATAAGCAATATATGTATATAAATTCGATTGATGGTATAAGTGAATAGAGTGGTAAACGAACCACTGCATTAAGAGTGGGGATACCTCTCGATATTGTGACACCGCAGGAGCGGTTAATTATGTGAATCAAGTTCAAGAAGTAGTTAAGGGTGGACGATGTTATTATTGAAAGAGAGCAATTAGCTTAGTAGTATGTGTAAAAGTGAAGCACCTGGCTGAATAATGCCGGCTTGTGACTCGAATGATTAATGCTCAAGGAGCATTCAGTAGTCATCCAAATGAGTGATGAACCATAATACGAATGATGTAAGTATATGTGTGGAAGTTAGTGTGACAGTAAATACCATGTAAGTTATTGTTATGCAATGGGTAAGAGCACGGTTCGCAGCTGGCGACCGTTGTATCAATGTTATTGAGTAATAATGTGGCAGATAAGACCAGTTGTGAGTTAAACTCAGTGGAGATGTAAGGTAAGCGATGTTACACAGACTGGGCAATAAGCCAATGGTCGGTACTACTGTGATGAGGAACTCAGTGTGAATTCCATGGCGAATCGCATAAGGGATTTACTGTCAAGAGTTTACACCTCTGCACTCTGTATGACTGAGTGTTTTGGTATTACACTTGAGCAGTAATGATCGAGTGGGATAGCTAGGAATTGGAAACATGTTAATGTGGAGCAGCAATAATGTTATAATGGCCGATGCATAGGAAATGCAAGGCCGCACCAATAAAAAGTACTTGTACAAAACCAAATGTGGAGACATGATTAACAGTAAGTGACTACAGTAGCACTAACCGCCAAATATCGGTATGGAATACCCCAAATGTTGTAAATAGCTGAGAGAGCACTACACACTAGGTAGTAGCTCAATCTCAAACGACAGTAAGTCGGAAGGGAACAAGTCAATCATTGTGAAATACATAGCTGTATACACAGTAAATTGTTATGGAAGTGGATAGAAAGTGTATAACTCACCGAATTCGCTAACGGTAAGAGATACCACGCGTCGGTTGAGAAACCATTGTTACCAAGATGAAGGTCACAATTGGGGATGTGTAATACAGAAAGAATAACAAATGGGGCAATTAAGCTCTACAGTTACTAGAGTTTCGCAGCAGAAACTAGTGAGCCAGTGATTCAAGTGTTGAATGTACATGGTGAACATGAGTGGATGCTAATTATTAACGCCTAGAAGCCTAACAGGCCAGAATCGAAACCAACTAAGAGTTTAGACAAACTCCAATGAGAATTCTTGGTTTAGGAACTAAACCGCCAATATGGGTAAGATCCTCTAATCAGAATCCATTGTGTAATAGACCGCGTGGAAGTTAAAACACTTCACGACGCAAGAACATTTTAAGCCAATGTTTAGTGATTGATTACGTGGGCGTAATCCCTTTAAGGGGGGTAGAGCGCAAAACCACTTAGTGTATATTACCGTACAATAGTACGTGGTGTATGTGACTTATATTGTGCATAGCACAAAATTATTTTTTTGATGATTTGTGTGTGTGTGTGTTACGTAAACATACACATTCATTCATGGTTTAATTGTGGTAATTGCGCACAGAAGATGCGAATACCATTGTGATAAGTGTGTGTGTTTGTTAACAGTTTGTGTGTGATAGTACAAGTGTGGGGAGTAGAGAAACTCCCGGGGGAACAAAAGCCCGACAGTGTATAAAGGTAAAACCAGGTGTTGTATTTTGATAAAAATATGTGTATATATATATACTTTATAGTGATGCATGAAAGGTATGAAACCGACATAGAACCTAGTGAGAATGAGATTCCATAGGCAACAGGATTAAAGTGTATGGGAATAACTGATAGATAGAGAAGTTCTATCTTTGGAGATGTATGATCATGATTAGAATGATTAAAAGATAGAAAATTGGAAATGAGTGATTTATTTGACTTGAAAATGAAGTTGTGGGAGGTGGAACTTGATTTGCATGTGATCAAGGGAAGCCGAACACAAATTGGAGTAGAAGGATAGTTCAACACTGATGCTGATCACATCAGGGTTGGATGATTCTTGAAGCTCCCTATAGTGGTCACAAACAACCACGCTAAGAAAAGAAGCAAAGAGCTTAAGTTGGACTTGGAGTTGTGTGTGTTTTCAAAAGGATTTTCAGTTGGTATTTATAAAACGTTGATAGATACTCTATATAATTAAAGTTCTCTTACTAACCTCACAAGGAAATTTTAAATTTAAGTGATTGTTTTGACCTCCAAAGGCACGGGGACGGAAGGTGTCCATCGCGACCGGGTTCTGCGGGATCACAGTGTATATCAAGGATATTTTTGATTGCTATACATGCTCTGACATGTTGTGTGGTATGTGTAATGAATGTTGTTTTGACTTTGATTTCCTAAAGTGTATACTATCAAGGCCTATGAGTCTAAATGTGTTGTGTTACATAGACCTAAGTGTCTGAAGACTGTTATGTTGTGGGGACCTATGTGTCCAAATGTTGTTATGTTACCAAGACCAGTGAGTCAAAGGGGTTGTTATGTATGTGTAAGTGTTGTTAAGATACCCGGACCATAGAGTCCGAGGTTATCATGTGGATATGTTATGTTATGTGTGGATGTGAATGTGTTGCCCGGACCATTAAGTCCGAGGTTGTGATGTAAAGTGTGTTTGGTTATGGAAGTTTATTTCCAAGTAATCCCCGTATTCTGATTTAATGATGTGTGGGAAAGTGTGAACTTCGAGGACGAAGTTCTTTTAAGGGGGGTAGATTGAAATACTCCAAACCTTGATATGTGGTTTAAATATCAAACTATGGTATATAAAGGCTAAAAGTGCCTTAGGAAACATCAGTGTACAATTTTAAACCATAGTAAAATGCAATAAAACGCTAAATACAGTTTGAGCAAAAACATGCTCTAAGCTATGAGTGAACTTGGTTAGGACCCAAAGAGCCTACCAAGACTTAATAATATTCAATTATGATTAATAAGGCTAAATAATTCCTTAGGAAACCTTGGTGGGCAGTCAAACCAAATAAAACACAAGCAAATACCTTAAAGTCGATATGAGCAAAAATGTGCTCTAGGCTTGGGATAAATGTGTATAAGACCTAATGGTCATACCTATACTTTATAAATATGTTAATGAACATATTAAATCAATTACCAAAGAAAACCAAGCTTGAAAACAAGTTAAAACACAAAATGTGCTTTAAGGAGTCTTAAAGCACGTTTTTGAAAAATTGTCTTGTAAATGAGTTTTGAATGGCTAAATGTCCATCATTACTCTTTAATTAACATGTGTACTATATAGTATCACATTTGGGTGGCTATATTAATGGGAAATCAAAAATTTCACTTCTATGTGCCTTAGTTTGTGAATAGTAACTTTTATAAGCTAGTTTGTAACATATAATGTTATAAGTAATTAAATTGGTCAACAAAGACTATTATACCCACCTAGGCATATGGGGGCCGGTTTTTCATGGTGTGAGTCACCAATATGTAAAAGAAATCAAATAAGTGAAGTTAAGCTTAAAGTAAAGTACTATTTGCTTTATAAGTTACAAATATCTTCTTAAAGCAATCTTATCTCATTCTCTCCTTTCCTCCCTCCATTTCACACGGTCCCAACTTCTTCTTCCTCTCTTCTTCTTGTTCTCTCTCGGTAATATAGCACCACACCATGGAAGTCCACCTTTGAACTCTTGTAAAATCTAGCTCACTTATCCAAATTTAATTCAAGACCACCATTCTTCTAGTTGGAGCAAGCTCTACACTTCTATCTTTTCAAATCTTCAAAAGCCTCATTTCGGTGCCAAGGAGATTCACCATTGATGGAGCTTGAGCTCACCTTTTCACATATTATTGTTCTCCTTTGCTTCAAGGTAAGGAAACTCAAAGAAAAATGATGTTTCCTTCATGTTTTGTGTTGTCCGAAAATTCACCTCACCATGGTGTATTTATCTTGCTTGTTTTAGCTTCATTTGAATCTTCCAAGGGCTAGGAGGAGTCCTCTCTTGATACTTGTTCAAGTTCTCTTCCAATTCCAAGGTAAAACAATTACCTTAATGTGTTAAAACAATATGTAACTAGGGTTTACAATGAGATGAAGCATAATGCTTGAATACTCATTCTAATTTGTACATTGTTTAGAAGTTGACAAACAACCAAACACCCCACCGGTTTTACAAGGAAACAAGAAAGAAGTTTGAGAGGAAAAGAGGTAAACAACTATCTCAATGTAGTTTAAATGCCTTAGGAAAATGAGCTTGATTTGCTTAATAAAATACCTAAGGAGCCAATGGCGAATGAGCTAGTAAAATGCTCTCAAGAGTTTATTAAGGGCATATGTATTGTTGGTGTATTTGCAGGTCAATTATGTTTTAGGTAATTATAAGTGGATAATTCAGTGTTTAAGGTTTATGCAATTTAAGGGCCTAAGAGCCATGTTGTTTAAGGGCCTAAGTGCCAAGCAATTTAAGTTATGCACTATATTGTGATGTAGTGCTAAATGTGTGAAGTTTGTATAAAAAATGTGTTGATGGATTTTAGGTGTTTGAATGAAATAAGGTAAAAACCTAAGTGTTTGGATGTGAGTATATACAAGAGAAGCTATGGCCAAATTTGGGAAAAATGTGTGAGAAGTTCTAAGCGTTTTAAATGGTCTTGGTGATCTAGGAAGTGTTAAAGGTGAATAAATGTTTACTTGAGAAGAAAACATGTGTTAAGGTGATTTAGAGTGATGCAAGGATTTAGGTGTTATCTTGGAAGTTCTAGGAATTCAATGTGTGTTTTGAGAGTGTATGAAAAGTCTTGAAGAAGTTTGTTTAGGGTTTGGGTGATGTTGATGAATCGGGAGAATGATGTTTAAGTAAGGTTTTGAGAAAGAATTCAAGGTTGTAAAAAGGAGATTTAGTTAGTAAGAAAAGGAGTTGAGAGATGATGTTAAGGTGTAGAGGAAACACCTTGGTGTAGTAGTCATTTGGGTGAACTACACTTAGAAATCTTAAGGAGAAAACATCCTAAGTGCTAGGAATTTTGTAAGAAATTTGTGAATGATAAGATGGTTTTGGTGAGTGATTTAAAGAGTTTAGCACATGGCTAAAGGTGTGTTGATGTGCCAAATGATGTTAGGAAACATTATAAGGCTTTAGGAGAAGTTTGGTGAAATTGGTTAAGTGTTTAAAGATTGGAAATTGAAGTTTTGCCGTGTCCGAACTTCCGTCCGACATGGAAGTTCGGACAGGCTCTGTTGGGTAAAGGATTTTCTCATTCTCGAACTGTGTCCGAACTTGGGAAGTCCGGCACAAGTTCGGACGTGACTGTTTCTATCTGGGATTTACTCTCGAACTGTGTCCGAACTTGGGAAGTCCGGACACAAGTTCGGACGTGTGTATGGTTTTCAGTATTAGGTCGCGGCTTGCGTCCGAACTTGGAAGTTCGGACACAAGTTCGGACAAGGTGTTGTATGGACCAAAAACATTGTTTAAGGTATGGAAATGATGTGTAATGATGGGGATTGATGGTTAATGATGTTTTGAGGTTGTTAAGGACTTGTTAGGTGAGTTTTAATGACAATTAAGTGGGTGAAAAGTTGTAATAAAATGTGAAAGTAAAACAAGTTAAAATGTAAAGTTATTTAACCAAGTTAACGGGGAAAAGTTATAAGCGTTAGACTTTAACAAACGTGTTACCCCAATGTTAATAAAAACACATGTGATGTTAACAGTTTTTCGAGAATCGCTCGAGGAACATAAGTGGACGTGGTAAAGTGGACTCCGGTGACAGGTATGGGTTTCTTGCAACCTGTGTCCTACCGGATTACACGGCTTGTATGCCAATGTGTTTTTCTGTATGTTTGCCACGTTGTAAGATAAAACATGTAATGAGTTTACAGTAATTCATATATGTGGCGTGTTCAACTCCGATACCATTTAACCTCGGCGGTGTTAACCTTAGTTAACTGAGTCTAGGATCACATGAGAGTTCGGTATTCGGAGTAAACGACCCGAACCATGGGACGTTCTAACCACGGCTATGCGTGTGTTAATTGTGTGATATGTGTTTGCGAATGTAGGGATCTCCCTTGTGTGTTTAACCCAGTTGTATTCTGTATGGTGTGTAGTTATGATACACTCCATAGTGGGGTTCTAACTAATATCTAAAGTAAGTATGTACTAACAGTAGTGAGGAATCCGGTTTGGCCGGTCGCGCGTTGTTTGGGAGAGGGTATCCTTTGTAGCCTTACCCTTCTCTTTGTTATGGTTGTTTCCCTCACGGGTTATGATCTCCCATTAGCTTATTCCAAAGCTTAGCTATTCTGACTTATGATCGGTTTAGGGGGAACATGTGTTTGTGTGGTGTGTTCGGGCCTCCAAACCCGAACCGCCTTAACTTAAGTTACTCGTCCAACTATTAGGACGGTAATGAGTGTTGTTGTTATGTATAACGGGCTTATCATGAGACTGGCAACATTCTCTAGGCTCACAGTGTATAAACAATGTTTGGGTCGGTTCCTAAGAGAACCACTCCCGTTATGTTATGTATTCTTGTTGTGATGCAATATCTATTGCGGTATTATGTTGTGCACGTGGAAACGTGCAAGTGTTGTTAAGTGTTGTATGTAGTGTATGTTGTAGGTTGTATAATGTGGAGCGTGTGGATCATGGATATGATTCCCAGTTTGTGATAAGAGGCATTTAAGGAAAACCCGATTTAAGGGTATGTGCCGTCTATTAAGGAAGTAGCTCCATTAGAGGAGGAACACTCTAGGGATGATGAATACCATGAGTGACTTATTAAGTAAGGATATATTATCCGTTTGTTGAGCCCGTTGAGGCGAATGATTATGTGTTGTGTGTTTACAGTTGCATGTATGATTTAAAAATAATCAACCGCATGCTAAGACGACAATTAGTGTGCGTGGCCCGGTAGTATGTGGGCTGCGGGATTACCATACCAGCAAAGGTGCTGAGCCCCTTGGGGGCCACCCTTTCTCTTCTTTTCCTATTTCAGGTACGAAGTGCTGGAAGCCGTTCGAGAGTAGGACAGGTAGTCGTTGTACATGGGTAATCGTTTATGTTGTATATATATACAGTAGGTGTAGTAAGACCGGAATTGTTATCGACATTAGTTATAAGTACTCGGTATAGTTGGAAGGTGTACGTTGTTGTTGTTGTTAATGGAAAGGGATAGTAATGTGTAGTCGCTCGGGAATTTAGCCCATCAGACCGGTACAATGTATGTGTATTAGCCTTGTTAGCCACGTGGGGTTAACGGCGTGTAACACCAACGAGATAAGTAATGTGATGAAGTTGTTTTCCGCTGCAGTTTATTGTAAGTGTGTTAATGTTGGATGGGGTGTTACAGCACCCATTACAGGCGACCAGAGCTCCTGATGGGGCCAGAGATGGGTTTTTTTGTGGCTCGATGGCCGGGTTTCATTTCAACCCAAAGTGTTACTTTTCAAGGCACAAGTGCCTGCGGCTCGTTGGCCGGTGTTACTTTCAAGCATGATAGCCTGCGGCTCGTGGCCGGTGCTTACTTTCAAGGGCATGATAGCATGCGGCTCGTTGGCCGGTGCTTACTTTTACTTTCAAGGCACAAGTGCCTGCGGCTCGTTGGCCGGTGCTTTCTTTTACTTCAAGGCACAAGTGCCTGCGGCTCGTTGGCGGTGCTTTCTTTTACTTTTCAAGGCATAAGGGTCTGCGGCTCGTTGGCCGGTGCTTTCTTTGATTACCTCAGGGGGTGATCAGTCCCCTGGAAAAAGGTACCTGCACTTTCTTCAAATTAAGTTAGCACTTTTGAAGATTTTCATATGCTTTTAAAGTGTACCCTTCTTCTCTGGATGAGTGACCGCCCAAATTTTTGTTCTCTCTGGAGACTACTTTTAATGTTTAAGGCCTGGTCACGTGACCTATGTACTTCCTGTTTGCTTCAGTAATTAGTTAAGCTCTCTGAAGGTTGGATACGAGATTTTCTAGAGATCAAAACCTCATCCTCCGTTCAACTCTCCGGTCGAGACTAGCCTTTCTTTTTGCGAAAGAAATTATCTGTTAACCTTGGTCCGCGATTCTGACGGAGATGAATTTTGCTATTTTGAAGGAGCAAACCTTGCTTCATGGATTCAGAGCTAGCTGTGCTTCTCCCTGTCCCAAGACATTTCTTAACGCCTTGGGATACTCTTCTTTCTGAGCTTGCTTGGCTATATTTCAGACGTTAGTGGACCCAGGCAATCTTCTTGCTTTGCCATTGAAAATAAGATACCGGAGCGGGGATAACAAATTTCCAGTTTTCACACTTTTTCCAAGCGCTCCGGCTGCACAGAAGCTTACGGCTCCAATTGTTGTGACATATATTGCTGTCAAGATCGTTTGTACGTGATCAAAGCATAGTTGCGTTCAACTTGGTTATGTTTGGCGAAGTTGAATTTTGAAGACTGCCATGTGCTGTTCGACACCGTCCTTCTGAGTTGTGATTTTTCCGGCTGCTGCATTGGACGCCAGGCCTGGTCGAATATCCATTCATCCTTGACGCTTCTTGAATTATGGCCTCTGTTTGTGATCCCTCGCACAATTTTTTTTTGCTGCTACGTGTGAATCTTGTAGCCACTGCCACCCTAAACCATCATACTTCCGGTTGCAATCTTCTCCCTTGCAGGTGTAGGAATGAGTTTTTACAGCAGCAACGGGTCTAAGCTGAAGGTGTTGCCCGATCTTGAACCAAGACGCTGCTCGGATTTATTGGAGCAGTCTACTCCTTTAATTGATAATTTGTATACTTGCTTCTTTGCTTCTGTGCGCGCCATGTTAGTTGCAGACAACAACAGCCAACTGGCAGTCAACGAAGAACAACTTCAAATATTGGTTTTCTGTCGAGCTTGAATCTCTGTAACAGCTCCTTGTCTGAAGCGCACGGGCTTTCAAATTAAAATACCTTCTCTTTGAGTTTGCATGTTCTTCAACTCCAGTGGTGCCAACATGAAATAGTTTTAAAATTGTCAAGAAGAGTGTTAGTGAATGTACTATCACTGCTGCGCATACTTGTTGGAAAAAGTATTCTTATCCATTAATATACACAAATGCTACAGCCTGTTTGCGGCATGTAATTGAGAAGTATTTAGCAGACAAATTAGGCTTATACTTAGGGAGGAGATAAAATATCAGTATACTCCAAAAGCAAGAAAAGGTCAAAGCCTTAATCAGAAGAATTTTACTGCTGATCTAATTGAAATAATACCAATGAAAAGATTTCACAGAGGTTGCAAACAGGCTATGAACATTTTATGATGTCATGCAAAGTATGCAATGCAATAGTAGTTACAGTTGGATAAAGAAATGGTCTTATATTCAAGGCCTTATTTCGCTGAGGCTACCCTACCTAAAGCAGCCTATCAAAGCACTTAAAATCATTTAAACAAACAAACCAAACGCTCAGACTACCGGAAAAACATTGAAAATGAATAAAAATGCTTAAATAAATACTGAAATTCGTTGAGCCGGATGTCAAAGCTCATACTGGTCTTTGAATTAGAAAAGTACTTTTAGCGAATTGAAGATAGTGTCATATAATGGCAATCATAAGATTGCTGGGTATAAAAGAAGGAACTTGTTAAAGATGTAAAAGAATGTGTTAAAAACCAGCTGAAAGCGATATCACTGTATGAAATATCCCCTGAACATTTAAACGCATAAAATCATAACGCGTTTTATAATACGTACATAAAATAACGTACGGACAATTAAATCTAGTATATATATACGTGTACGAATAAGAAAATACACGTATGTAATGTTACGATATTGTAACGTTCTAAATGAGTAGTAATAACGTCGCATACCCTTGTAACAAATAAATAAATAAATATAACGCCATATATTATATGGTCTTACATACGTAAATAAACATGTATAACCCATACAAAAAAAAAAGGAAAAGGAGCAAAGACGCTCCTGTTGAGGCTCAAACCCGAGACCTCCTGTACCTTTTCCAAATGTTTAACCAGTTGAGCTAAGCTCGTATTCAATCACATACTGCACTTCTGGATAGAATAGCAATGACAGACTGTTAGACTAACTAAACCACTCAAATTGATTACAGAGAGTTAGAAAGTTACAATAGTATAACCACTTCCTTTGTTCCCCAACCGACAGTGGTTTTCCTCACTTTCTATCAGTTCGAGATATCAACAGACTCCCCAGTCCATGCGCCAGTTATTTTGTTTTCCCTCCTCTGTGTACTAGTTCCAACAACCGAGCACTAACTGAAGCTCGACAGGGACTTTCCTTCTTTCCATGATGAGCACAAACTTCTGCAACAATTTCCCCCAGTAGCGACTGGAACAAAGAGGCGCTAACCCCCTTGCTTTTACAAGAGCGAACCAACAAGGAAATCTATATTCTCTGCGCTTCATCCTCCTGATTCTCCTCTTCAGTCACCGAAGAGCAAGGAACTACAATGCTCTACCTATTTCATTCCCTTCGTGATGGATAGCAAGGAGATACATGCTCTGCTTTGCTTCAATCCCTTCGCTCTCGTGCATTTGCAAACCGACTACTGAACAGCAACAAACCCAAACTCCCTTGCAACAACTCCTCTTCTTTTCAACCTGGCTCATAGCAGCCCCCGCTCCTCCTGCATGCCCTTGTTCTCTTCGCGAACAGAAGCAGCTGCTTGTTTGGCTTGCACTTCAGCTACGTTCCCAAGGCTTGCTCAAAAATACAACCTGAAGCAATCAAGGCCCTGAGAGTCTTGTAGTACGTCCAAGATCCACAAGGAAAAAAAAAGACAGCTAAGCTATTACCGAGGTGAGAAGCTCCCAGATCTGTTACTTATTCCCTGCTATTCAGATTTTTGTAAGGCTCTGAGAATAAAAAAAAAAAATGTTGCCTAAGGAACTAATGGAGAGCTAGTAAATCCTGGTGCATTGTGTAACAAATTTACCAGCCATCTGAGGATTAAACAACAAGTTAAACTGGCTCAGCAAACTCTGTATAAACTAGCTAAAGGAATTAGTGCAGAAACTGGAAGTTGCTGTTCTGTAAACTTTAGTTCCTGTGCGGCCGATTTCCAGAGGTGCTGTGAAGAGTGTAGTGGTTAGTCAATAAATTTAAAACCATTCCAACACAATAGACTAAGTGGGGATAAGCGGGAATGCTTGAGAAAAACAATTCGCTCATTAAAAGAAGGGTAGAAGATGTGGTAAGTAGAAACGTTTTAATAAAAAAAATCCTGTTCTGTAACTGTGTTTCAGTGTAACCGATTCCCAGAGTGGGTTAGTGTGTTTTGGAGATTAAAATTTAGCTGGAACGTTTAACTAGTGACTAAATAACTTGAGGGAAACCTGAAACCAGATTAAAGAGAAAAAAAGAAAACAAAGAAAGAAAGAAAACAATAACAGAGATTGTGCATCAGTTTCAGATTTTGGGTTCTACAGTTTTATTTTGGGTTCCTGCATACCAAACTTTCAGAAGCGATATGGAGATGGCATTAACCTGATTTCAGTTGGCTTAAGGATGTTGAGTTGGTTTAGTGATAGAGCCAAGTCAGTACTGATGCATTGTTTAAGTTGGTATACCCCCTTGAAAGACTAGAGGGCAGTTTAGCAATTAGAAGAAGGAATGCGCTGAAACCAACATACAGATTTTATGACTTTTGCTCTCTGATTAACTAAAATCCGGAGGAAATATAATGACTGATTGGGTTCTGTATAGATATACTTCAGTAGACTTACCCACGCTGTTGTGGGTCTTCCATGGGATTAAAACTGTGCTAGGACTCTGTACTAAGGAGGTGAGATATCTATAACTGAGCATATGAACAGAAACACAAAAAAAAAACTGTCGTAGTCCTATAACCTCTTTAGTCTGCAACATTAACTTGCAGTAGTAGGATGTTACAGTTGAGTCATCACGATTGTTTGGGGTCAGTTTTAAGGTTAAAACTACACCAAGACGTTTAATTGAGTGGCTAGTAACTGGAGGAGTAAAGTCAGGTTAATGAACCATAAAGAAAACAGACGAGGAAGGAAACAAAAAAAAAAAAAAGAAGAGAGAAACAGTTTCAGAATTTCAGTTTTTTTTGCAGCTTCAGTTTTTTTTTCTGTCTCTGTGCAAAGGAGTTTTCAAAGTTGACAACCATGCCATTCTGGGTTTAAAACATAACAAGAACACTTAATTAAATAAGTGGGTATTATGGGAAGTGTTAAAAAGGCAGTCTAATAACAAGCAAGAAGAGAAGATAACAGAAACACAGTTTCTGATTTTAGTTTTTACTGAAACTTGCACTTGCTTCGTCACATAATTTCAGAGGGCTTAAAAGGGGGGGATTAAGTGATTGATGGAGTCTAAAACCTCGTCATAACACCTAAGTAAGAAGGGGAGTACTGGACAGATTCAAACGTGGAATAATTACAGCCAGAAACGAAACAGAAGAGAATTACCAGTTTATATTTCAGTTTCTTTTCATTTCAGGTGTTGGTTACCTCAGTTTTAGTTTTGCCTAGTTGCTTCGGCTCTGTTCTGGGATGCAAAATCGTGATAAAGACACTTAACTAAATGGCTAGACAAGCTGGGGAAAATCAATTGGCATACTAAGACAAAGATAAAAAAATAGGATCCCAGGAGTGGATATCAGTTTCTGGAGTTTTTGTTTTTCTGTGTACTAACTTTTCTGGGGTAGCCTCAAAGATTGTGCTTACTTAATGACTGACCTAAAAGCCTACTAAAACGTGGGCCTGAGTGTAAACAACTGGGAGACTACAAAAAAAAAGAAAGAGAGAAAGAGACAGTTAGCAACTTAAAAGAATCAAACAGAAATGCCGCAGCTCTGGTCTTCTGTTTTTCAGTTTCTCAGTGGTTCAATTCCAGCATTATGAAGTCAATAGGTCTAACCATGTGTTGTGGATCTGTCTTGGGGCTAAAGTCTTGATTAAACCCTTAACTAATTGAGTGGATAAGTTCGGGACGAAAACTGAAAGTCAAAAATCGTGATCAAATAAAGTAGGGATAAAATAAAAGAGGAGAAGTCATTAGTTCTGAACTCAGGTTTGTTTCAGCTTTGTCCAGTGCAGTTCTTGGATGTACCGGTACTGCTAACCAAGTTGTTTTGGGTTGTGTGTTGGGTTTAGAAACTTCCTGGAACAATTAAATAACCGAGACAGCAATCTGAGGAGGAATTGAAAATCAATTCGTGGATAAATAAGAGTAGCAGAAGAGGGTACATCAGATTTTGTTATTTCAGTTCCACAGTTTTCCTGAAAACATAACTCTCTGATTAGCCATGTTGCAGAAGGTTGTGTTAGGTTAATAATCAACCTGAATCAGTGCTAATATATTTATCTAGGTTGGGTTATTCATGGGGGAGATTAAGAGACAGTTTAATAGTCATGAGAGAAGGAATGAAGTAGAAATATAATGATTATGGTTTCAGATTTTCATCCTTGATCGTTTTCTGTATACTATAATACAGTTGCTGTAGGAATATGATAGGCCTGGGAAAATGGACTTAGACTCTGGTTAATGTATCCACCTAAGGGTATAATTGCTTTGGGAAAAGTTATAAATTAAATCATCACGTTAAAAAGAGGAGCGAAATGGGAGTATGCCCAGATTCGTGTTTTAGTTTGTCTCTGGTTTGTGTTCAATATAACTGATTTTCAGTAAAGCTAAGAGTGTGATGACTTATTTACAAATTTAAAATCTGACTACTACACTTAAAGGGTTGTGAACACTTGGGGAAAAATAGTAACGCAAGCTAGTACCTTGCAAGAGAAACGTAAGGGGAGTATGCTTGGAATCGGTGTTCAGTTTTTCTCTGAGTGGTGTTCCGTACAAATGGGTTTTAGGGGGTATCTCAAAGACCATGCTATTATGATAATAGGCTTAAAACATTGCTAACCTGTGTAGCTAAGGAGGGAATGCATCTTAGGCAAACTAAAGTCCCTCTGGGATAAACTCGTTACCTATTAATGCTTAAAATACGCTGAAAGCATTGGTTAGAGAACGGACTTAACTAATGCAGTAGGACTAATAATGCCACTTATACCGTATATGGCTAGAGTAATTGTTATAAGAATTCTTACGAATAACAACGTGTGACCAACTAAACTAACCCGCTCGATCATGTAACAATTATAGGAGTGTGTCACACGAGCGGCGAGGAATCGTAGCGCCGGTATACACGTCGACTAATAAGAGGTATGGACATGTGTGGTTCGTATGTTGCCGTGTTACACGGCTTGTTTGCTTTGTGTGCTGTGTGCTTTGTGTGAAAATGACATAAGATCAAAGCATGAAATTGGATTGCTTGTTTATCATGTTGTATGATTGCTATATCATTGTTGAATATATCATTGCGCGCACACAGTAGTTTAGTCCCTTTCGCGTTATGGAACTTGAGATGAAACACAGCGAACTATGTAAACAAAGAAACTACATAAAGGGAAAACTATACGAGAACTACTACGAATTATGAAAACAAAGAAAACGCTATAAGGGGAACTCCTCTCTAAACCATTGAGGACTACCATGACACCCACTATGGTGTCTATGCTTTAATGATAATGAAGAGCAAGTCTCCTTTGGTGAGACATGACGAACCACGTAGACAAACCAAAAGAACTATAAAAAGGGAAAACCCCTCTTAACTATAGAGGACCTCTAAAGACACCCACTATGGTGTCGAGTTATCAAAGATAATGATAAGCCAATACATTGTGATTGAATAGGGAGACGGACCCTTTGTATCCGGGGTAAAGACCATAACATTGAGAAGGAATAGGGAGACGGACCCTTAGAATCCGGAGCAGAGGCTAGTAACATTGAGAAGGAATAGGGAGACGGACCCTTAGAATCCGGAGCAGAGGCTAGTAACATTGAGGAGGAGTAGGGAGACGGACCCTTAGAATCCGGAGCAGAGGCTAGTAACATTGAGAAGGAATAGGGAGACGGACCCTTAGAATCCGGAGCAGAGGCTAGTAACATTGAGAAGGAATAGGGAGACGGACCCTTAGAATCCGGAGCAGAGGCTAGTAACATTGAGAAGGAATAGGGAGACGGACCCTTAGAATCCGGAGCAGAGGCTAGTAACATTGAGAAGGAATAGGGAGACGGACCCTTAGAATCCGGAGCAGAGGCTAGTAACATTGAGAAGGAATAGGGAGACGGACCCTTAGAATCCGGAGCAGAGGCTAGTAACATTGAGAAGGAATAGGGAGACGGACCCTTAGAATCCGGAGCAGAGGCTAGTAACATTGAGAAGGAATAGGGAGACAGACCCTTAGAATCCGGAGTAGAGGCTAATAACATTGAGAAGGAGTAGGGAGACGGACCCTTTGAATCCGGAGCAGAGGCTAGTAACATGGAAAAGGAATAGGGAGACGGACCCTTGGTATCCGGGGCAATGGCTAGTAACATTTAAAAACAACAGAGAGAGAAAGAGCTATCCGGGAATGGAGGATTAGCTATGAAGAAGACGTTCTCCAAATGGGGGTAATAAAAGAATTCACAAATAATCCTTAAAGAAACAAGGAACGATTAGCACCTACATAATGAAGTCTCGGGATCTAATCTATATCCCTTGACTCGGTGCCCGAGAATAGAGGAAAACATGTGTAACGAAACCAAGCAAATAAGAAAATTCACAAATGTGATCATTTAAGTAACAAGGAATGAATAGCACCTATATTATAAAGTCTCGGGATCTAACCTACATCCCCCGGACTCGGTGCAAGAGAAGAAAGGAAAACATATGTAATGAGAACAAGATAACAATACGCAATCTCTTGAATGATCCCATAGCGAGGATTGACGGTATAATGTACCTACGCACACGTCCTATAATTACTTGACTGTTGTTGCTACACTAGCAGCTTATTATGCTGGACTGTGCGTGTTTGACATTGTTATGCTACTGGCAAGTTGTGCTTGGTTGCTTATTGATATTGCTGCGCTACTTGCAAGATGTGCATGGTTGCTTGCTGATATTGCTGTGCTACCGATGAGTGTGCATGATATCATGATGTACTGATGTGTGCTTTACTGCTTTATCATAGCATGTAAAATGGACTTAATAATATTCGACCAATTAGTCGTGTGGCCCGGTAACATGCGGGCTTCACACGTTCATACTCAGCGTAGTTTGCTGAGTCCTTTACACCCAATTTTTTTCAGGTCTTGTGCCAGACGATAACGGAGAGTAGGCAAGGGTGACTATCATAGGGGTAGTCCACATGGCAAGACTTTTAGTAGTATGCTTTCTTATGTATGAGTTATGTTGTTTAAGTTGTTAACTAAACTGTAGATGCTCGGTACTTGAGTTGTACTTTATATTGTATTTGGATTTCGTTAAGTTGGACTTCCAGTCATACAGACCGTAACTTGGAGTTGGTAATGAGGACTGTCAACCACGTGGGTGGTTGGCGTCTGTAGCACCCGAATAGAGTTCAAAACCGCTGCGTAGACTTCTCCCGCTAACTTAGACGCGTCGTATTATTGTTGGTCGTGATTCGGGGGTGTTACAGAAAGTGGTATCAGAGCGTAGTTGCGCTCTGATGACTGGAACAGAGGAGTACCGAGTATAGGAAAACTTGAAATTTGGGAAAAACGGGGTTAAGGGTTAGTAATGTGAGGCACGCCTACTTGAAAACTATGTACCCCTGTCTTTTCACCGATGTTTCGGTTTAGTATAGGGTACGGGGGCGTACCCCTCTTTTAAGGGGGGTAAGCGCGTTTTGTTTTGTATGTGTGTTGATTTATTATGATGTATTCATACAACCACTCGTGGTTGGTTGGTAGGTTTGTGTGTTTGGATTGTGTGTGAAAATGTTATTTACGCTATGTATGAATGAATGTCGTGTGCCTTGGGTTGCACTTTAGCATGTATACACATTGCTAGCATCTTGGTCTACTATGAGAACTCGTGTGAAGCCACCGAGGTGGCATGGTGCTTAGAAGCACTAGGAATTTTAACTTATGAACCTAATCCTTTGGATATCGATAATGAATGCGGGACTGGATCCCTAAGATTGCTAAGAGTGGAAAATATAAATTAAGGAAGTAAGACTTCGGGACGAAGTCTCTTTTAAGGGGGGTAAGTTGAAATACCCCTGAACATTTAAACGCATAAAATCATAACGCGTTTTATAATACGTACATAAAATAACGTACGGACAATTAAATCTAGTATATATATACGTGTACGAATAAGAAAATACACGTATGTAATGTTACAATATTGTAACGTTCTAAATGAGTAGTAATAACGTCGCATACCCTTGTAACAAATAAATAAATAAATATAACGCCATATATTATATGGTCTTACATACGTAAATAAACATGTATAACCCATACAAAAAAAAAAAAGGAAAAGGAGCAAAGACGCTCCTGTTGAGGCTCAAACCCGAGACCTCCTGTACCTTTTCCAAATGTTTAACCAGTTGAGCTGAGCTCGTATTCAATCACATACTGCACTTCTGGATAGAATAGCAATGACAGACTGTTAGACTAACTAAACCACTCAAATTGATTACAGAGAGTTAGAAAGTTACAATAGTATAACCACTTCCTTTGTTTCCCCAACCGACAGTGGTTTTCCTCACTTTCTATCAGTTCGAGATATCAACAGACTCCCCAGTCCATGCGCCAGTTATTTTGTTTTCCCTCCTCTGTGTACTAGTTCCAACAACCGAGCACTAACTGAAGCTCGACAGGGACTTTCCTTCTTTCCATGATGAGCACAAACTTCTGCAACAATTTCCCCCAGTAGCGACTGGAACAAAGAGGCGCTAACCCCCTTGCTTTTACAAGAGCGAACCAACAAGGAAATCTATATTCTCTGCGCTTCATCCTCCTGATTCTCCTCTTCAGTCACCGAAGAGCAAGGAACTACATGCTCTACCTATTTCATTCCCTTCGTGATGGATAGCAAGGAGATACATGCTCTGCTTTGCTTCAATCCCTTCGCTCTCGTGCATTTGCAACCGACTACTGAACAGCAACAAACCCAAACTCCCTTGCAACAACTCCTCTTCTTTTCAACCTGGCTCATAGCAGCCCCCGCTCCTCCTGCATGCCCTTGTTCTCTTCGCGAACAGAAGCAGCTGCTTGTTTGGCTTGCACTTCAGCTACGTTCCCAAGGCTTGCTCAAAAATACAACCTGAAGCAATCAAGGCCCTGAGAGTCTTGTAGTACGTCCAAGATCCACAAGGAAAAAAAAAGACAGCTAAGCTATTACCGAGGTGAGAAGCTCCCAGATCTGTTACTTATTCCCTGCTATTCAGATTTTGTGTAAGGCTCTGAGAATAAAAAAAAAAAATGTTGCCTAAGGAACTAATGGAGAGCTAGTAAATCCTGGTGCATTGTGTAACAAATTTACCAGCCATCTGAGGATTAAACAACAAGTTAAACTGGCTCAGCAAACTCTGTATAAACTAGCTAAAGGAATTAGTGCAGAAACTGGAAGTTGCTGTTCTGTAAACTTTAGTTCCTGTGCGGCCGATTTCCAGAGGTGCTGTGAAGAGTGTAGTGGTTAGTCAATAAATTTAAAACCATTCCAACACAATAGACTAAGTGGGGATAAGCGGGAATGCTTGAGAAAAACAATTCGCTCATTAAAAGAAGGGTAGAAGATGTGGTAAGTAGAAACGTTTTAATAAAAAAAATCCTGTTCTGTAACTGTGTTTCAGTGTAACCGATTCCCAGAGTGGGTAGTGTGTTATTGGAGATTAAAATTTAGCTGGAACGTTTAACTAGTGACTAAATAACTTGAGGGAAACCTGAAACCAGATTAAAGAGAAAAAAAGAAAAAAAGAAAGAAAGAAAACAATAACAGAGATTGTGCATCAGTTTCAGATTTTGGGTTCTACAGTTTTATTTTGGGTTCCTGCATACCAAACTTTCAGAAGCGATATGGAGATGGCATTAACCTGATTTCAGTTGGCTTAAGGATGTTGAGTTGGTTTAGTGATAGAGCCAAGTCAGTACTGATGCATTGTTTAAGTTGGTATACCCCTTGAAAGACTAGAGGGCAGTTTAGCAATTAGAAGAAGGAATGCGCTGAAACCAACATACAGATTTTATGACTTTTGCTCTCTGATTAACTAAAATCCAGAGGAAATATAATGACTGATTGGGTTCTGTATAGATATACTTCAGTAGACTTACCCACGCTGTTGTGGGTCTTCCATGGGATTAAAACTGTGCTAGGACTCTGTACTAAGGAGGTGAGATATCTATAACTGAGCATATGAACAGAAAACACAAAAAAAAAAACTGTCGTAGTCCTATAACCTCTTTAGTCTGCAACATTAACTTGCAGTAGTAGGATGTTACAGTTGAGTCATCACGATTGTTGGGGTCAGTTTTAAGGTTAAAACTACACCAAGACGTTTAATTGAGTGGCTAGGTAACTGGAGGAGTAAAGTCAGGTTAATGAACCATAAAGAAAACAGACGAGGAGGAAACAAAAAAAAAAAAAAAAAGAGAGAGAAACAGTTTCAGAATTTCAGTTTTTGTTGCAGCTTCAGTTTTTTTTCTGTCTCTGTGCAAAGGAGTTTTCAAAGTTGACAACCATGCCATTCTGGGTTTTAAAACATAACAAGAACACTTAATTAAATAAGTGGGTATTATGGGAAGTGTTAAAAAGGCAGTCTAATAACAAGCAAGAAGAGAAGATAACAGAAACACAGTTTCTGATTTTAGTTTTTACTGAAACTTGCACTTGCTTCGTCACATAATTTCAGAGGGCTTAAAAAGGGGGGGATTAAGTGATTGATGGAGTCTAAAACCTCGTCATAACACCTAAGTAAGAAGGGGAGTACTGGAGACAGATTCAAACGTGGAATAATTACAGCCAGAAACGAAACAGAAGAGAAATTACCAGTTTATATTTCAGTTTCTTTTCATTTCAGGTGTTGGGTTACCTCAGTAGTTTGCCTAGTTGCTTCGGGTCTGTTCTGGGATGCAAAATCGTGATAAAGACACTTAACTAAATGGCTAGACAAGCTGGGGAAAATCAATGGCATACTAAGACAAAGATAAAAAAATAGGATCCCAGGAGTGGATATCAGTTTCTGGAGTTTTTGTTTTTCTGTGTACTAACTTTTCTGGGGTAGCCTCAAAGATTGTGCTTACTTAATGACTGACCTAAAAGCCTACTAAAACGTGGGCCTGAGTGTAAACAACTGGGAGACTACAAAAAAAAAAGAAAGAGAGAAAGAGACAGTTAGCAACTTAAAAGAATCAAACAGAAATGCCGCAGCTCTGGTCTTCTGTTTTTCAGTTTCTCAGTGGTTCAATTCCAGCATTATGAAGTCAATAGGTCTAACCATGTGTTGTGGATCTGTCTTGGGGCTAAAGTCTTGATTAAACCCTTAACTAATGAGTGGATAAGTTCGGGACGAAAACTGAAAGTCAAAAATCGTGATCAAATAAAGTAGGGATAAAATAAAAGAGGAGAAGTCATTAGTTCTGAACTCAGGTTTGTTTCAGCTTTGTCCAGTGCAGTTCTTGGATGTACCGGTACTGCTAACCAAGTTGTTTTGGGTTGTGTGTTGGGTTTAGAAACTTCCTGGAACAATTAAATAACCGAGACAGCAATCTGAGGAGGAATTGAAAATCAATTCGTGGATAAATAAGAGTAGCAGAAGAGGGTACATCAGATTTTGTTATTTCAGTTCCACAGTTTTCCTGAAAACATAACTCTCTGATTAGCCATGTTGCAGAAGGTTGTGTTAGGTTAATAATCAACCTGAATCAGTGCTAATATATTTATCTAGGTTGGGTTATTCATGGGGGAGATTAAGAGACAGTTTAATAGTCATGAGAGAAGGAATGAGTAGAAATATAATGATTATGGTTTCAGATTTTCATCCTTGATCGTTTTCTGTATACTATAATACAGTTGCTGTAGGAATATGATAGGCCTGGGAAAAATGGACTTAGACTCTGGTTAATGTATCCACCTAAGGGTATAATTGCTTTGGGAAAAGTTATAAATTAAATCATCACGTTAAAAAGAGGAGCGAAATGGGAGTATGCCCAGATTCGTGTTTTAGTTTGTCTCTGGTTTTGTTCAATATAACTGATTTTCAGTAAAGCTAAGAGTGTGATGACTTATTTACAAATTTAAAATCTGACTACTACACTTAAAGGGTTGTGAACACTTGGGGAAAAATAGTAACGCAAGCTAGTACCTTGCAAGAGAAACGTAAGGGGAGTATGCTTGGAATCGGGTGTTCAGTTTTCTCTGAGTGGTGTTCCGTACAAATGGGTTTTAGGGGGTATCTCAAAGACCATGCTATTATGATAATAGGCTTAAAACATTGCTAACCTGTGTAGCTAAGGAGGAATGCATCTTAGGCAAAACTAAAGTCCCTCTGGGATAAATCGTTACCTATTAATGCTTAAAATACGCTGAAAGCATTGGTTAGAGAACGGACTTAACTAATGCAGTAGGACTAATAATGCCACTATACCGTATATGGCTAGAGTAATTGTTATAAGAATTCTTACGAATAAAACGTGTGACCAACTAAACTAACCCGCTCGATCATGTAACAATTATAGGAGTGTGTCACACGAGCGGCGAGGATCGTGAGCGCCGGTATACACGTCGACTAATAAGAGGTATGGACATGTGGGTTCGTATGTTGCCGTGTTACACGGCTTGTTGCTTTGTGTGCTGTGTGCTTTGTGTGAAAATGACATAAGATCAAAGCATGAAATTGGATTGCTTGGTTATCATGTTGTATGATTGCTTATCATTGTTGAATATATCATTGCGCGCAACACAGTAGTTTAGTCCCTTTCGCGTTATGGAACTTGAGATGAAACAGCGAACTATGTAAACAAAGAAAACTAATAAAGGGAAAAACTATACGAGAACTACTACGAATTATGAAAACAAAGAAAACGCTATAAGGGGAACTCCTCTCTAAACCATTGAGGACTACCATGACACCCACTATGGTGTCTATGCTTTAATGATAATGAAGAGCAAGTCTCCTTTGGTGAGACATGACGAAACCACGTAGACAAAACCAAAAGAACTATAAAAAGGGAAAACCCCTCTTAACTATAGAGGACCTCTAAAGACACCAATATGGTGTCGAGTTAAAAGATAATGATAAGCCAATACATTATTGTGATTGAATAGGGAGACGGACCCTTTGTATCCGGGGTAAAGACCATAACATTGAGAAGGAATAGGGAGACGGACCCTTAGAATCCGGAGCAGAGGCTAGTAACATTGAGAAGGAATAGGGAGACGGACCCTTAGAATCCGGAGCAGAGGCTAGTAACATTGAGAAGGAGTAGGGAGACGGACCCTTAGAATCCGGAGCAGAGGCTAGTAACATTGAGAAGGAATAGGGAGACGGACCCTTAGAATCCGGAGCAGAGGCTAGTAACATTGAGAAGGAATAGGGAGACGGACCCTTAGAATCCGGAGCAGAGGCTAGTAACATTGAGAAGGAATAGGGAGACGGACCCTTAGAATCCGGAGCAGAGGCTAGTAACATTGAGAAGGAATAGGGAGACGGACCCTTAGAATCCGGAGCAGAGGCTAGTAACATTGAGAAGGAATAGGGAGACGGACCCTTAGAATCCGGAGCAGAGGCTAGTAACATTGAGAAGGAATAGGGAGACGGACCCTTAGAATCCGGAGCAGAGGCTAGTAACATTGAGAAGGAATAGGGAGACAGACCCTTAGAATCCGGAGTAGAGGCTAATAACATTGAGAAGGAGTAGGGAGACGGACCCTTTGAATCCGGAGCAGAGGCTAGTAACATGGAAAAGGAATAGGGAGACGGACCCTTGGTATCCGGGGCAATGGCTAGTAACATTTAAAAACAACAGAGAGAGAAAGAGCTATCCGGGAATGGAGGATTAGCTATGAAGAAGACGTTCTCCAAATGGGGGTAATAAAAGAATTCACAAATAATCCTTAAAGAAACAAGGAACGATTAGCACCTACATAATGAAGTCTCGGGATCTAATCTATATCCCTTGACTCGGTGCCCGAGAATAGAGAAAAAACATGTGTAACGAAACCAAGCAAATAAGAAAATTCACAAATGTGATCATTTAAGTAACAAGGAATGAATAGCACCTATATTATAAAGTCTCGGGATCTAACCTACATCCCCCGGACTCGGTGCAAGAGAAGAAAGGAAAACATATGTAATGAGAACAAGATAACAATACGCAATCTCTTGAATGATCCCATAGCGAGGATTGACGGTATAATGTACCTACGCACACGTCCTATAATTACTTGACTGTTGTTGCTACACTAGCAGCTTATTATGCTGGACTGCGTGTTTGACATTGTTATGCTACTGGCAAGTTGTGCTTGGTTGCTTATTGATATTGCTGCGCTACTTGCAAGATGTGCATGGTTGCTTGCTGATATTGCTGTGCTACCGATGAGTGTGCATGATATCATGATGTACTGATGTGTGCTTTACTGCTTTATCATAGCATGTAAAATGGACTTAATAATATTCGACCAATTAGTCGTGTGGCCCGGTAACATGCGGGCTTCACACGTTCATACTCAGCGTAGTTTGCTGAGTCCTTTACACCCAATTTTTTTCAGGTCTTGTGCCAGACGATAACGGAGAGTAGGCAAGGGTGACTATCATAGGGGTAGTCCACATGGCAAGACTTTTAGTAGTATGCTTTCTTATGTATGAGTTATGTTGTTTAAGTTGTTAACTAAACTGTAGATGCTCGGTACTTGAGTTGTACTTATATTGTATTTGGATTTCGTTAAGTTGGACTTCCAGTCATACAGACCGTAACTTGGAGTTGGTAATGAGGACTGTCAACCACGTGGGTGGTTGGCGTCTGTAGCACCCGAATAGAGTTCAAAACCGCTGCGTAGACTTCTCCCGCTAACTTAGACGCGTCGTATTATTGTTGGTCGTGATTCGGGGGTGTTACAGAAAGTGGTATCAGAGCGTAGTTGCGCTCTGATGACTGGAACAGAGGAGTACCGAGTATAGGAAAACTTGAAATTTGGGAAAAACGGGGTTAAGGGTTAGTAATGTGAGGCACGCCTACTTGAAAACTATGTACCCCTG
The DNA here is from genome assembly GCA_023374045.1 of Limonium bicolor. Classification (NCBI taxonomy): domain Eukaryota; kingdom Viridiplantae; phylum Streptophyta; class Magnoliopsida; order Caryophyllales; family Plumbaginaceae; genus Limonium; species Limonium bicolor. The sequence goes on along the minus strand of CM041780.1, from coordinate 48,455,438 downwards.
TCTTTTCACCGATGTTTCGGTTTAGTATAGGGTACGGGGGCGTACCCCTCTTTTAAGGGGGGTAAGCGCGTTTTGTTTTGTATGTGTGTTGATTTATTATGATGTATTCATACAACCACTCGTGGTTGGTTGGTAGGTTTGTGTGTTTGGATTGTGTGTGAAAATGTTATTTACGCTATGTATGAATGAATGTCGTGTGCCTTGGGTTGCACTTTAGCATGTATACACATTGCTAGCATCTTGGTCTACTATGAGAACTCGTGTGAAGCCACCGAGGTGGCATGGTGCTTAGAAGCACTAGGAATTTTAACTTATGAACCTAATCCTTTGGATATCGATAATGAATGCGGGACTGGATCCCTAAGATTGCTAAGAGTGGAAAATATAAATTAAGGAAGTAAGACTTCGGGACGAAGTCTCTTTTAAGGGGGGTAAGTTGAAATACCCCTGAACATTTAAACGCATAAAATCATAACGCGTTTTATAATACGTACATAAAATAACGTACGGACAATTAAATCTAGTATATATACGTGTACGAATAAGAAAATACACGTATGTAATGTTACAATATTGTAACGTTCTAAATGAGTAGTAATAACGTCGCATACCCTTGTAACAAATAAATAAATAAATATAACGCCATATATTATATGGTCTTACATACGTAAATAAACATGTATAACCCATACAAAAAAAAAAAAGGAAAAGGAGCAAAGACGCTCCTGTTGAGGCTCAAACCCGAGACCTCCTGTACCTTTTCCAAATGTTTAACCAGTTGAGCTGAGCTCGTATTCAATCACATACTGCACTTCTGGATAGAATAGCAATGACAGACTGTTAGACTAACTAAACCACTCAAATTGATTACAGAGAGTTAGAAAGTTACAATAGTATAACCACTTCCTTTGTTTCCCCAACCGACAGTGGTTTTCCTCACTTTCTATCAGTTCGAGATATCAACAGACTCCCCAGTCCATGCGCCAGTTATTTTGTTTTCCCTCCTCTGTGTACTAGTTCCAACAACGAGCACTAACTGAAGCTCGACAGGGACTTTCCTTCTTTCCATGATGAGCACAAACTTCTGCAACAATTTCCCCCAGTAGCGACTGGAACAAAGAGGCGCTAACCCCCTTGCTTTTACAAGAGCGAACCAACAAGGAAATCTATATTCTCTGCGCTTCATCCTCCTGATTCTCCTCTTCAGTCACCGAAGAGCAAGGAACTACATGCTCTACCTATTTCATTCCCTTCGTGATGGATAGCAAGGAGATACATGCTCTGCTTTGCTTCAATCCCTTCGCTCTCGTGCATTTGCAACCGACTACTGAACAGCAACAAACCCAAACTCCCTTGCAACAACTCCTCTTCTTTTCAACCTGGCTCATAGCAGCCCCCGCTCCTCCTGCATGCCCTTGTTCTCTTCGCGAACAGAAGCAGCTGCTTGTTTGGCTTGCACTTCAGCTACGTTCCCAAGGCTTGCTCAAAAATACAACCTGAAGCAATCAAGGCCCTGAGAGTCTTGTAGTACGTCCAAGATCCACAAGGAAAAAAAAAGACAGCTAAGCTATTACCGAGGTGAGAAGCTCCCAGATCTGTTACTTATTCCCTGCTATTCAGATTTTGTGTAAGGCTCTGAGAATAAAAAAAAAATGTTGCCTAAGGAACTAATGGAGAGCTAGTAAATCCTGGTGCATTGTGTAACAAATTTACCAGCCATCTGAGGATTAAACAACAAGTTAAACTGGCTCAGCAAACTCTGTATAAACTAGCTAAAGGAATTAGTGCAGAAACTGGAAGTTGCTGTTCTGTAAACTTTAGTTCCTGTGCGGCCGATTTCCAGAGGTGCTGTGAAGAGTGTAGTGGTTAGTCAATAAATTTAAAACCATTCCAACACAATAGACTAAGTGGGGATAAGCGGGAATGCTTGAGAAAAACAATTCGCTCATTAAAAGAAGGGTAGAAGATGTGGTAAGTAGAAACGTTTTAATAAAAAAAATCCTGTTCTGTAACTGTGTTTCAGTGTAACCGATTCCCAGAGTGGGTTAGTGTGTTATTGGAGATTAAAATTTAGCTGGAACGTTTAACTAGTGACTAAATAACTTGAGGGAAACCTGAAACCAGATTAAAGAGAAAAAAAGAAAACAAAGAAAGAAAGAAAACAATAACAGAGATTGTGCATCAGTTTCAGATTTTGGGTTCTACAGTTTTATTTGGGTTCCTGCATACCAAACTTTCAGAAGCGATATGGAGATGGCATTAACCTGATTTCAGTTGGCTTAAGGATGTTGAGTTGGTTTAGTGATAGAGCCAAGTCAGTACTGATGCATTGTTTAAGTTGGTATACCCCCTTGAAAGACTAGAGGGCAGTTTAGCAATTAGAAGAAGGAATGCGCTGAAACCAACATACAGATTTTATGACTTTTGCTCTCTGATTAACTAAAATCCAGAGGAAATATAATGACTGATTGGGTTCTGTATAGATATACTTCAGTAGACTTACCCACGCTGTTGTGGGTCTTCCATGGGATTAAAACTGTGCTAGGACTCTGTACTAAGGAGGTGAGATATCTATAACTGAGCATATGAACAGAAACACAAAAAAAAAAAACTGTCGTAGTCCTATAACCTCTTTAGTCTGCAACATTAACTTGCAGTAGTAGGATGTTACAGTTGAGTCATCACGATTGTTTGGGGTCAGTTTTAAGGTTAAAACTACACCAAGACGTTTAATTGAGTGGCTAGGTAACTGGAGGAGTAAAGTCAGGTTAATGAACCATAAAGAAAACAGACGAGGAAGGAAACAAAAAAAAAAAAAGAGAGAGAAACAGTTTCAGAATTTCAGTTTTTGTTGCAGCTTCAGTTTTTTTTCTGTCTCTGTGCAAAGGAGTTTTCAAAGTTGACAACCATGCCATTCTGGGTTTTAAAACATAACAAGAACACTTAATTAAATAAGTGGGTATTATGGGAAGTGTTAAAAAGGCAGTCTAATAACAAGCAAGAAGAGAAGATAACAGAAACACAGTTTCTGATTTTAGTTTTTACTGAAACTTGCACTTGCTTCGTCACATAATTTCAGAGGGCTTAAAAAGGGGGGGATTAAGTGATTGATGGAGTCTAAAACCTCGTCATAACACCTAAGTAAGAAGGGGAGTACTGGAGACAGATTCAAACGTGGAATAATTACAGCCAGAAACGAAACAGAAGAGAAATTACCAGTTTATATTTCAGTTTCTTTTCATTTCAGGTGTTGGGTTACCTCAGTAGTTTTGCCTAGTTGCTTCGGGTCTGTTCTGGGATGCAAAATCGTGATAAAGACACTTAACTAAATGGCTAGACAAGCTGGGGAAAATCAATTGGCATACTAAGACAAAGATAAAAAAATAGGATCCCAGGAGTGGATATCAGTTTCTGGAGTTTTTGTTTTTCTGTGTACTAACTTTTCTGGGGTAGCCTCAAAGATTGTGCTTACTTAATGACTGACCTAAAAGCCTACTAAAACGTGGGCCTGAGTGTAAACAACTGGGAGACTACAAAAAAAAAGAAAGAGAGAAAGAGACAGTTAGCAACTTAAAAGAATCAAACAGAAATGCCGCAGCTCTGGTCTTCTGTTTTTCAGTTTCTCAGTGGTTCAATTCCAGCATTATGAAGTCAATAGGTCTAACCATGTGTTGTGGATCTGTCTTGGGGCTAAAGTCTTGATTAAACCCTTAACTAATTGAGTGGATAAGTTCGGGACGAAAACTGAAAGTCAAAAATCGTGATCAAATAAAGTAGGGATAAAATAAAAGAGGAGAAGTCATTAGTTCTGAACTCAGGTTTGTTTCAGCTTTGTCCAGTGCAGTTCTTGGATGTACCGGTACTGCTAACCAAGTTGTTTTGGGTTGTGTGTTGGGTTTAGAAACTTCCTGGAACAATTAAATAACCGAGACAGCAATCTGAGGAGGAATTGAAAATCAATTCGTGGATAAATAAGAGTAGCAGAAGAGGGTACATCAGATTTTGTTATTTCAGTTCCACAGTTTTCCTGAAAACATAACTCTCTGATTAGCCATGTTGCAGAAGGTTGTGTTAGGTTAATAATCAACCTGAATCAGTGCTAATATATTTATCTAGGTTGGGTTATTCATGGGGGAGATTAAGAGACAGTTTAATAGTCATGAGAGAAGGAATGAAGTAGAAATATAATGATTATGGTTTCAGATTTTCATCCTTGATCGTTTTCTGTATACTATAATACAGTTGCTGTAGGAATATGATAGGCCTGGGAAAATGGACTTAGACTCTGGTTAATGTATCCACCTAAGGGTATAATTGCTTTGGGAAAAGTTATAAATTAAATCATCACGTTAAAAAGAGGAGCGAAATGGGAGTATGCCCAGATTCGTGTTTTAGTTTGTCTCTGGTTTGTGTTCAATATAACTGATTTTCAGTAAAGCTAAGAGTGTGATGACTTATTTACAAATTTAAAATCTGACTACTACACTTAAAGGGTTGTGAACACTTGGGGAAAAATAGTAACGCAAGCTAGTACCTTGCAAGAGAAACGTAAGGGGAGTATGCTTGGAATCGGTGTTCAGTTTTTCTCTGAGTGGTGTTCCGTACAAATGGGTTTTAGGGGGTATCTCAAAGACCATGCTATTATGATAATAGGCTTAAAACATTGCTAACCTGTGTAGCTAAGGAGGGAATGCATCTTAGGCAAACTAAAGTCCCTCTGGGATAAACTCGTTACCTATTAATGCTTAAAATACGCTGAAAGCATTGGTTAGAGAACGGACTTAACTAATGCAGTAGGACTAATAATGCCACTTATACCGTATATGGCTAGAGTAATTGTTATAAGAATTCTTACGAATAACAACGTGTGACCAACTAAACTAACCCGCTCGATCATGTAACAATTATAGGAGTGTGTCACACGAGCGGCGAGGAATCGTAGCGCCGGTATACACGTCGACTAATAAGAGGTATGGACATGTGTGGTTCGTATGTTGCCGTGTTACACGGCTTGTTTGCTTTGTGTGCTGTGTGCTTTGTGTGAAAATGACATAAGATCAAAGCATGAAATTGGATTGCTTGTTTATCATGTTGTATGATTGCTATATCATTGTTGAATATATCATTGCGCGCACACAGTAGTTTAGTCCCTTTCGCGTTATGGAACTTGAGATGAAACACAGCGAACTATGTAAACAAAAGAAACTACATAAAGGGAAAACTATACGAGAACTACTACGAATTATGAAAACAAAGAAAACGCTATAAGGGGAACTCCTCTCTAAACCATTGAGGACTACCATGACACCCACTATGGTGTCTATGCTTTAATGATAATGAAGAGCAAGTCTCCTTTGGTGAGACATGACGAACCACGTAGACAAACCAAAAGAACTATAAAAAGGGAAAACCCCTCTTAACTATAGAGGACCTCTAAAGACACCCACTATGGTGTCGAGTTATCAAAGATAATGATAAGCCAATACATTGTGATTGAATAGGGAGACGGACCCTTTGTATCCGGGGTAAAGACCATAACATTGAGAAGGAATAGGGAGACGGACCCTTAGAATCCGGAGCAGAGGCTAGTAACATTGAGAAGGAATAGGGAGACGGACCCTTAGAATCCGGAGCAGAGGCTAGTAACATTGAGAAGGAGTAGGGAGACGGACCCTTAGAATCCGGAGCAGAGGCTAGTAACATTGAGAAGGAATAGGGAGACGGACCCTTAGAATCCGGAGCAGAGGCTAGTAACATTGAGAAGGAATAGGGAGACGGACCCTTAGAATCCGGAGCAGAGGCTAGTAACATTGAGAAGGAATAGGGAGACGGACCCTTAGAATCCGGAGCAGAGGCTAGTAACATTGAGAAGGAATAGGGAGACGGACCCTTAGAATCCGGAGCAGAGGCTAGTAACATTGAGAAGGAATAGGGAGACGGACCCTTAGAATCCGGAGCAGAGGCTAGTAACATTGAGAAGGAATAGGGAGACGGACCCTTAGAATCCGGAGCAGAGGCTAGTAACATTGAGAGGGAATAGGGAGACAGACCCTTAGAATCCGGAGTAGAGGCTAATAACATTGAGAAGGAGTAGGGAGACGGACCTTTGAATCCGGAGCAGAGGCTAGTAACATGGAAGAAGGAATAGGGAGACGGACCCTTGGTATCCGGGGCAATGGCTAGTAACATTTAAAAACAACAGAGAGAGAAAGAGCTATCCGGGAATGGAGGATTAGCTATGAAGAAGACGTTCTCCAAATGGGGGTAATAAAAGAATTCACAAATAATCCTTAAAGAAACAAGGAACGATTAGCACCTACATAATGAAGTCTCGGGATCTAATCTATATCCCTTGACTCGGTGCCCGAGAATAGAGGAAAACATGTGTAACGAAACCAAGCAAATAAGAAAATTCACAAATGTGATCATTTAAGTAACAAGGAATGAATAGCACCTATATTATAAAGTCTCGGGATCTAACCTACATCCCCCGGACTCGGTGCAAGAGAAGAAAGGAAAACATATGTAATGAGAACAAGATAACAATACGCAATCTCTTGAATGATCCCATAGCGAGGATTGACGGTATAATGTACCTACGCACACGTCCTATAATTACTTGACTGTTGTTGCTACACTAGCAGCTTATTATGCTGGACTGCGTGTTTGACATTGTTATGCTACTGGCAAGTTGTGCTTGGTTGCTTATTGATATTGCTGCGCTACTTGCAAGATGTGCATGGTTGCTTGCTGATATTGCTGTGCTACCGATGAGTGTGCATGATATCATGATGTACTGATGTGTGCTTTACTGCTTTATCATAGCATGTAAAATGGACTTAATAATATCGACCAATTAGTCGTGTGGCCCGGTAACATGCGGGCTTCACACGTTCATACTCAGCGTAGTTTGCTGAGTCCTTTACACCCATTTTTTTCAGGTCTTGTGCCAGACGATAACGGAGAGTAGGCAAGGGTGACTATCATAGGGGTAGTCCACATGGCAAGACTTTTAGTAGTATGCTTTCTTATGTATGAGTTATGTTGTTTAAGTTGTTAACTAAACTGTAGATGCTCGGTACTTGAGTTGTACTTTATATTGTATTTGGATTTCGTTAAGTTGGACTTCCAGTCATACAGACCGTAACTTGGAGTTGGTAATGAGGACTGTCAACCACGTGGGTGGTTGGCGTCTGTAGCACCCGAATAGAGTTCAAAACCGCTGCGTAGACTTCTCCCGCTAACTTAGACGCGTCGTATTATTGTTGGTCGTGATTCGGGGGTGTTACAGAAAGTGGTATCAGAGCGTAGTTGCGCTCTGATGACTGGAACAGAGGAGTACCGAGTATAGGAAAACTTGAAATTTGGGAAAAACGGGGTTAAGGGTTAGTAATGTGAGGCACGCCTACTTGAAAACTATGTACCCCTGTCTTTTCACCGATGTTTCGGTTTAGTATAGGGTACGGGGGCGTACCCCTCTTTTAAGGGGGGTAAGCGCGTTTTGTTTTGTATGTGTTTGATTTATTATGATGTATTCATACAACCACTCGTGGTTGGTTGGTAGGTTTGTGTGTTTGGATTGTGTGTGAAATGTTATTTACGCTATGTATGAATGAATGTCGTGTGCCTTGGGTTGCACTTTAGCATGTATACACATTGCTAGCATCTTGGTCTACTATGAGAACTCGTGTGAAGCCACCGAGGTGGCATGGTGCTTAGAAGCACTAGGAATTTTAACTTATGAACCTAATCCTTTGGATATCGATAATGAATGCGGGACTGGATCCCTAAGATTGCTAAGAGTGGAAAATATAAATTAAGGAAGTAAGACTTCGGGACGAAGTCTCTTTTAAGGGGGGTAAGTTGAAATACCCCTGAACATTTAAACGCATAAACATAACGCGTTTTATAATACGTACATAAAATAACGTACGGACAATTAAATCTAGTATATATATACGTGTACGAATAAGAAAATACACGTATGTAATGTTACAATATTGTAACGTTCTAAATGAGTAGTAATAACGTCGCATACCCTTGTAACAAATAAATAAATAAATATAACGCCATATATTATATGGTCTTACATACGTAAATAAACATGTATAACCCATACAAAAAAAAAAAAGGAAAAGGAGCAAAGACGCTCCTGTTGAGGCTCAAACCCGAGACCTCCTGTACCTTTTCCAAATGTTTAACCAGTTGAGCTGAGCTCGTATTCAATCACATACTGCACTTCTGGATAGAATAGCAATGACAGACTGTTAGACTAACTAAACCACTCAAATTGATTACAGAGAGTTAGAAAGTTACAATAGTATAACCACTTCCTTTGTTTCCCCAACCGACAGTGGTTTTCCTCACTTTCTATCAGTTCGAGATATCAACACACTCCCCAGTCCATGCGCCAGTTATTTTGTTTTCCCTCCTCTGTGTACTAGTTCCAACAACCGAGCACTAACTGAAGCTCGACAGGGACTTTCCTTCTTTCCATGATGAGCACAAACTTCTGCAACAATTTCCCCCAGTAGCGACTGGAACAAAGAGGCGCTAACCCCCTTGCTTTTACAAGAGCGAACCAACAAGGAAATCTATATTCTCTGCGCTTCATCCTCCTGATTCTCCTCTTCAGTCACCGAAGAGCAAGGAACTACATGCTCTACCTATTTCATTCCCTTCGTGATGGATAGCAAGGAGATACATGCTCTGCTTTGCTTCAATCCCTTCGCTCTCGTGCATTTGCAACCGACTACTGAACAGCAACAAACCCAAACTCCCTTGCAACAACTCCTCTTCTTTTCAACCTGGCTCATAGCAGCCCCCGCTCCTCCTGCATGCCCTTGTTCTCTTCTGCGAACAGAAGCAGCTGCTTGTTTGGCTTGCACTTCAGCTACGTTCCCAAGGCTTGCTCAAAAATACAACCTGAAGCAATCAAGGCCCTGAGAGTCTTGTAGTACGTCCAAGATCCACAAGGAAAAAAAAAGACAGCTAAGCTATTACCGAGGTGAGAAGCTCCCAGATCTGTTACTTATTCCCTGCTATTCAGATTTTGTGTAAGGCTCTGAGAATAAAAAAAAAAATGTTGCCTAAGGAACTAATGGAGAGCTAGTAAATCCTGGTGCATTGTGTAACAAATTTACCAGCCATCTGAGGATTAAACAACAAGTTAAACTGGCTCAAGCAAACTCTGTATAAACTAGCTAAAGGAATTAGTGCAGAAACTGGAAGTTGCTGTTCTGTAAACTTTAGTTCCTGTGCGGCCGATTTCCAGAGGTGCTGTGAAGAGTGTAGTGGTTAGTCAATAAATTTAAAACCATTCCAACACAATAGACTAAGTGGGGATAAGCGGGAATGCTTGAGAAAAACAATTCGCTCATTAAAAGAAGGGTAGATGTGGTAAGTAGAAACGTTTTAATAAAAAAAATCCTGTTCTGTAACTGTGTTTCAGTGTAACCGATTCCCAGAGTGGGTTAGTGTGTTATTGGAGATTAAAATTTAGCTGGAACGTTTAACTAGTGACTAAATAACTTGAGGGAAACCTGAAACCAGATTAAAGAGAAAAAAAGAAAACAAAGAAAGAAAGAAACAATAACAGAGATTGTGCATCAGTTTCAGATTTTGGGTTCTACAGTTTTTTTTGGGTTCCTGCATACCAAACTTTCAGAAGCGATATGGAGATGGCATTAACCTGATTTCAGTTGGCTTAAGGATGTTGAGTTGGTTTAGTGATAGAGCCAAGTCAGTACTGATGCATTGTTTAAGTTGGTATACCCCCTTGAAAGACTAGAGGGCAGTTTAGCAATTAGAAGAAGGAATGCGCTGAAACCAACATACAGATTTTATGACTTTTGCTCTCTGATTAACTAAAATCCAGAGGAAATATAATGACTGATTGGGTTCTGTATAGATATACTTCAGTAGACTTACCCACGCTGTTGTGGGTCTTCCATGGGATTAAAACTGTGCTAGGACTCTGTACTAAGGAGGTGAGATATCTATAACTGAGCATATGAACAGAAAACACAAAAAAAAAACTGTCGTAGTCCTATAACCTCTTTAGTCTGCAACATTAACTTGCAGTAGTAGGATGTTACAGTTGAGTCATCACGATTGTTTGGGGTCAGTTTTAAGGTTAAAACTACACCAAGACGTTTAATTGAGTGGCTAGGTAACTGGAGGAGTAAAGTCAGGTTAATGAACCATAAAGAAAACAGACGAGGAAGGAAACAAAAAAAAAAAAAGAAGAGAAACAGTTTCAGAATTTCAGTTTTTGTTGCAGCTTCAGTTTTTTTTTCTGTCTCTGTGCAAAGGAGTTTTCAAAGTTGACAACCATGCCATTCTGGGTTTTAAAAACATAACAAGAACACTTAATTAAATAAGTGGGTATTATGGGAAGTGTTAAAAAGGCAGTCTAATAACAAGCAAGAAGAGAAGATAACAGAAACACAGTTTCTGATTTTAGTTTTTACTGAAACTTGCACTTGCTTCGTCACATAATTTCAGAGGGCTTAAAAAGGGGGGGATTAAGTGATTGATGGAGTCTAAAACCTCGTCATAACACCTAAGTAAGAAGGGGAGTACTGGAGACAGATTCAAACGTGGAATAATTACAGCCAGAAACGAAACAGAAGAGAAATTACCAGTTTATATTTCAGTTTCTTTTCATTTCAGGTGTTGGGTTACCTCAGTAGTTTTGCCTAGTTGCTTCGGGTCTGTTCTGGGATGCAAAATCGTGATAAAGACACTTAACTAAATGGCTAGACAAGCTGGGGAAAATCAATTGGCATACTAAGACAAAGATAAAAAAATAGGATCCCAGGAGTGGATATCAGTTTCTGGAGTTTTTGTTTTTCTGTGTACTAACTTTTCTGGGGTAGCCTCAAAGATTGTGCTTACTTAATGACTGACCTAAAAGCCTACTAAAACGTGGGCCTGAGTGTAAACAACTGGGAGACTACAAAAAAAAAAGAAAGAAGAGACAGTTAGCAACTTAAAAGAATCAAACAGAAATGCCGCAGCTCTGGTCTTCTGTTTTTCAGTTTCTCAGTGGTTCAATTCCAGCATTATGAAGTCAATAGGTCTAACCATGTGTTGTGGATCTGTCTTGGGGCTAAAGTCTTGATTAAACCCTTAACTAATTGAGTGGATAAGTTCGGGACGAAAACTGAAAGTCAAAAATCGTGATCAAATAAAGTAGGGATAAAATAAAAGAGGAGAAGTCATTAGTTCTGAACTCAGGTTTGTTTCAGCTTTGTCCAGTGCAGTTCTTGGATGTACCGGTACTGCTAACCAAGTTGTTTTGGGTTGTGTGTTGGGTTTAGAAACTTCCTGGAACAATTAAATAACCGAGACAGCAATCTGAGGAGGAATTGAAAATCAATTCGTGGATAAATAAGAGTAGCAGAAGAGGGTACATCAGATTTTGTTATTTCAGTTCCACAGTTTTCCTGAAAACATAACTCTCTGATTAGCCATGTTGCAGAAGGTTGTGTTAGGTTAATAATCAACCTGAATCAGTGCTAATATATTTATCTAGGTTGGGTTATTCATGGGGGAGATTAAGAGACAGTTTAATAGTCATGAGAGAAGGAATGAAGTAGAAATATAATGATTATGGTTTCAGATTTTCATCCTTGATCGTTTTCTGTATACTATAATACAGTTGCTGTAGGAATATGATAGGCCTGGGAAAATGGACTTAGACTCTGGTTAATGTATCCACCTAAGGGTATAATTGCTTTGGGAAAAGTTATAAATTAAATCATCACGTTAAAAAGAGGAGCGAAATGGGAGTATGCCCAGATTCGTGTTTTAGTTTGTCTCTGGTTTGTGTCAATATAACTGATTTTCAGTAAAGCTAAGAGTGTGATGACTTATTTACAAATTTAAAATCTGACTACTACACTTAAAGGGTTGTGAACACTTGGGGAAAAATAGTAACGCAAGCTAGTACCTTGCAAGAGAAACGTAAGGGGAGTATGCTTGGAATCGGTGTTCAGTTTTTCTCTGAGTGGTGTTCCGTACAAATGGGTTTTAGGGGGTATCTCAAAGACCATGCTATTATGATAATAGGCTTAAAACATTGCTAACCTGTGTAGCTAAGGAGGGAATGCATCTTAGGCAAACTAAAGTCCCTCTGGGATAAACTCGTTACCTATTAATGCTTAAAATACGCTGAAAGCATTGGTTAGAGACGGACTTAACTAATGCAGTAGGACTAATAATGCCACTTATACCGTATATGGCTAGAGTAATTGTTATAAGAATTCTTACGAATAACAACGTGTGACCAACTAAACTAACCCGCTCGATCATGTAACAATTATAGGAGTGTGTCACACGAGCGGCGAGGAATCGTAGCGCCGGTATACACGTCGACTAATAAGAGGTATGGACATGTGTGGTTCGTATGTTGCCGTGTTACACGGCTTGTTTGCTTTGTGTGCTGTGTGCTTTGTGTGAAAATGACATAAGATCAAAGCATGAAATTGGATTGCTTGTTTATCATGTTGTATGATTGCTATATCATTGTTGAATATATCATTGCGCGCACACAGTAGTTTAGTCCCTTTCGCGTTATGGAACTTGAGATGAAACACAGCGAACTATGTAAACAAAGAAACTACATAAAGGGAAAACTATACGAAACTACTACGAATTATGAAAACAAAGAAAACGCTATAAGGGGAACTCCTCTCTAAACCATTGAGGACTACCATGACACCCACTATGGTGTCTATGCTTTAATGATAATGAAGAGCAAGTCTCCTTTGGTGAGACATGACGAACCACGTAGACAAACCAAAAGAACTATAAAAAGGGAAAACCCCTCTTAACTATAGAGGACCTCTAAAGACACCCACTATGGTGTCGAGTTATCAAAGATAATGATAAGCCAATACATTGTGATTGAATAGGGAGACGGACCCTTTGTATCCGGGGTAAAGACCATAACATTGAGAAGGAATAGGGAGACGGACCCTTAGAATCCGGAGCAGAGGCTAGTAACATTGAGAAGGAATAGGGAGACGGACCCTTAGAATCCGGAGCAGAGGCTAGTAACATTGAGAAGGAGTAGGGAGACGGACCCTTAGAATCCGGAGCAGAGGCTAGTAACATTGAGAAGGAATAGGGAGACGGACCCTTAGAATCCGGAGCAGAGGCTAGTAACATTGAGAAGGAATAGGGAGACGGACCCTTAGAATCCGGGGCAGAGGCTAGTAACATTGAGAAGGAATAGGGAGACGGACCCTTAGAATCCGGAGCAGAGGCTAGTAACATTGAGAAGGAATAGGGAGACGGACCCTTAGAATCCGGAGCAGAGGCTAGTAACATTGAGAAGGAATAGGGAGACGGACCCTTAGAATCCGGGGTAGGGGGGGGTTAGAATCCGGAGCAGAGGCTAGTAACATTGAGAAGGAATAGGGAGACGGACCCTTAGAATCCGGAGCAGAGGCTAGTAACATTGAGAAGAATAGGGAGACGACCCTTAGAATCCGGAGTAGAGGCTAATAACATTGTGAGAAGGAGTAGGGAGACGGACCCTTTGAATCCGGAGCAGAGGCTAGTAACATGGAAAAGGAATAGGGAGACGGACCCTTGGTATCCGGGGCAATGGCTAGTAACATTTAAAAACAACAGAGAGAGAAAGAGCTATCCGGGATGGAGGATTAGCTATGAAGAAGACGTTCTCCAAATGGGGGTAATAAAAGAATTCACAAATAATCCTTAAAGAAACAAGGAACGATTAGCACCTACATAATGAAGTCTCGGGATCTAATCTATATCCCTTGACTCGGTGCCCGAGAATAGAGGAAAACATGTGTAACGAAACCAAGCAAATAAGAAAATTCACAAATGTGATCATTTAAGTAACAAGGAATGAATAGCACCTATATTATAAAGTCTCGGATCTAACCTACATCCCCGGACTCGGTGCAAGAGAAGAAAGGAAAACATATGTAATGAGAACAAGATAACAATACGCAATCTCTTGAATGATCCCATAGCGAGGATTGACGGTATAATGTACCTACGCACACGTCCTATAATTACTTGACTGTTGTTGCTACACTAGCAGCTTATTATGCTGGACTGCGTGTTTGACATTGTTATGCTACTGGCAAGTTGTGCTTGGTTGCTTATTGATATTGCTGCGCTACTTGCAAGATGTGCATGGTTGCTTGCTGATATTGCTGTGCTACCGATGAGTGTGCATGATATCATGATGTATGATAAGCCTCAGACTTATCACGTTTTAGTATACTTAATTATAAGATTATTAGCCAAATTAAGGTTAGAATAATTAATATTTATGCTATATTATGTATTACGTCTATTGTTTGCTCAGATTGATGTTTTTATATGTTTTTCCATACAAGGAGACATTTCTGACCAAAATGCCGGACATAAGGCCGGATCATACCTGCACGGCACAAGCATGGAGCAGAAAAGCACTCTATGCCGGGTACGGTGCCGGGTATATCCAATCCGGCATACATGAGAAAAGTCGCCTCGATTGACCAGACGATGGCAGTTAATGACCGTTGCCAAACCATCCTATGCCGGGTATGGTGCCGGACATATACTGTCCGGCACAGGTACCTTTTCGCGCAGATTCGGCGGTTTCGACCGTTAGCAGTTGGGCACGTGGTTATTATGTGCCGGCTATAATTTGCACGGCATGACATCCGGCAAGAGCAGAATGTGATGCCTATAAATAGGACGAGGGGCTACACTTGTCAACACACTTCAACACCCCTATACACTCCATTCACATCGCCATTTCCGCACTCCTCCAAGGTGTTGGTGTCCAAGGAAGTTCTATGCAACTTTCCACGCGAAGAGAAGAGTCCATGGCGGGTTAAGGCTATATCAAATCTTCTTATCTCCTGTGTTTTCTCTCTCTCGATTTGTGTGGATGGTGGAGTAGGAATTCTTTGTTTGTTCTTTGGTTAGGGAATGAAACTCTCTTTGTAAAACAATGTGTTCTTCTTAATATAATTTTCAAGTTTATTAAGAGTATGGTTCTTATTGAAAGAGAATTGGTTGATCTCTTTTTCTCTTCATGCAATTTTTACTTGTGGAGGGTTAATCCCAAGTAAGATAGGTTAGACTCTCTTAATGGTCTTTCTACTCCCTTTTTATGGATTAAGAAGTTAGTAGTAAGAGTGAGAATTAACCCACATTTCCCATTACTTTGTTCATTTCGTGGCATGATATATGCTCGGTTTGTTAATAGGTAATGAGTTTTCTGTTTTCTTCTCGGAAACTGGAAAAATAATATGCATTATGACTATGCCGGATTCACTGCCGGGTTGCCAATGTCCGGCATATTCAATGTCTTTGAATATGCCGTGCAAGTGGTATCCGGCAGGACACCCGGCGTATTCAGTGTTGGTTAATTCGAAGGCTTGTGCTTATGTTTCGAGTTCACATTGATGCTTAGATGGTTTTACTCCTTTAATCAAGAATAAATTCATTGTAATTACCACATAGTTTAGTTAGTTTTAATTAGTTTAGAATTACATTCAATTTTCCCCCCTTGCTTTAGAATAGGTTATTACCGGATTAGGACTAATTTTCTATAAGTCCCTTGGGTTCGATACTCTTGGTCGTAATTTGCTCATGCTATATTCCGACCGGGTTTTATTTGCTACCCGTAGTAGAGTGTAGGTTTAATTATTTATTTTATCCATTTTGTATATAGTTTTTCCTACTAAAATCTCTGTTAGCAAATTGGCGCCGTTGCCGGGGACTTGGAATTAGTCCAAGTCCTAAAAGTGGTAATCGCCCTATTCTTTTTTTCTTTCATTTCTTATTCTTTTTTTTAAAACGTTCATTATTTTTATTTACTAGATGAATATGCCGGCCTCATTGCCGGGTATCCTAGACCCGGCATGTGCAGAAGATGATCGATGCCGGATACACCTTAGCCGGCACCGTAGCCGGCATTGTTGATTTCACTTTCTTATTTCGGTTTATTTCTGTAAAAATGTTAGATTTTCAATTAATAAATTCTTTTATTCTTTATTCTTCTAATTATGTATATACATATTTGATCCATTGATTTTACCCATTTTAACACAATCCTTCGTTTGTTTGAGTATGCCGTGAATTATGCCGGTTAGGGTAACCCCTGCCTACTACACAACTCATGTGCCGGATTACATGTACACGGCACTCAACCCGGCAGTAAGCAAACTCAGGAAGAAGCACCCCATTGAGACATGCCGTGCGCATGGCCGGGTACTCCATGCCCGGCTTAGTAAAAAAACCCACTATGCCGGATACACAAAACCCGGCCTGTCATCCGGCATGTCGCGGTTTCTGAAAAAAAATAACAGCGGGTAAGTTGGGATTTTACAATCCCACTTTTACCCTACCAAGCGCCGCACCCACCAGCTGCTCCGCAAGCAGGCGAGGACGACACCAAAAACGAATCCGAAACAAATCCAAAACTAGCGCATTCCAGTCGCATTCCACACCAAGATTACCGTGAGCATCTCACTCTACCATTTCTGCAATTACAAACCAAAAACCAGGTTCCACTCATCTTGTATTATTATTTCGAATTCGATTTTTTTTTTCTCATTGTTTAGTGCAATGTGTCGTTTTTTGTTAGATTCACGGTTAGTAAGGTGATTTAGGGATTTCGGAACCTTCTGTAGTTGAAGTATGAGTTGTGGTGTGACTCTGTGCGTTTCTGCAAATTTCTGGGTTCGAAGTATGAATATGCCGGATGGTTTCGGGCCGGCATCCAGTCCGGCGTACTTTAATTTGAATATGCCGGGTGGATTATATCCGGCATCCCACCCGGCAAGATATCTTATTGCTTCTTCTTTGCCTATTTGTGAATCTAGTCTTTTGAATTAATGCCTATAGTAATAATTTGTTGAGAATTAGTCGATTAGGATTCTGATTCACAGGCAATAAGGGCGCACCATCTCTGTCTACAGGATACTCGAGTTTTAATTTCTGTAAAACTAACATTGATGAACTATTGTCTGGTATCTTCCTCTACTCTTTACTTATAGATGACTCGCAGAAGAGCCACTACCCCTCCACGCGTTTCTGGTTTTGACTCAGAGGAGGATGAGCTGTTAGACCAGGCTGAGGCAGCCTTCGCTGATGCCACTACAGAGGAGGAGGAGCAGGCTCCTCCTGCACCTGCGCCACCTCGTCGATCTACCAGACGGGCAGGCAAGGAGCCAGCTTCCAGTAGTGCCGCGCCGCCTCCAGCCAAGAAGACAAGGGCTGGCAAGAGGAAGAAGAGGACTTCTCCAGAGACTCAGAGCGGCCCTGGTTCCACTTCTTCTGCTCCAGAGCACGATGATTTTGGTACACCTCTCCCTCTCCCTCCTCGCATTCCTGATGTACCTACGTTTGATGAGGAAGGATTTGTAAATCCTTCTGCTGCTCAGTACTTTCATCAGTCCAAAATGAAAGGTAAGTGGGTACGGGAGAGGCGAGTGCATCCTGAGGTCTGCCTACTATCTGCGATCTCAGAGCTCTTCGAGCGACATGGTTGGTTGGGGATCCTAGACATTGGCCATGGACACTTTTACCCCGGGTTGGTGCGTGAGTTTTACGCCAACTCCGAGTACCGTGGGGTCCCCCAGACGTCAGGAGCTCTGATACGCTCTTTTGTCTCTACACGATGTATCATTATTACACCAGAGAGCATCGCACAGATCTTGGGCATCGACGCTGGCCCTCGACAGAGATCCTTCAGTCGACAGACTCTCACAGATGCTCATGCCGCTATCCGCTCTCGATTCGGATCACGCACTCGCTACATGGATAGAGCTCACACTAAGGATCGCGAGGTGATCCCCTTGACCTACATCACCGATCTCCAGTTACGTGTGGCCATGGAGATTATCCGCCATAACATTCGGCCGTGCAAGCATGACGAGCTGAATGATATGGACTGCGCTCTGCTACAGTATCTTCTCGGACCAGCTCGGGGAGCAGTTGACTCGCGTTTCCCGGTTCAGAGATTGATGTTCGCGCAGTTGGTCCGCGCCATTATGCATCGAGATGGACAGCGCCCCATCTTCCCCATGCTCATTCACCAGCATATTATGCAGACGATAGGGGAGGCTCAGATTCCACGAGGCCTACATTTTCAGCCCGAGTCTGCCCCTATTGATCGTGCTCTCATTCGACGCTGGTGGTTCAGAGAGTCACCCTCAGGGGAGTTCCTTTATGTTCCCCCAGATCAGAGGTCCCGGACCCCTACTGCTCAGGACTACCCCAGTTATCAGGGGGAGGGTGATCAGCTATTATTACCTCCACCACCTCCGATCGCCACTGCACCACCTCCTACCTCTACTTCAGATACAGACCCTAGAGTGGCTACAGAGCTCGATCACTTCCGTCAGGAGCTCCAGCAGCAGCGACACTCTATGGAGTCCTTCCAGGCCGCTCAGCAGGCCGCGTGGGGTGATTTTGATTCCTTCCGGCAGAGTTATGAGGGTATGCGCACAGATTTGACTACCAGAGTAGACTCTGTTGTGCAGCAGCAGGCTGAGGTTGGGCAGAGACAGGCGGCGTTTGAGGAGCGTATATCTCAGCGCCAGGATGAGCAGGAGAGGCGGGTTGATGATCGTTTCATGTTGGCTGTAGCTGAGATGAACAAGTCCATGGCGGCAGACAGAAAGAAGGCGAGGAAGGAGATGAAGCAGAGGGTATCTTGTTCCATAGCTGCTTTGGTTAAGAGTCTTCTACGTCGGGACAAGGAGAAGAGGAAGGCGCGTCGAGAGGCGAAGAAGAAGGGACTTCCGACCCCTAGCTCTTCTAGTCTTTCTGATGTTCCAGACGCTTCACCTGATTCTTCTTCAGACTCTCCACCACCATCCTCCATGCAGGCAGCAGTTCATTAGTTCTTCTCTTTTCTCTGTTTATTTTATTTTCTTTCCTTCCATTTTCTTTTATTATCCTTTTGCTTTTCTTTTAGTTTTTTTTTATTATTCTTGTCTGACTAATGTATGACTAATGGATTCTCAGTTAACTCTCTCTTCATATTATGGAAGTGTTGTATTTAGTGAGTTTTTGGTTACAGTGCCTTTATTTTAGTTGGCTCATGCTGTGACAATTCAGACTCCGCGGCTCACCACAAGTGTAGGGCATTTGTGCCCTCATTCTTCCAAGGGGGAGTATTCTTATTATTTTGTTAATTCATCCTATTTTACACAAACATTCTTTAATTCTTTGAATTTTTTATTCTTTATTCTTTTAGAAACACTGGGGACAGTGTTCCTGCCAAGTGTAGGGCAGGGGTCCCCCCTAAAAAAAAAAATTATTTTTGCTAAATCTACTTAGTATCTAATAATAAGTCTAGATTTTATCAATGTTCTACTAAGCTTTTGCATGTCATTAGCAAAGTAAGAATAGAAAAGATGAAAGCTTGTTCTCTCAAGAGGTAAACTTTCTAATGACTTGTAGATTCATGTTTTTAACTTCTTGATTCTCTTTATTAACATGAGTATATGACCTTATTCCTATTTCTATCTCAGATTTACTTATGGGTAATATTTTCTTTTCTTTTTCAAAATGGTGAGAATTCTTTTGGGTGAATATCTCAAATAGGGATTATGTAAAAAAAAGGGAAAAAAAGAAGCTTCAAAAAAAAGAAAAAAAAAGAAGAATCTTCTTTCAGAAAAAAAGAAGCATTATGAGGTTGCAAAAATTGCCTCAAATAAAAAGAAACAAGAGTTTTTTTCCTTTTGTTTTTCTCCTAAATTCCCCGTTCTTCAAAGCAAAAGAAATCATGGTTGATTCAGAAACCCTTGAAAAATAGGCTGAACATATAAAAACCATCGATGAGTGTCTTGGCCACATTCAGAAACTCTTGGAAAATAGAGCTGAATGATGGAAACCCGAAAAAGGAGAGATTACAAAATCCCTTATGCAAAATAACCCGAAAGTTTTTGATCGGTTTTGAAATTGTTTATTTTATACCCATTAGTATGTTTCAGGTGGAATAAGGATGATTAAGTGATACTTATGAATTAGAGTCATATGGTTAGGAATATTTATCTAATTGTCATTCTAAAGTTTTTCTGTTTTGTGCATAAGTATTTATTCCTTTCTAAATCTTGTTTTGCTCGAGGACTAGCAAAAGGTAAGTGTAGGGCCTTGATAAGCCTCAGACTTATCACGTTTTAGTATACTTAATTATAAGATTATTAGCCAAATTAAGGTTAGAATAATTAATATTTATGCTATATTATGTATTAAGTCTATTGTTTGCTCAGATTGATGTTTTTATATGTTTTTCCATACAAGGAGACATTTCTGACCAAAATGCCGGACATAAGGCCGGATCATACCTGCACGGCACAAGCATGGAGCAGAAAAGCACTCTATGCCGGGTACGGTGCCGGGTATATCCAATCCGGCATACATGAGAAAAGTCGCCTCGATTGACCAGACGATGGCAGTTAATGACCGTTGCCAAACCATCCTATGCCGGGTATGGTGCCGGACATATACTGTCCGGCACAGGTACCTTTTCGCGCAGATTCGGCGGTTTCGACCGTTAGCAGTTGGGCACGTGGTTATTATGTGCCGGCTATAATTTCCACGGCATGACATCCGGCAAGAGCAGAATGTGATGCCTATAAATAGGACGAGGGGCTACACTTGTCAACACACTTCAACACCCCTATACACTCCATTCACATCGCCATTTCCGCACTCCTCCAAGGTGTTGGTGTCCAAGGAAGTTCTATGCAACTTTCCACGCGAAGAGAAGAGTCCATGGCGGGTTAAGGCTATATCAAATCTTCTTATCTCCTGTTTTTCTCTCTCTCGATTTGTGTGGATGGTGGAGTAGGAATTCTTTGTTTGTTCTTTGGTTAGGGAATGAAACTCTCTTTGTAAAACAATGTGTTCTTCTTAATATAATTTTCAAGTTTATTAAGAGTATGGTTCTTATTGAAAGAGAATTGGTTGATCTCTTTTTCTCTTCATGCAATTTTTACTTGTGGAGGGTTAATCCCAAGTAAGATAGGTTAGACTCTCTTAATGGTCTTTCTACTCCCTTTTTATGGATTAAGAAGTTAGTAGTAAGAGTGAGAATTAACCCACATTTCCCATTACTTTGTTCATTTCGTGGCATGATATATGCTCGGTTTGTTAATAGGTAATGAGTTTTCTGTTTTCTTCTCGGAAACTGGAAAAATAATATGCATTATGACTATGCCGGATTCACTGCCGGGTTGCCAATGTCCGGCATATTCAATGTCTTTGAATATGCCGTGCAAGTGGTATCCGGCAGGACACCCGGCGTATTCAGTGTTGGTTAATTCGAAGGCTTGTGCTTATGTTTCGAGTTCACATTGATGCTTAGATGGTTTTACTCCTTTAATCAAGAATAAATTCATTGTAATTACCACATAGTTTAGTTAGTTTTAATTAGTTTAGAATTACATTCAATTTTCCCCCCTTGCTTTAGAATAGGTTATTACCGGATTAGGACTAATTTTCTATAAGTCCCTTGGGTTCGATACTCTTGGTCGTAATTTGCTCATGCTATATTCCGACCGGGTTTTATTTGCTACCCGTAGTAGAGTGTAGGTTTAATTATTTATTTTATCCATTTTGTATATAGTTTTTCCTACTAAAATCTCTGTTAGCAATGTACTGATGTGTGCTTTACTGCTTTATCATAGCATGTAAAACGGACTTAATAATATTCGACCAATTAGTCGTGTGGCCCGGTAACATGCGGGCTTCACACGTTCATACTCAGCGTAGTTTGCTGAGTCCTTTACACCCAATTTTTTTCAGGTCTTGTGCCAGACGATAACGGAGAGTAGGCAAGGGTGACTATCATAGGGGTAGTCCACATGGCAAGACTTTTAGTAGTATGCTTTCTTATGTATGAGTTATGTTGTTTAAGTTGTTAACTAAACTGTAGATGCTCGGTACTTGAGTTGTACTTTATATTGTATTTGGATTTCGTTAAGTTGGACTTCCAGTCATACAGACCGTAACTTGGAGTTGGTAATGAGGACTGTCAACCACGTGGGTGGTTGGCGTCTGTAGCACCCGAATAGAGTTCAAAACCGCTGCGTAGACTTCTCCCGCTAACTTAGACGCGTCGTATTATTGTTGGTCGTGATTCGGGGGTGTTACAGAAAGTGGTATCAGAGCGTAGTTGCGCTCTGATGACTGGAACAGAGGAGTACCGAGTATAGGAAAACTTGAAATTTGGGAAAAACGGGGTTAAGGGTTAGTAATGTGAGGCACGCCTACTTGAAAACTATGTACCCCTGTCTTTTCACCGATGTTTCGGCTTAGTATAGGGTACGGGGGCGTACCCCTCTTTTAAGGGGGGTAAGCGCGTTTTGTTTTGTATGTGTGTTGATTTATTATGATGTATTCATACAACCACTCGTGGTTGGTTGGTAGGTTTGTGTGTTTGGATTGTGTGTGAAAATGTTATTTACGCTATGTATGAATGAATGTCGTGTGCCTTGGGTTGCACTTTAGCATGTAACTTGCTAGCATCTTGGTCTACTATGAGAACTCGTGTGAAGCCACCGAGGTGGCATGGTGCTTAGAAGCACTAGGAATTTTAACTTATGAACCTAATCCTTTGGATATCGATAATGAATGCGGGACTGGATCCCTAAGATTGCTAAGAGTGGAAAATATAAATTAAGGAAGTAAGACTTCGGGACGAAGTCTCTTTTAAGGGGGGTAAGTTGAAATACCCCTGAACATTTAAACGCATAAAATCATAACGCGTTTTATAATACGTACATAAAATAACGTACGGACAATTAAATCTAGTATATATATACGTGTACGAATAAGAAAATACACGTATGTAATGTTACAATATTGTAACGTTCTAAATGAGTAGTAATAACGTCGCATACCCTTGTAACAAATAAATAAATAAATATAACGCCATATATTATATGGTCTTACATACGTAAATAAACATGTATAACCCATACAAAAAAAAAAAAAGGAAAAGGAGCAAAGACGCTCCTGTTGAGGCTCAAACCCGAGACCTCCTGTACCTTTTCCAAATGTTTAACCAGTTGAGCTGAGCTCGTATTCAATCACATACTGCACTTCTGGATAGAATAGCAATGACAGACTGTTAGACTAACTAAACCACTCAAATTGATTACAGAGAGTTAGAAAGTTACAATAGTATAACCACTTCCTTTGTTTCCCCAACCGACAGTGGTTTTCCTCACTTTCTATCAGTTCGAGATATCAACAGACTCCCCAGTCCATGCGCCAGTTATTTTGTTTTCCCTCCTCTGTGTACTAGTTCCAACAACCGAGCACTAACTGAAGCTCGACAGGGACTTTCCTTCTTTCCATGATGAGCACAAACTTCTGCAACAATTTCCCCCAGTAGCGACTGGAACAAAGAGGCGCTAACCCCCTTGCTTTTACAAGAGCGAACCAACAAGGAAATCTATATTCTCTGCGCTTCATCCTCCTGATTCTCCTCTTCAGTCACCGAAGAGCAAGGAACTACATGCTCTACCTATTTCATTCCCTTCGTGATGGATAGCAAGGAGATACATGCTCTGCTTTGCTTCAATCCCTTCGCTCTCGTGCATTTGCAACCGACTACTGAACAGCAACAAACCCAAACTCCCTTGCAACAACTCCTCTTCTTTTCAACCTGGCTCATAGCAGCCCCCGCTCCTCCTGCATGCCCTTGTTCTCTTCGCGAACAGAAGCAGCTGCTTGTTTGGCTTGCACTTCAGCTACGTTCCCAAGGCTTGCTCAAAAATACAACCTGAAGCAATCAAGGCCCTGAGAGTCTTGTAGTACGTCCAAGATCCACAAGGAAAAAAAAGACAGCTAAGCTATTACCGAGGTGAGAAGCTCCCAGATCTGTTACTTATTCCCTGCTATTCAGATTTTGTGTAAGGCTCTGAGAATAAAAAAAAAAAAGTTGCCTAAGGAACTAATGGAGAGCTAGTAAATCCTGGTGCATTGTGTAACAAATTTACCAGCCATCTGAGGATTAAACAACAAGTTAAACTGGCTCAGCAAACTCTGTATAAACTAGCTAAAGGAATTAGTGCAGAAACTGGAAGTTGCTGTTCTGTAAACTTTAGTTCCTGTGCGGCCGATTTCCAGAGGTGCTGTGAAGAGTGTAGTGGTTAGTCAATAAATTTAAACCATTCCAACACAATAGACTAAGTGGGGATAAGCGGGAATGCTTGAGAAAAACAATTCGCTCATTAAAAGAAGGGTAGAAGATGTGGTAAGTAGAAACGTTTTAATAAAAAAAATCCTGTTCTGTAACTGTGTTTCAGTGTAACCGATTCCCAGAGTGGGTTAGTGTGTTATTGGAGATTAAAATTTAGCTGGAACGTTTAACTAGTGACTAAATAACTTGAGGGAAACCTGAAACCAGATTAAAGAGAAAAAAAGAAAACAAAGAAAGAAAGAAAACAATAACAGAGATTGTGCATCAGTTTCAGATTTTGGGTTCTACAGTTTTATTTTGGGTTCCTGCATACCAAACTTTCAGAAGCGATATGGAGATGGCATTAACCTGATTTCAGTTGGCTTAAGGATGTTGAGTTGGTTTAGTGATAGAGCCAAGTCAGTACTGATGCATTGTTTAAGTTGGTATACCCCTTGAAAGACTAGAGGGCAGTTTAGCAATTAGAAGAAGGAATGCGCTGAAACAACATACAGATTTTATGACTTTTGCTCTCTGATTAACTAAAATCCAGAGGAAATATAATGACTGATTGGGTTCTGTATAGATATACTTCAGTAGACTTACCCACGCTGTTGTGGGTCTTCCATGGGATTAAAACTGTGCTAGGACTCTGTACTAAGGAGGTGAGATATCTATAACTGAGCATATGAACAGAAAACACAAAAAAAAAAACTGTCGTAGTCCTATAACCTCTTTAGTCTGCAACATTAACTTGCAGTAGTAGGATGTTACAGTTGAGTCATCACGATTGTTTGGGGTCAGTTTTAAGGTTAAAACTACACCAAGACGTTTAATTGAGTGGCTAGGTAACTGGAGGAGTAAAGTCAGGTTAATGAACCATAAAGAAAACAGACGAGGAAGGAAACAAAAAAAAAAAAAAGAAGAGAGAAACAGTTTCAGAATTTCAGTTTTTGTTGCAGCTTCAGTTTTTTTTTCTGTCTCTGTGCAAAGGAGTTTTCAAAGTTGACAACCATGCCATTCTGGGTTTTAAAACATAACAAGAACACTTAATTAAATAAGTGGGTATTATGGGAAGTGTTAAAAAGGCAGTCTAATAACAAGCAAGAAGAGAAGATAACAGAAACACAGTTTCTGATTTTAGTTTTTACTGAAACTTGCACTTGCTTCGTCACATAATTTCAGAGGGCTTAAAAAGGGGGGGATTAAGTGATTGATGGAGTCTAAAACCTCGTCATAACACCTAAGTAAAAGGGGAGTACTGGAGACAGATTCAAACGTGGAATAATTACAGCCAGAAACGAAACAGAAGAGAAATTACCAGTTTATATTTCAGTTTCTTTTCATTTCAGGTGTTGGGTTACCTCAGTAGTTTTGCCTAGTTGCTTCGGCTCTGTTCTGGGATGCAAAATCGTGATAAAGACACTTAACTAAATGGCTAGACAAGCTGGGGAAAATCAATTGGCATACTAAGACAAAGATAAAAAAATAGGATCCCAGGAGTGGATATCAGTTTCTGGAGTTTTTGTTTTTCTGTGTACTAACTTTTCTGGGGTAGCCTCAAAGATTGTGCTTACTTAATGACTGACCTAAAAGCCTACTAAAACGTGGGCCTGAGTGTAAACAACTGGGAGACTACAAAAAAAAAGAAAGAGAGAAAGAGACAGTTAGCAACTTAAAAGAATCAAACAGAATGCCGCAGCTCTGGTCTTCTGTTTTTCAGTTTCTCAGTGGTTCAATTCCAGCATTATGAAGTCAATAGGTCTAACCATGTGTTGTGGATCTGTCTTGGGGCTAAAGTCTTGATTAAACCCTTAACTAATTGAGTGGATAAGTTCGGGACGAAAACTGAAAGTCAAAAATCGTGATCAAATAAAGTAGGGATAAAATAAAAGAGGAGAAGTCATTAGTTCTGAACTCAGGTTTGTTTCAGCTTTGTCCAGTGCAGTTCTTGGATGTACCGGTACTGCTAACCAAGTTGTTTTGGGTTGTGTGTTGGGTTTAGAAACTTCCTGGAACAATTAAATAACCGAGACAGCAATCTGAGGAGGATTGAAAATCAATTCGTGGATAAATAAGAGTAGCAGAAGAGGGTACATCAGATTTGTGTTATTTCAGTTCCACAGTTTTCCTGAAAACATAACTCTCTGATTAGCCATGTTGCAGAAGGTTGTGTTAGGTTAATAATCAACCTGAATCAGTGCTAATATATTTATCTAGGTTGGGTTATTCATGGGGGAGATTAAGAGACAGTTTAATAGTCATGAGAGAAGGATGAAGTATAAAATATAATGATTATGGTTTCAGATTTTCATCCTTGATCGTTTTCTGTATACTATAATACAGTTGCTGTAGGAATATGATAGGCCTGGGAAAATGGACTTAGACTCTGGTTAATGTATCCCCTAAGGGTATAATTGCTTTGGGAAAAGTTATAAATTAAATCATCACGTTAAAAAGAGGAGCGAAATGGGAGTATGCCCAGATTCGTGTTTTAGTTTGTCTCTGGTTTGTGTTCAATATAACTGATTTTCAGTAAAGCTAAGAGTGTGATGACTTATTTACAAATTTAAAATCTGACTACTACACTTAAAGGGTTGTGAACACTTGGGGAAAAATAGTAACGCAAGCTAGTACCTTGCAAGAGAAACGTAAGGGAGTATGCTTGGAATCGGTGTTCAGTTTTTCTCTGAGTGGTGTTCCGTACAAATGGGTTTTAGGGGGTATCTCAAAGACCATGCTATTATGATAATAGGCTTAAAACATTGCTAACCTGTGTAGCTAAGGAGGGAATGCATCTTAGGCAAACTAAAGTCCCTCTGGGATAAACTCGTTACCTATTAATGCTTAAAATACGCTGAAAGCATTGGTTAGAGAACGGACTTAACTAATGCAGTAGGACTAATAATGCCACTTATACCGTATATGGCTAGAGTAATTGTTATAAGAATTCTTACGAATAACAACGTGTGACCAACTAAACTAACCCGCTCGATCATGTAACAATTATAGGTGTGTCACACGAGCGGCGAGGAATCGTAGCGCCGGTATACACGTCGACTAATAAGAGGTATGGACATGTGTGGTTCGTATGTTGCCGTGTTACACGGCTTGTTTGCTTTGTGTGCTGTGTGCTTTGTGTGAAAATGACATAAGATCAAAGCATGAAATTGGATTGCTTGTTTATCATGTTGTATGATTGCTATATCATTGTTGAATATATCATTGCGCGCACACAGTAGTTTAGTCCCTTTCGCGTTATGGAACTTGAGATGAAACACAGCGAACTATGTAAACAAAGAAACTACATAAAGGGAAAACTATACGAGAACTACTACGAATTATGAAAACAAAGAAAACGCTATAAGGGGAACTCCTCTCTAAACCATTGAGGACTACCATGACACCCACTATGGTGTCTATGCTTTAATGATAATGAAGAGCAAGTCTCCTTGGTGAGACATGACGAACCACGTAGACAAACCAAAAGAACTATAAAAAGGGAAAACCCCTCTTAACTATAGAGGACCTCTAAAGACACCCACTATGGTGTCGAGTTATCAAAGATAATGATAAGCCAATACATTGTGATTGAATAGGGAGACGGACCCTTTGTATCCGGGTAAAGACCATAACATTGAGAAGGAATAGGGAGACGGACCCTTAGAATCCGGAGCAGAGGCTAGTAACATTGAGAAGGAATAGGGAGACGGACCCTTAGAATCCGGAGCAGAGGCTAGTAACATTGAGAAGGAGTAGGGAGACGG
The DNA here is from genome assembly GCA_023374045.1 of Limonium bicolor. Classification (NCBI taxonomy): domain Eukaryota; kingdom Viridiplantae; phylum Streptophyta; class Magnoliopsida; order Caryophyllales; family Plumbaginaceae; genus Limonium; species Limonium bicolor. Next base: position 48,427,487 of record CM041780.1, on the reverse strand, counting down.
ACCCTTAGAATCCGGAGCAGAGGCTAGTAACATTGAGAAGGAATAGGGAGACGGACCCTTAGAATCCGGAGCAGAGGCTAGTAACATTGAGAAGGAATAGGGAGACGGACCCTTAGAATCCGGAGCAGAGGCTAGTAACATTGAGAAGGAATAGGGAGACGGACCCTTAGAATCCGGAGCAGAGGCTAGTAACATTGAGAAGGAATAGGGAGACGGACCCTTAGAATCGGAGCAGAGGCTAGTAACATTGAGAAGGAATAGGGAGATGGACCCTTAGAATCCGGAGCAGAGGCTAGTAACATTGAGAAGGAATAGGGAGACGGACCCTTAGAATCCGGAGCAGAGGCTAGTAACATTGAGAAGGAATAGGGAGACGACCCTTAGAATCCGAGTAGAGGCTAATAACATTGAGAAGGAGTAGGGAGACGGACCCTTTGAATCCGAGCAGAGGCTAGTAACATGGAAAAGGAATAGGGAGACGGACCCTTGGTATCCGGGGCAATGGCTAGTAACATTAAAAACAACAGAGAGAGAAAGAGCTATCCGGGAATGGGAGGATTAGCTATGAAGAAGACGTTCTCCAAATGGGGGTAATAAAAGAATTCACAAATAATCCTTAAAGAAACAAGGAACGATTAGCACCTACATAATGAAGTCTCGGGATCTAATCTATATCCCTTGACTCGGTGCCCGAGAATAGAGGAAAACATGTGTAACGAAACCAAGCAAATAAGAAAATTCACAAATGTGATCATTTAAGTAACAAGGAATGAATAGCACCTATATTTAAAGTCTCGGGATCTAACCTACATCCCCCGGACTCGGTGCAAGAGAAGAAAGGAAAACATATGTAATGAGAACAAGATAACAATACGCAATCTCTTGAATGATCCCATAGCGAGGATTGACGGTATAATGTACCTACGCACACGTCCTATAATTACTTGACTGTTGTTGCTACACTAGCAGCTTATTATGCTGGACTGCGTGTTTGACATTGTTATGCTACTGGCAAGTTGTGCTTGGTTGCTTATTGATATTGCTGCGCTACTTGCAAGATGTGCATGGTTGCTTGCTGATATTGCTGTGCTACCGATGAGTGTGCATGATATCATGATGTACTGATGTGTGCTTTACTGCTTTATCATAGCATGTAAAATGGACTTAATAATATTCGACCAATTAGTCGTGTGGCCCGGTAACATGCGGGCTTCACACGTTCATACTCAGCGTAGTTTGCTGAGTCCTTTACACCCAATTTTTTTCAGGTCTTGTGCCAGACGATAACGGAGAGTAGGCAAGGGTGACTATCATAGGGGTAGTCCACATGGCAAGACTTTTAGTAGTATGCTTTCTTATGTATGAGTTATGTTTTTCAGTTGTTAACTAAACTGTAGATGCTCGGTACTTGAGTTGTACTTTATATTATATTGTATTTGGATTTCGTTAAGTTGGACTTCCAGTCATACAGACCGTAACTTGGAGTTGGTAATGAGGACTGTCAACCACGTGGGTGGTTGGCGTCTGTAGCACCCGAATAGAGTTCAAAACCGCTGCGTAGACTTCTCCCGCTAACTTAGACGCGTCGTATTATTGTTGGTCGTGATTCGGGTGTTACACTGTAATTGTTGTAATCGCTGAGCCTCATCATCTAATAATCAGAGGCAATTGCAGTGTGCGCTACTACACACCATTATTTCTAAGCTTGCTGGAACATTTGCATAACCAAGATTTTCCGGGAGCATAAGACAGAAGCGGTGAAGACTTTACTTAAGTATGAGGAAACAAGTAATCATCTGAATCATACGGAATACTGATATGGATCTACTTTCCACCCCAGTGCTTTTCAGCCAAGATGGTTTTGATGATATGTTTGACCATTTCATGTAACAGAGCAGATTATATTAGTAAGGAGACCGAAAACAAAATTGCTGTCGACCCTGATTACTATCCCATTCATACTTTCTGCGCGCAAGGATGTTTTCATGAATATTTTTTGCAGGCAAGTAGATAAAGGCGCATATAGCAAAAAGATAAAAGTTGCCGAAATGAACATTATTAACACAACAGTACATGATGCTCACACTTGGAAAAACTGACAGCAGTATATTTGTGCATATACTTGAGTGGTCGATTTGATTTCAGGTGGTAAGTAGAGAGTGATTTTCATGGCATTAAAAATTACCATAATAGTTGTTTCAACTTTTTCCATCAAATTCCTCGAATACTCTTAGATTTTAAGCATTGGAGCTTGCGCAACCAATAGAAAGTGACAGTAGAAAACAAATGAGTATAAGCATCACTTGAGATGTCAAGTAGACAAAGCTTTTGCTATGGTACTCAAACAGAAGCAACAGTTTGGAAAGGATTGGTTGGAAAAGCCTTTGAAACAAGCTCTAAGATATCAGCAAATTAAGCAAATGGTTGACTCAAGAATGCATACAGTCTCTGGTTTTAAATAGCAGCACAATCTTAGTCAAAAAGTGACTGTAGAAAATTACACAAGGTTATTTACAGGCAACCCTTTATAGATATCGGAACTCTTTTTATAATCATGGCGATGCAGTCAGTTTTAACAGATGCGGTCTTAATGTGGCTTGTAGACAGATCAAAATAATAACATAGTAATACACATGGTTTTAAGCCAAGAGGCTTTTGTAAACTTTGTTGGAAAAACTGCTTGTGGCAAAATCTTAAGAGAACAACGAAGGCTTGAGGTAATTCAAAAATACGAAGTGATCACATAAACAGCATTAACATAAATGATTTTATAAAACTGAAGAAAAACAAAGTGTGCTGCTATTGTCAGTATATTTAAGGCACATACTATATTTAGTTCAGGCATGAGAATAGTTCAAAATTTCTGAAAATATGACACAGGTAATAGCAATAAAAACACGACTGAAGTTGTATCGCCTAGCAAAGAGAACTTGAAGCCGGTACTCTCTTAGTAGCAGAGTCCGGTTTTTAATCAAGCAACACGAAGTAGATCGCAACAAATTTAAGTATTATAGCCAGATGTGGTAAATATCTTAAACCTGATTAAATTTAATCTGGTAATTTTTGCTATTTCATACCTCAATCAGTAACACAACACACTAGATTCACTAACATCGTTAGAACCCAGATATATACACAGATATTCATCAGGGTACTTGAAGAAAAATTCTCCGATTTACCAGCAGAAGGGAATGTAACTCAGGATTCGAATTACCACCACGGATGTTAAATTATTTTTAAATATAGTTTTTTTAGAATTGTTACCTTGATTTTGAGAAAAAAGAGGGGATGTTCATACCGTTAAGAGCTGTTGATTTTACGACTTCTAGCTCTTTCCTTCTTTGTCTCAATCGACTCCCAGTTTTGCCTGGAGGGAAGACGTCTCTTGGTTTTGAGCTGAGGATATCGTCCAGCCTTGCACTTGAGGATGCGGTCTTGGTGCGGCAAAGGAAGTTTGGTGCGGTCAAGGCAATCTATTGCGGCCAAGGAAGTTGATGCGGCGAATGAAGTTTGATGCGGCGAATGAAGTTTGATGCGGCGAATGAAGTTTGATGCGGCGAATGAAGTTTGATGCGGCGAATGAAGTTTGCTGTGGCCAAGAAATCGATGCGGTCAAGTAGCTGATGCGGCCAAGAACTGATGCGGCAAGAAATTGCTGCGGCGAAGAAGTCGATGTGATGCGGCCAAGACTGATTCTTCTCCTTAATGTCCTACACTGGATTCTTTGTTGCTCGCCTTTCGCTCCAGTCCTCTTGTCATGATTGCTGCTATTGAATTTGTTAACCTTCCCGATTTCAGGCTCCTTTGGTCTCGTTGAATGCGGCCAGTGAATCGATGCGGCCAAGAGAATCAAGGAATGAGGTGCGGCCATGGGAGTCGCTGCGGCCAAGGAAATCGATGCGGCCAAGGAAGTCCGGCTGTCTTCCGGTCATGGACTTCCGGTCATCATCTCTTAGTTTTAAACAGATTGATGTCGATGGCGTGAAATTTCCTACTCTTTAACCTTTGACTTGGTGAAGTAACTTCTTGCTGCAGGCTTCGCAGTTGACTTCTTGATAATACTAATTTTGGAGCCTCCGAGTGGCTTTGGGATCTTTCTTTATTACCGCAACGCCCTGGTCAGGAAATCACCTGGTGATGCCCTTGGCCACCGAGTTACTTGTGCCCAGACCTGATTTGGAGATGACGTCGGGACTTCAAGTTGTAACATTGCGCCGGGTCTGAATCGGAAGTGGCGCCTAGAGGAACAACGCCGGAATCCCAGGAGATAATTCGCTGAAGCCTGACGAACACATCTTCATATCTTATCAATCGGCTGTTTGACATGCTTTCCAGCTGATGTCTTTCGGCCGAATTGAGATGCCTGGCCCTCCTTCCACTTCACATTCCCGAAGTAGGGCGGGACGCATACAGCCGGAAGAATCTTCTGCTCAATCAATAGCCACGAGCAATGCCTCCTTTAAGAAAGAAGACTTACGATCCTGAGTTAATACGAGAATGAGATAAAAGTTCTTTAAAGTATAAACAAAAGAACGACTAAAGAATATTTTAGTAGGGGGAGAAAATTAAGCGTTGGCTTTGCTTCCTGATCTTTTATCATTCCCCATTAATCGATAGGGTTCTTCCTTCTGATTTCTGAAATTGCTTTCCGAGTAGCGATCGATTAACAGATCTCTGAACTGTTGTTTTTCGATCCCCTAAATTCTTTATATTCCATTCAACCGGAGATCTTCATCCCTTTCCCTCGGGTTAAGCCAAAACCGAAGTCGAACTCGCCGTTGGAATCGGATTTCGAAGCCTTTACTTCCATAATTAACTGGAGTATAATTCGCAACTTTGACGATTTCGAACCTAATCGAATACTGGCGTCCAATCGAGGCCGGTATCACACCGATCGTCAAGAGAATTGAACGCTCAGATTCTGCTGTTGAGGAGGGCCGATTTGGGCAGAATCCTCATTTTGCTCGTACGCCTATTCGGTGTGATTGTTTCCGTTCCATCTTCTTACGCATTTCCCCTATTTCTTGACCTGCTCATGATATCCCTTCGTGGCTTCGTCACGCCGAATTTGTCGTAGCTTTCTTTACTCCGAAGCAATGAACAGAATCATGAATCGAAAATCGTGGCTTGGTTGGATCGTGGTTGCTTTTTTGCAGTTAAACTTCCTACTTCGATCGTTCAACGCTCTGAATCAGGATCCTCAATTCCAATTTCTTATTTCATTTTTTGTTGTTGGAAATCTCCGTCAATTTTCATTTCGGAATTGATTCCAATGGCGTGAATTCTGCGATCTCCTTTCTTTGATCTTCTTTTGATCCCCGATGGTTGCGGTTCCCCTTATCTCTTTTTTTTTATTCTCGATTCTTGTAAATTGACCTTGGAGCCAAGACTTCCTCTCGTTCAACCTTTAAACATTCTATGAGCTTCAAAATCAATCCATTCTTGCTTAATCGAAACAATCATCTTCTCGCGCCAGACCACACGAAACACAATTTCGCCGGATCCACTCAAATCTGACATTCATATTTTGTGGTATGGCTGAATCGTGGTTACTGTTTCCAGTAGTCCGATTCCCACAGACGGCGCCAAATGAAAATACATAACTGGTCCCTCTCATCTCACAAACGTACGGAACACCGAGAATTATAGTGGTTCGGCCAATAATCCGGCCTACATCCACTTCTAGACAATATCTTTATTCCTTCTTTGGTGTTACAACTTTAGAGAGCTTTCTAGTGTTTTCCCTCTCTTCTCATCTTGTGTCCTTTACAAATGAGCCTCTCTCTCTATTTATAGACTTTCTAGGGTAAGGTCTATCTGTTAACCTTTGTACATGTGTTATCACTTTATTAGAGTAACCTTCTTTATTTTGGCACTTCCCTCCATGTAAAGCCTTCCGGTCTCATAGTGTAGGATGCGGGATCCGGTCATAGAGCACGGGGTCGGAATACGGGACCCGGTCATAGAGTACGGGGCCGGAATATAGGTCCCGATCATAGAGTGCGGGCCAGAATACGGGACCCGATCATGGAGTGCGGGGCCGGAATATAGGACCTGGTCATGCGGCCTAGGACCCGGATTGATGCTTGGTGCCCAAATTGGAGCCCGAACAGGGTCCTGAAGGAGGCTCATGGTCTGGGCCGGGGTCTAAGGTGTGGACCGCTTTGACCTTTGGTCTTCGTCACATTCTTGCCCTTCTCACACATATTGACAGTTAAAAACAAGTTTAAACATTATAACACAAATTATATCAATTATAGAGTACCTTGACTAGGTTCCAGGGATGTCACGCTTCGTTGTTTTATTCTGGAGAGATAATGCAGCTCTCATGGAACTATATACATCAGCAATACATATAGTTTTAAGCATCAGTAGCAAGTTATGAAACAGTTAATGTTAAGTAATAAAAATTGTTGTTTACGATAACAAACTAATTACCCCAGTATTGCGGTGGAGATCTTCGTCTCTCTTGGCAGCCTTACCAAGTGAGTCAATTGCAAGATTCGTGGGTGCTTCAACATCACCAGCACAATCAATGACCAATGTCGACTGTCCACAAATTACACAATGTGTTGTAATCATTAAGAAACTAACACAAACTATATGTTTTAGATAATACTAAGAGAAATAGTCAAATATCATACTTTGAATGACATGGCAGCATAATAATGACTTGTTAGAACATTCAAAGAGGGCATTCGTCATATACTTCATAAGGCCTTCCATATCACTTGTCATCTGGACTTCACTGCACATAGCAGGACACAGGAATCCGAATCTGTGATCTTCATAGACATTGATCACCTTATCATGCACCCACCTATGAGGCAATATCATTAGTCGATCATTAACTTTTTATTCAAACATCTAATTCATCATCAATCAATGAATTCAAAATACAAAAGGTAGAAGTCACTCACATGGCGGCTGACTTGATAATCGACACATTCAACCAATCCCTCCTGAAGCACTCCTCGAAGTCGGACATATACATCCCAAATCGATGTATATCTTCCCTTGAACTCTAAAGTGAAATATCCGCTCGGGATCTTCCACAGTGAGGGAATCAGAATCAGGTGGTAGCAGCAACAATGAGGAATGCAGAATCTGCATATTAGTCGACAAGCCGGCCAATATTCTCTTCTCCACCAAAGCAGGTCTAAGCACAAAATTTGTGGATGCCTTTGATTGCACAGGTGCGGCAATTCTTTTTCCTTTGCCCTTATCAGTCTTCGTCGGCTCATATCCTATGATATTAGTCTAATTAAGTGTATGGATGCAAGGTGGTACACCAATAGTTTTATAGCAACGGTTAAGAGTAATACCTGCCCAGGGAGTCTGACCAATCGTACAGGCCATGCACTGTCGCAGTTTGTGCAGACATAGGTCTTTGTGCAGAACGGCATCTTTGTGGGATCACCGTACAACGACTCAGCATCCTCTGCAACAAATTCGTCTAGAAGCACTCGTGCATGGTAATGTCGGAGTGGTTCACCGTGCACAATATCACTTGGAAGAGAGGGGAAAAGTTTTCCCCATGCAACCATGACCTCTTCTACTCCAATTTGTAAAAATAGATGGCACTCAGTGGGTGCCTGAGTGTTATGTGGAACTTGTTTAGATAAAAATTGTGAATTCTCTATGATGATATTAGTGATCAAGTGAAAATCATAATCGTCATGTACTTAATTGAAATGTTAGTCTAACCTTTAGAGATGCATAGGGAAACGGATCAGCCGAGTGGACACTACTTCTCACTACCGGTGCACTCTGCTGCTGAATGGGTGACTGATCAACTGGTGGTCGAGAACCTCTTGGCTTTCATGCTGCTGTGGCTGAAGCCTTGATATAGCCTGAGCGATCCTCTCGTCGACGTTCTGAGTAATCCTCTGCTCCATCTCAGCCAACGCTCTCAGGTGCTCCTCGTAGCTAATCGACTTTCCCTGGCTGATTCTGGACCCGGGTGCGCCAAATGCCTGGCGGATACCAACGTGCCCACCAAACCCAATGGCACGACCTGGATGATCCTTCTTACCAAGCGCGTGTAAGAGGATCATCATTCCTCTGTGAGGTCCAGGTGCCCTGGGTGAGCTGAGAGCTTAATTCACCCTAATACAACACACAAATACAGTTATTAGTTTAACATAAGTTCATATACAAATGAAATGAACAGTTTGACTAAAAATGAAATGATACCACTTACCATTTGAGCAATAACTGCTCTCGTGGCTTCATCGTATTGAGGATTTTCGGGAGTAGAGTTCTTCGGAATGTGGCTTAACTCCCACACTTTCATTCTTCTGCCACTGGCATCCAATGAGCCATCCGTGGGCAGATATCCCTTTTGCTCCCATTCTGGTACCCTTTGAGCAATACTTTTTCCACCTAAGTGGTGAGGGTACAGATTCTTCTTAGCATTTGCTTGTTGTTGCGCACGGAGAGCCTGCATAAATTAATGGGATCATGTTAAGTGAAATTGCACAAAAAAACATAAGAAATTAAGATTAATTTATGTATGTATGACAATAAAGTGCACCTGGAACTCCGGTGTGTGACGCCTCTCAACAAATTGTAGCCATTGCTCTTCTGTTAAGCCCTTAACCTCCCATGGTGGTCTCTCACCGTCTCCACCATGATCTGGCTCATCTGGATCTTCTGGAGTAGGCATCTTGTAGATGAACTTGTCAGCCAACTTATTCTTGTGGTCCCGGAACTGTTTCGACATCGCTGATAGCACATCATTTTTAAGTGCGGGATCCACGGAGAAACGAGACTACGTACATGATCATTCTGTTAGTAAAGTAACCTAAATGTTCTATTATTTCACAAAAGATCATAGTAATAATGTAGAGATTTTACCTGAAGACGCTGAAACATAGTATCCTTCAATGATTGAGGCACTTGCTTCCAGTGTGGTTTATGTTGCAATATGACTTCACCTAATGGCTACCGTAAGCGGTGAGTCATTCTTCCAATTACCATGGGGTTTGGTTGAACTGATTGAAGTCCACCGGTTTTGTAGGAGGGCCCTTGTTAGCCTTCAGCCCACGTGTTGCAACCTCTTTTCTTTGCTTCTTCGCCTCTGGTGGGACAACTGACTCCTCTTCGGTCTGCTGTGAAGGCCCAGCCTCAGCTCGTGTACTGCTAACTGGTCCTTCTTCTTCTTTCCTCCTCTTGTGACCCACTTACTTGGTCTATTCTGCTGTGGATCAGGTTCTCCAGTCATGAGAAGCCGTCCAATGGGGTCATCCATAGGGTGATCATCCACTACAAAAAAAATAACAAAGTCCATTTTCATCAATAAATTCATAACATAAATACTTGATGCATAACAATAACAGTAAGATGACATCTTACAGTCTACCGCATTCTACTAACAACATTACCTTTCACGTACAAAAACATAAATCATTTCATATTTTCTACCCAAACACCCTCATCATGGTCAGATCGTGCGTAGAGCAAATCGTTTTCGGTATCATCAATCGAATCCGGTAATCCAGTAGGAAACAAGGATGTTTCCTCTACAGTCTCATTTTCATCGTTATCCTCATTTTCATTTTCGATTACAACCGGCCTTCTTCCTGGAAGAGCAACAGACCATCTGCAGTCTTTCGGATCCTCAACATACCACACTTGTTCGCAATCCTTTCCCTGAACAAATTGATCATCATTATAACCGTGTAACCGTGAAAGATCAACCAAGGTAAGCCCTCCATCATTTTGGTACCCGCGTCGGTTGTCCACCCACTTGCACCGAAACAACAGAAAGGAATCAATGTCATAGTCTAGTTCCCAGATGTCCTCGATGACACCATAATACCAATTACTAACTGGTTGAGATCGGTTACCGCTGTGGTAATCAGTGGCAGCAGCTTCAATTTTTACCCCACTATTCTGGTTTATCGATTTGGCATCTTGACGTGCAGTGTAGTATGTATACCCAATAATATCATACCCCTCAAATGATGTAATATCAGTTTCAGGTCCCATTGCCAAACATCTGATCTCTTCGCTTACAGCTTCTGGATCTGATGATGCTAATGTCAACACATGATCTTTGAACCATTGGATAAAAACTCGGTTTTGTTCCTTTGTCAGCCAAATGTGGCCTTTCAAAGGATTTTGATGCCTTAACTCAACCATATGGGTTTCCAAATAAGGTTCAACAACCTCAAGATGTTGTAAGACAAACAAATGTGCTTGATTAATAAGTAGACGCGAAACTTGCACGATCTTTCTACCAATAACACCTTTACCCTTAAACCTGCCATAGTGTCGTGGTTTTGGGATACCAATAGACTCTGCCTCACTCAAATAATCGGTCACAAATTCCGTGACTTCCTCAGTCACTGTTGCTTCAACAATGCTCCCCTCTGGTCGATACCTATTCTTCATTCTACTTTTCAGAATACCCATGTACCGTTCAAAAGGGTACATGTACCGTAAGTATACCGGACCACAGAACTGTATCTCTCGAACGATGTGCACAATTAGATGTACCATTATATCAAAGAAAGATGGTGGGAAATACATCTCTAGTTGACATAATGTGATAACAATTTCACGTTGTAGATCCTCTAGAGACGTTACGTCAATTGCCTTGGAGCAAACAGCGTTGAAAAAGAAACATAACCGAGTTAAAGCATTTCTTACATCAGATGGCAATATCCCTCGAATTGCGACCGGAAGAAGATGTAACATCAGTACATGATAATCGTGAGATTTCATGCCTAAAAGTTTTAAATCCTTCATCGATACAATGTTCTTCCAGTTTGAAGAGTACCCAGACGGTACTTTTACCGAGTGCAGACATTTGCAGAAACTAATCTTTTCATCCTTTGAGAGCGTGTAGCATGCAGGAGGTAGGTATGATTCGTTTCCCGTTCTCTTATGGGTGTAACTCCTTTCGTATACCCATGGTTTGCATGTCCTTTCTGATTTTCAATCCGTCTTTTGTTTTGCCGGGTATATTGAGTAAAGTCCCACTCACTGCCTCACCAACGTTCTTCACAATGTGCATGATGTCTAAGCAGTGTCTCACAGAAATATGACGCCAATAAGGTAGTTCCCAAAAGATTGAACACTTTTTCCAAATGTTTTTCGCCGGTTTTGATGTGTTTCCAAATACATTTGCAATGTCCTTAACCTTTTCGTACACTTCCTCAGAGCTCAGAGGTAGATGGGCCACACGAGTTTCGGCTTGACCATTGAACAACTTTCTCTTCGTTACTCGATAAGGGTGATCTTCGGGGAGAAGACGTCGATGACACATATAAACATTCTTCCCACAATGTTTTAAACGGTCCGAACAAGTGTCTTCCTCACAAATGGGACATGCAAATGATCCTTTAACCGTGTAACCAGACAAGTTCCCATACGCAGGGAAGTCATTAACGGTACAGAACAACAAAGCCTTGAGCGTGAAATTATCTCTTGCATAAGCATCATATACCACGGTCCCCTCATTCCACAATAGCTTCAAATCGTCGATCAGAGGGGCAAGGTACACATCAATGCTTGGCTGCTACCTAGGGCTTGGGACCAGATTTCAGGAGAGATGACATGATGTATTCGTTCGTTCAACCATGAGGGAGGGCAAATTATAGATCACTAGCAGAACAGGCCATGTACTATGTTGACTACTCAATGTGCCGTACGGGTTCATTCCATCAGTACATAACCCAAGCCTCAGATTCCTATCTTCATGTCCGAAATGTTCTTTGTACCGTCTATTGATGTTTCTCCACTGAGGCCCATCTGCTGGATGTCTTAGTTTCTCATCACTCTTTCTACCCTCCGCATGCCAGTTTTCTTTGCATCTTTCGGATTGCAAAAACCATTGAATCTGGGTATAATCGGCAAATACCAAACAAGTTTTGCTGGAGGGCTTTTTTTTTAAACGGAGGAGTACTCACCATCTTTGCTTATACCGGGAACAACGAACATTTCGGGCAATTGTCCAGATGTTCGTATTCACCCCTGTATACACACAGTTGTTTGGACACGCGTGAATTTTTTGTACTCTACTCCCATTGGACACACCATTTCTTTGCCTCATACGTGGTCGTAGGGAGACCGTTCTCATCCGGTAGCATATCATGAATCAGCTCGAGGAATGCCGTGAAACCTTTGTCACTCAATCCATATCTTCCCTTCAGGTTGAACAAATTCAATATAGCTGTCAATTTCGTGTACTTAGTGCAAGTAGGATACAACGCCGTTTTGGATGCGTCCAACAACCTTTGATACTCATCCGGCCGGTCGACAAAGTTATCCTCAACGTTATCAAGCATCTCGTCAATTTGTTCATCATGATAAGTCGACTCACTGTCAACATTGACTCCGGAAGCGCTTGGGAGTTCTAACTCGTTAGTAGTATCGAATGTCTGCTCGGTTCTTGAGTTACACCGATCGTGACTGTAGGAAGATGAAGCATTATCTTCAACACGTTCTCCATGAAAAATCCATTTTGTATAATGTGGCATGAAACCACGGGTCTTCACATGGAGTTGTACGAGGTTGATGCTTGAATAATGTCTAACCACACCACAATCAACACAAGGACATGAATTTTCTCCGCCTTTGTCCTGTCCTTGTGTTGCACTGCAGCTTTGCAAAACTCTTTCAGCATTTTGTCAAAATGTTCGCCTCTATCACCATACATCCAGTCACGCTCCATACTACATGTGCAACAGATCACAGGTGTGAGTTAGAGCCTTTGTAGAATATGGCCTGTATTAAGTTGCACATGTTTATTTCTTAATGGAGCATGACTGGGATGATTGTCAATTAGTTTAGCCTAACTCTAAGGTTGCAAAGACAAAATAAACTAGCATTTTAAATTTAAGAAATTGTGCACTTCTAAAACAGAAACCGGTGTTTAAAAACATATTTACGAATACTTTTTCTACAAAAAATTCGGCATGACCTTTGCATAATTGTACACATCCCGTGCTTATTATTCAGCACTCACCAAAGTCATCACAACCACAAACATTCCAACAATGGCAGCAACCAACAATTAAAAATAAATCAATTCTTTACTAGCTAACTGAAAACCAATTGCAAATTCAGATCATCAAATCAACGCTGAAATACCCCGTAATTAAAAACAGTGATTAATTAGGCTAATTATATTTTTAAAGGATTAATTACACTTAAATAAATACGAGGGAACAAATCCCGAAGAAAACGGACCTTTAAAATGGGTTAAAAGCATAAAAGAACCTTAAAGCGCGTTTCCCGAGGAAACCGGGAAAACGTGACTTTAAGCGGGTCAAATAGACTCGTAATAATTTTGGTCAACTAAATAGTCACTAATAAATATTAGTGAAGCTTTAGAACCAATTAAATTAATTAAATGAGAAAAATTCCGGAAAACGGGTACCGGGTAGTGAAAACTGTAACAACCGTAAGTTGTGGGGTGAGAATGCAAATAAAGAAACTTAGTGTGTCCACTTGTGTAAATAAAAGTTAAAAATCTGTTGTGTGTGTGGGTGTGGGCCGATTTCCCCTCCCCCACTCTCACTCTCTTTATTGTCTTGTAACTCACAAGAAGACAAAGTAAATAAAAGCAAAAAAAATTTCTCTCTCTCCTCACTCCCTCCTTCCCAACGTTTTTCTTCCCCCTCTATTCTCTCTATTCTCTCTTCTTCCTCTTGCACTGCGACAGCCATGGAGAATGGGAAGAACTCACACAACTCCTCCCTTCTCTCCTCTTGTTAACCCACTAATCTTGCTCCAAAAATTACAAAATTAGTACCATTGTAATCCCCTTGCAAAGGAGAACACTTCCCTCCTTTCAAAAATCCGAAACCTCCACTTTCATTTTATGGGTGTTCACCATTTGGAGATTTGAAGCCACCATTAGAAGCACCTTCACCTCCTTAACATCTTGAGGTAAAAAGAAGTTCGAAAATCCATGGTTTCTAGCCCTTGGTTGCATTTTAAGAATTCTCAGTTTTGAACTCTTGGTTCCTTGTTTGCTTCAGCCGATTTTGGCTTCCTCTTGGGCTAGGAATATAGTTCTCTTGCTAGTCAAGAACTTCATCTACTCATTGAAAGGTAACACTCTTTTTCTAACCCTAAAACATAAATTCTAAGGTTAGTACAAAATGAAGCTAAATGGTATTGTGTATGTGTATGTGCTGTAGCACTTGTGTGTTTTGAGTCTCATTGGGACCGAGAACAAAGGAAGAGGAAAGGAAGAGAAGGAAAAAGTAAGCAAAGAAAACTAGCAAGACAAGGTAATTGTGCTTACCTTGAACTAGTTTGTGTATGTGGTATTGTAACAGTTTTTGGAGTAGTAGAAATGAATAATGTATTGAGTATGAGTAGTAGTAATGTAGTAATGCATTGGAGAAAAGAATGTAACAGTTTTTGGAAGTTTAAATGATGTTTAAACTTGGGAAACATTGGGTAGTGAATGTGTGTGTGTGCAGGAATTTATATTGTTGTAGTAGTGTTGAATTGTGTATATGAAGTGTTGTGTACAGGTTGGGAGAATGTGAAATTGTGCTGAAATAGTGTGTGGAGAATGTTAAAAAATGTAGGGGAGACTATGCCCAAATTTGTGTAGAAAGATGAGGACTTAAGGGTTTAAGAAGAGGAAATAGTGGAGAGTTTAAATGGAGAGTTTTGTAGTTTGTAACAGATTTTGAAAGAAGTATGTTAAGGGATTGGAACTAGGATGTGAGTAATGAATTTGAGATGCCAAGAGTAGCATTAGTTGAGAGAGTAATGAAGGTCAGAAGTTTGAATGAAAATCTGTAGCAATGAAGAAAGAAAATTGGTATAAGTGCTGGAATGAAGGGAGGAAAATGGGTGTAAGTGGATTGATGGATTTAGCAATGAGTTTGATGGATGAACGAAGGTGAATTAGAGGATTTAAATGGTGTTTAAACATGTAGGAAACATGTGGAAATGAGTAGGAAAAGATTGGGTGTGAATTGAGTAGAGTTTGGGATTCAAAATAAGTAATTAAAATGAGTACTGGGCTGGACCGACCCTAGGACCGATCCTAGCAGGGTCGGTCGACCCGAAAATCAGTAATCCCGAAAGCTTCTGCATCCGACCAACCCAGAGACCGACTCTGTCTGGGTCGGTCGAGTGGGAATCTTTGGGTGGAAATGTCTCAACAGCCGACCGACCCAGGGGACCGACCCTGCCTGGGTCGGTCGAGAAGAAATTTTGAGTCGGATTCTTTCTGTAACCGACCGACCCAGTGGACCGACCCTGGCTGGGTCGGTCGGTCTGAAATTTTCTGTAATCGAGTCTCTGCACCCGACCGACCCAGGGGACCGACCCAGGGTGGGTCGGTCAGGTCAAAAAAAAAATGTTTTAATTATATGACTATAGCAATCATATGTACATATATATATGCCTATATACCCGTATGCATATATATGTAGTAATACACCATTGATGGAGTAATAATGGTAAGGAAGTAAGTAATTTTGTAAGAAAACAAGTTGTGAGGTAGTAAAGAAAAGAAAGGTTTATAACCAAGTATGAATGTAAAGAAGTAGTAATTACATTGAAAGTATTAATGAGGGAGTAAGTTAGATCAATAATAGATCATTGATCTACTACTTCATGTATGTATAGGAATCAAATAGTTGATCCCAAAGGAACCGGTAGAACGTATTCGACGGTGAACGGTATGATTCCTCATGCCCTGTATCCTAACTTGGTTACCCCGATTTGTGTGCTTATGTGATCACCAACAAGATAAATGCATGAATCGGATTTAGATTGCACTTATATGTGTTTGAACTATATTGTTCTTGTTTATGCTCTTGAACATTTAGTTTGTATAATTCATGAAATGTATGAATGGAAATGAAGTGTATGTGTAGTATGAGTACTTGTGAAGGTATGTATGTATGGAAGTAAGTATGGACTTCTACTGATTCCTAACAACCTAACTCCTACATGAGTAATGAGTAAAATGGATGAGTAGAAGCCCGATATAGTTTCGGCCACGCGTGAGGATAGGAACCACAAGAGGTTGGAACCGAATCCTGGCTATGATCTTTTCCTTGGACCAATCCCTTAGTATGGGTAGCATCCTGGATTAGTGGGCCACCCTAAAGCCCGGTGGTGGGAAGTAGTATTCCTTGCCCGGAGGTCATACCGACTTAACTGGAAGTAAAGTATGTAAGAAGTATTGTATGTATTGGTCTTGACTATTGTAAGTCATTGACCCGAGTAAAAGTATTGAACACCCGATTAAACCGACCCGGGCGTGTAAAAAGGCTAACAAGACCTTGTATGTATTGGAGATTTGTATCTCCGTGATGCGGCGAGTATGGTAAGTGTGAATGAAGGACTTGTATTGTATTCCTTGTATGTATTGTATGTATGTATGCTTGGTAACATGAATGTATTGTAATGTATTGTATAAAGCATGTATGTATGTATGAATGAAACGAACCGCATGTACTCGACCAAATAGTTGGCGTACCCTCGCTAGTACGCGGGGTATGCGGTTATCATATGCAGCGTAAGCTGACCCCCTAGGGGGAATGTTTTTACTCCACAGGTACCCGCGAGGCGTGAAGGTAGAGTAAGGGCAGCATGTAATTCTTTTTGGAGTAGTTAGTAGGAATTAGAAGAGTGTACCGAGTTGTACACGACTAGAGCCTTTTGAGTAGCCGGTGTACCATGTGGTACACCTTTTTGGACATTGAACTCTTAACTGGATAGTAAGGAGAGGTTGTACAAACTCTTCATTTTTGGGAAGTAGTCATGGATTGTAATTTGCCTAACTTGGATACTCGGTAATCAATTGTAAGTAAGTATTTGGCATTGTAAAGTATGTAGTATGTATTTGGTTTATTCTAATCGTCAGACCGATACAGTAAGTAGTAGTAGCCTTGTTGGCCTTGGATGGCTAACGGCGTTGTATCACCCGCCGGGAGTAAGTAAGTAAGCAGGTATTCCGCTGCGAGTAAGGTAAGTATGGAAACGATTAAAGGATTATGAAAGGATTAGCGGTTGGGGTGTTACAAACGCTTTCAATTCTCCACTGTATGAGTTCAAACCGGTTTAGAGATTAACAAAGAATCGAGAGTTAAAATACGTACTTGTTTTTTAAGGATTTATGGACAGGGGAGACTGGTTCCTGAGAGGTACGCTTCTGTGTGAGAGATGCAGCAATACCACTTCTGATATGTCTCTGCAAGGGAGCAACAAAAATAAATTACAAAAGAAATGCATCAACAAATAGGGAATGAAGCTAAATTATGTACTAGCACTTATATTTAAATACATAATTGCATTTATTAAACAAAAATAAGGTTTAGTTACTTACTTGTGCACAGAGGAGGAAAGTGCAACAGTAATGGAAGAAGGCAGGAAACAAGAGAGGTGACTCACGGACTTGAATGTAGTGAGACCTGATAAAAAAAATTAGATATTGTTAGACATATACACATACATCAAACAATATTCATTACGAAGAGATTTAAAAAAATAAAAAAATGCCATGACTTTTGCATAATTTTACCTATCCCATGCTTATTATTAAGCATTCACCAACCATTCATAAACACAAATTTCCATCACAAATCAAACTAATACCAACTTTATCCATCAAACCAAATTTTAATAATTTGTGGAAATCAAATACAAAGTAAAAAAGACACAACCATGCCTATTATTAAGCATTCACCAATTATTCAACAACACAAATTTCAATCATAAACCAAACTAATATATACCAAATTTATTCATCAAACGAAATTCCAATAATTTGTGGAAATCAAATACAAAGTACAAAAGAGAAAAATGATAAGTTAGATTATATTACCGGTTCGAAAATGAATTGTTCTCCGCTCCGCTTTCAATATACCATCAAATGGTAAAGAAGCTTCTTAAGTATTTATCTGTAGAGACACAAATACGTATAGACACAAGAGAAACTCAGTAGTTGTGTTTGTTCCTTATATGCAGTTAGGTTGCAAATTTACAGTGAGTGAACAGAATGAAGAGAATGAAGAGTTAAATTAAAAAAAATTTACCGGTTTCTAAATGAATTGTTTTCAGCCCCTCTTCTCAATCGGGTGTGCGAGACGCGTGTAGCCAATCTCTACAGAGGCAACGGATAAAGATTGAACAACATTCAGATCAATTAGAATAATTTTATATTAAACTTAACGACTATACAATACTCATATATATATACACTACCGAATGTTTATTAGTATTTTTACCAATGAATGAAGTTGTTCATAACAACTCATAAATGACAAGATCAAACTATAACTTACATAACAACCTAAATTGTATTTTTCATGTTTAACATGTTATCCATAATTTTCAATATACCACTTATGCGTCACACTCTTGTATTAACGATAATATAATATCATAATCAAATATGTAAATTATAAACATTATCGTTAGCTCATTCAAACAAGCACAATAAGAATTTTTTTTAGTATAACGCTAATACAATCTACAGAGAGTGGGGAACTTAGTGTCAAAGATGATAACTCATCAACTCGACTACATTGTTTATGAAGACAAGGAGAAACTCTTAATTGCTTAACTTATATTACTTGTTCGAACAAGTAAACTTACATTTGTGATTAGTACAAATTTTGCTTAACTTATATAACTAGCAGAGATCTCACTCACCAATGATATTTACAATGTATATTTACTTATGAAATGTGAATTAACAAGTAATTTTAAGTGGACAAATAAGCTAACCTAACTATACTTAAACAAATAATGCTCAAACATTGTTCCACCCCATATATAAGCATAATAAATCTAGTCCAAATAAGCTAACCTAACTATACTTAAAAGAAGGGCCAAAAACAGCACAAAAATTCACTCGGACATTTCGTCGAACACCTTGTGTGCATACATAAATTTAATAGTTTAACAACCAAATCTTGCAAAGATTTCACACACACAATAAATATCATCATCCACAATCACAATGTGACAACAATCTATCAATTTTAACAACAAATTAACAATTAAATAAACAAAATCGAAACTGAAATGAAGTTAGGGTTCTTACCTCGCGCGCTTCTGTTTGCTGGGCGAGAGGAGGGCGGCGACACCACCGACGCCACAACCACCGGCGGCGCGACGTCCGGCGAAGACTAGAGGAGGAGGAGGCGACGGCGACAGGTGGTGGTTGCATCGGAGGTTTACCGAAATCGCTGGTGCTTAAGAGAGAAGAGAGGTTAATTTAGTGTTAATGAAACCGTAATGGCGTCGAGGCGGGTTGGGGGTTTAATTAAAACGACCTATTTCGGTGGTTCTTTGTTAGAAACCGCCGAAATAGGCCATATTTAAAAAAAAAATTAAAGAGACCTATTTCGGCGGTTCCTAACAAAGAACCGCCGAAATAGATGATTAAATTAAAAAAAAAAGAAATATAGAAAAACCTATTTCGGCGGTTTCGCGTAAGGAACCGCCGAAATAGGTCTCTTTATTTTTTTTATTATTAAATATGGCCTATTTCGGCGGTTCATATCTAGGAACCGCCGAAATAGACCCCTTCTCTACACACCTAATACATCTCGAGCTCCTATTTCGGCGGTTTTATCTACAACCGCCGAAATAGGGGCACCGAAATAGACGTTTTTTGTACTAGTGAACCCACACAAACTCTACATTCTCTCCTCTTGTAACCCCCTCAAATCTCTTCCAAAAATTATAAAAATTACAACATTGTCATCCTCTCCTCAAGAGCAACATTTCTATCTTTTCAAAACTCGAAAACAAGAACTTTCATCTCCATGGGTATGGAGCATTTGGAGCTTCAAGACCACCACTAGAACCACCTCCTTCTCCTTGTTCTTTTGAGGTAAGAATCTTCTTGAAAATCCATCTTTTCCTAGCCCTTGTGGGCAAAACGAAATCTGAAGTTAAACCCTTGTTTGCTTCTTTGAATGCTACCCGATTTTGGCATTGTTGGAGAGTGGGAAAGATTGTTCTTGAGCCATCCCAAGATTTACTTACTCCCTTGGAAGGTAATATACTCCTAAACCCTAAAAACCTACATTAAGCTTGGAAGAATGATTAAGGGTTAGTTTTAGTATTAAAAGGGTGTATATGAATGGTTGTAGTGTTAGAGAGAATTGAGTTAAAATCGGTGGAAAGAGAGAAGGAAGAAGCAAGGAAGAAGAAGAAAAGAAACTAGAAGAAGAAACTAGGTAATTAAAATGCTTATGTAACATATTTTTAGTAATGAAAATATCTAGTGTAAAATGGTAGTGTATTGGTAGTGTAATGTGTAGGAGGAAACAAATGTTTTAAACCCTTAAAAGACATTTTAAACTTGTTAAAACATAGTTGGGAGTCAATGGGTTAGTGCAGGAATTTTAAGAGTGTTGTGTGTTTGGTATTTTGTTATGAGGGCTACGTATATTGATGCTATTGAAAGCAGGTGGATTGGGTAATAAGATGTGAGGAAACAATGTGGTGAGAGTGTAAAAATATAGGGGAGAATATGGCAAAATTTACCTAGGATTAGAACACTTAGTGAACTAGGAACTAGGTGATTTATGTGTGTGTTTGTAACAGATTTTGATTGAGATAGATAGAGGGTAAGTTGGGAGAGATAGTTAACGTATTGTGATGTTGTAGGAACTCTAGAAATGACATTAGAAGAGGGAGCTATTGTTGGAGAGAGTTAGGACTAAAATCTGTAGCAAAACACAACTAGGAAGAACTAGTGTAAGTGTTGAAAGGAAACTTGGAAAATTGAGTGTGTAAGTTAGTATAGAAATGTGTAAGGAGTTAAGGAATGGACTAAGGTGCATTAGGAGGTTTAATTAGTGCTAAAACATGTGGGATTAAGTGTAGGAACAATGGGGAAGTAATGGTTAAATTAGAGGACTAAAAACAGAAATAAAAACTGAAATACTGGGTCGGACCGACCTTGGGACCGGACTTGCAAGGTCGGTCGAGCCTAGATTTACAAAGGACGGAAACCTTGTGGAATGGACCGACCTTGCGACCGGACTTGCAAGGTCGGTCGAGCTAAAATTCACCTGCAACGAAACTTACTGGAATGGACCGACCTTGGGACCGGACATGCAAGGTCGGTCGACTCCAGAATGTCGAAACCAAAACTTACTGGAACAGACCGACCTTGGGACCGGACTTGCAAGGTCGGTCGGCCCTGAAATTTTCCAGCGTAATTCCTTACTGACTTCGACCGACCTTGGGACCGGACTTGTAAGGTCGGTCGGGTCTTACAAAAAAAAATTAATTAAATTAAATAGTATATATATATATGTATACCCTTATATACATATGTACATATATGTAAGTATACTAATGTTAAGTAAGGAAATAAACTTAAAGTAAAGAAGAGTAAGTAAGTAACGTGTGAGTATAAGAACTTCAAAGACTTAGTAAGTATGAATTAGTAAACGCAAGAGTAATCAAGTTAAGTTAATGATAGTTAGATTAATCATTCAATTGTATGTATATAATAGGATTTGATTTGTGAACACCGAAGGAACGTTGGGATACAAGTACGACGGTGAACGGTATGAATTCCTCATGCCCCGTATGCTATCTTGGTTACTCTGATTTGTGTGTTGTGTGCTAATTGATCACCAAATAAGATAAATGCACGAATCGGAGTTACTATGCATACTTGTGAACATGTAGTGTTGTATGTTGTGAGTATTTTCTTAAATCTTAGTTTGTATAATTCATGAAATGGTTGGATGATAATGAATGTGTGTATGTATGATATATTGTAATGTGACCGATTGTGTTGACTTTGGACTTCTAACTTATTCCTAACAAACTAACCATTCTAACTTAAATTGGTAATTAAATTGGAATGAGTAGAAGTCTGATATAGTTTCGGCCACGCGTGAGGATGCAGAGTCACGACAGGTTGGCTCCAATTCCTGACTCTTAAACTGGTCCGCGGCCCAAATCCCTTAAGTGGGTAGCATCCCGGATTGGTGAGTCAAGTAAATCCCGGTGGTGGGACGGTGTAGTCCCCGGGCCGGAGGTCATACCGACTTAACTCGAGTATAAGTAAGTAAGTAAGAATGAGTAAGTAAAGTAAATGAAAGTAAGGAAGTGCAAGTAAGAGAAAGTAAAGTGAAATGAGTAAAAGAATAAATAGCATTCCGATTAACCCGGATGCGTAATTTGACTAACGATGTGAAGGTGAGTATTGTGTGCATTATTGTATTGTCGCCTTGAATTGTATAATGTATTGTATATGCATGTATGTTGTATGTAAAGCATGTATGTATGAAATTAATGAACCGCATGTTTAGTGGACGTCAAATAGTCGGCGTGCCCTAGCTAGCACGCGGTATATGCGGAGTTCATGCGCAGCTTTTGCTGAGCCCCTAGGGGCGATGTTTTTACTACACGCAGGTACAAGAGAGGGATGAAGGCTGTGAAGTGTTGAAGTTTGTTTTCTTTTGTCTTCTTTTTGGATTCTAAACATTGAATTGTGAATGGTGTACTGAGTAGTACACGGCTGTAGGTTTTTGATTAGCCGGCGTACCATGGGGTACACCTTTTTGGATATAGAAAGGATGGTGAATTGGTATAGATGAGTAGCCGGTAGAAACTCATTATTTTGGTAGATGGGGAAATGGAATGTAATTGAATATACTTTAAATACTCGGTGATCCGGTAATGTAAGGATGTTATCTTTTGTATTCGGTATGCAACATAGTAGCTCGGTATACTTTGGCATCAGACCGTCACTGTAAGTAGTAATAGCCTTGCTAGCCGTATGGGCGGTTAGCGGCGTTGTATCACCCGCCGTAGCAATAGTAGAATTTCCGCTGCGAACTGATAGGATTAACAGGACGATTAGTCGGTAAGCATAGGATTAACGGTAGGGGTGTTACAGCCGGGGTTTGAACCCGGTACCTTTCGCACCCTTCCTAAACACCTTAACCAGTTGAGTTGTGCTCGTATTCATTAATAAACTACACATTTAGGAACAAAAGTAATGAGACATACCATCAGATAACTTACTCTACCCAGCTACCTACTAAAGTAACCGATTGATAGCCTAAAGCCCACCATGTTTTTCCTATTTTCCACGATTGACATATATACACTACACCAGGAGCAAACTTTTCCTTTGTCCAATCCGTGTATAGCAGCACAAGTGCAGTAGCACTTCTGCTCGTTTTTTTTACTTGTTGATCGGTACAGAGCACCAAATCGTCCACCATGCTCTTCTTGTCTCCCACCGACATTTTCTTCTGTTACCAGTGTGAACAAGATGCTACTTCTTTTTTTTTGAGCAGTGCACGCCATTATCTCGAACAGCAGCACAAGTACTGCTCCATTCCCCCTGTTTTATTTTTGATCAGACCAAACACCCAACACCTCTGTTTTTCCCCCTTTATTGATCAGTGTACCTCATGTTAGTCAACCTTGGTTTCTACGATTATTACTCTGTAGCCTACTATCGATAAGCACTGAACGAAGAGAGACTAATATAGCATAATAAGGGACGACATACTCCCAATGTTGTTGACAGTCACGTGATCTCATGAACTCCTGTTTGAGAAAGAAATCAAGAAAATACGAACCCACTTGCGAAGGTATGTCTCGGAACATTGATGCTCGGGAACAACTCCTGATGCAAATACAACATCAAAATGATCAACTCTCGACAGGTTGCAACCTCGATGATTGAAAAACAGATGTGCTCCCTTCTTTTCACTGAGAACAACTTTTTGTAATCTTCGAACAACAACAATACGAGCACCAGCTTCATAGCAGCCTTCACACCTTTTATTTTGGGCACAAAATTTCTCATTTGCAACTCCCATACATGACTGAAGCCAACGTCCCTCATCCTTCTACTCTGTACCAGTCGACAACAGCGAACACACACCACAAGATACCAGCTCTCACTTCTTTTTATCATCTTCTCCCCCAACCGAATTGGTCTCCATCATTTACATCAAGTGCAACAGTGGGATGAAAACTCAAAACAGCAACAAAGTTGATCGGGTTCTCTTCCTTCCATCTCCCTTTTTCCTCTGATCACAGTGGCCGGCATTTCCTCTGCATGGAACACCAAGCAGCAAAGACAATAAGTATGATTATAGGTAGCGAGCAGAAGTAATGAAACCTGGAACAGGAAAACAAAACGGTAAGATCATGCCCGTTTCTTTCTTCTTCTGGATATCCGACCAGTACTCCTCTTCCTCCTATCTTTACTGAAACAAAAGTCCATTTCAGAAGCTCCTTACGTCCCATTAGCGATGAGTTTTCTCTCGCTTCTGAAACCTTAGCCAGACTCCACTTTGTGACTGGAGGAATCGACAGCAACAAAAAAATAGAGGGAGTCTCCCACTCCTTGCATACTCTCAGTACAGAGTTTCCTTCCCTTCTCATTCCACGAAAGCCAACAACAGCCCCCTTCGTCATTTATGTCGACTGAAGCAAATGCTAAGATGGTGCTTCCTTCCTCGGTTTCACATGCGTTCTAACCTGCCCTTCCTCTCCAACCCATGCTCCATTCTTGCTGAGCATTACAACAACCATAAACATTAACTAGCGGACATATACCGAGAGGAAACAGCAAGGGTGATTCAGTTCAAAAAGGAAAGGACGGTAAGTGCAGTCTCCCTTCTTCATCCTTTTCATGTCAGTCTATGATTCCTCCCACTAAACTCCTCTACCTAATTTCAAGGCTATGAACCCATCTCTAAATACTCATGATCTAAGCTTCATTTCAGTCCTTTTCCCTGAGCTAGAACCTGATGTTAAACACCTGAAATACCCCAAACCTAGGTATGCTAAGTAAACATCAAGATATGATGTAATAAGGCTAGAACATGCCTTAGAAAGATTTGTAGACAATTTAAACCAAGGAAAACACAATGAAAACGCCTTAAGGGCAATTTAGGCAAAAATGTGCTCTAAGCTTGGAGTGACTTTGATTGGCACCCAAATATCATTATAAGACCTTATTAACATGCTAATGGACATGTTAAATCAATTACCAAAGAAAACTAAGCTCAAAAACAAGCTTAAACACAAAATGTGCTTTAAGACTCCTTAAAGCACCTTTTTGAGAAATTGTCTTAGAAATGAGTGTTGAGTGGCTAAATGCCCATGATTACACCTTAATCAACATGTGTACTAATTAGTATCACATTAGGAAGCCTAAATCAATGAGAAACCAAAAATTTCCCGAATATGTGCACTAATTAGTGAATAGTGCTCAAATAGTGCTAGTTTTGACTTAAGTCAACTTTAATTAGCCAAATGGCCAAACAAGGCCTTATGTATCTTGTATACCAAGGGGGGATGGTTTTTAATGGTGACTCACCATTAGTAGCCAGCACATTAAAGGAAATGAGAGGAAAAGTAGTAAGTTCACTATTCACCCTTTTATAAGATAAATATCTTCTTTAGCTTACCTCTCTCCTCTCTTCTTCATTTCCCTTCTTCTTCCACGGTTTTCTTCTTATTCTCTCTTTTCTAAACCGTTCCCAAGCAGCCCCATTGTTGCCTCACCTTGCTTTGCTCACCAAATCTTCATTTTAGCTCTAAATCAAAAACTAAACACATATATCTCTTAGTTAGCTCAAGCTCTAGCTTTCTATCTTTACAAAATTGGAAAAGCTTCATTTTGGAGCCATGGGAAATCTCCATTGAAGGGGGAAAAATAAGCTTGGAGGGTGCATTAGCTTCTCCATTCTCTTAAGGTAATGAAAATGTAAGAAAAACCATGTTTCCACCACTTCTTCTACATGGCCGAAATTTACTACTCATGGGGCTTGGTTTTTATGCCTTGTTTTTAGCTTGTTTTATTCACCAAGGGCTAGTGGAGGTCCTCTTTCATTCAATGCCCAAGTCTACCTTAAGACTTCAAAGGTAATCATCCACTTTTATACCTTAGAACACATTTTTAACCTAGGTTTTCATTCCTTAAGGTTAGTGTATTGTTTAGCACTCATGTGAGTCATTGAATGTTGATTAGAACATTGGCAATGGAAATCTAAGTGGGTGGCCGAAAATGAAACAAAGGAAACCAAGGAGGGAAGTGTGAGGAGAAGCTTGGAAGAACAAGGTAAATTGCTTACCTAATGGTGGTCTAAGTTTAAGGAATGGGTTTTAGATGAGTACTAATGTAGCTTAAAGCTTACATTAGGTAATGGGTTATATAACCTAAGAAAAAAAAGGAATTTAAACAAGCTTATGAACTTGTGACTAAGGAGCCAATGGGAATGAGTTAGCAAGATAAGTATATGGTGAATTAAGAGAACACTTAAATTACTATGGGAGCATTGTTGTGTGTATTTGCAGGTTGAAAGCTTTTATATGTGGGAAATTCAGTGTTTAAGTTTAAGTCATTTAAGGGCCTAAGAGCCATGTCATTTAAGAGCCTTAGTGCTATGCAATTTAAGATTATTGCATTATGTTGAGTTATTATGAATGAGTTGATTTGGGTGAGAAAAATAAGATGAGGAAGGATTTGATGTGTGTGAGATGATTGAATGAGAAAAACAATGCATTTGGGCGTGATAATATACTAGAGGAGTTATGGCGAAATTTAAGTAGGAAACAAAGTGTTTGGTGGTGGTTGTGAATTAATATGACCTAGGATTTACTAGGAGTCATTAAAGGAAATTTGAGTGGAAATGAGTTAACAAAGTTGTTCTTGAAGTTTAGAATGGCCTAGAATTGTTTAGGAGGGATTAGAGGTTTGGAGGGTGTAATTTGTGTACCAAGAATGTGTACTAAGGGTTTGAGTGTTCATGATTTTATTAAGGGTGAGAAACTAAACGTTGGGTGTAGTAATATACTAAGGAAGCCATGTCAAAATTTGGAGAGGGAACTAAGTGTTTAAGGTGTTCTAAGGAGATTTTATGACTAAGGATGTTATAGTAAACATAAAGGTTGTTTTTGGTGAAAGTGGGTAAGCTATGGAGTTCTTGAGTAATAGGAAGACCTAGTGGTGTCTAAGAGGGACTAGGGGTTACAATGGTGAATTTAAGGCACCAAAACCATGGTTAAGGAAGCTAGGAAACTTGTACAAAGTTTGAAGGAAGAATAAGATATAATGACTCATAAGGATGTAAGCATGTGCTAGATTATATATAGTTTTGAGAAGTTTGAGTAAAGCAAGTGAGTATGCAAAATGATGCTTGAGGAGTAGTTAAGATGGTTGTGAAGAAACACTTGGGTTAGTTGAAGTTTTAGGCAAAAATTTATATGTTGGAAGTGTAAGAAATTAAGTATTAAGTGTTAAGAGTTTCGTAAGAAATTGAGTACATGATCAAGGAATTTAGTATGAGTTTGATGGATGAATTAGGAGGACTTGAAGGTACCAAAATGATGTTAAGACATGCTAGAATACTTGTGGAGAGGTTGGGAAAAGATTGGTTAAGATTTGAGGTTGAACAGAGGTCAAAAATTTACATTCTGGGCACATTTAGTGTAGGTCCGGGTTTGCAAACTAGCACACAAACCCGGACCACACCAAAAACTATCCAGAGAGTTTAGCCGTGGGATGGTCCGGGTTTGCATCCCAGTACTTAAACCCGGACCAGTCCTAAAATTGTCCAGAAACTTTTGCGATGTATTGGTCCGGGTTTACAACCTCGGACACAAACCCGGACCCATCAGAAAAAGCTACAGAATGTTGAAAAATGGGGTTTTAAGGTTGGGACTTGTTTGGTAATGATATTATAAGATTGTTAGGACATAATTAATGACATATAATGGTCATTAGGGGCATAAACAAGCTTAAGAAATAATGAGAAGTAAGTGGCTTTTGAGGTTAAGGTTAAACTATAAGGACTTAAGCGATTAATGGTGGGTAAACATCATCGGTTAAGTAAGTTAAGTAGGTTTGGATGAGATGAGTAACTAATAACCTAAAACTGAATGAATGCTTTAGGGTTTGAGAATTTGGACTCCGGAGGAGAGTAAGCAACCGAACGACCAACGGTGAACGGTACAGTTCTTCTTGTGACCTGCTTGCTAACGAGGTGTCCCTCGGCTTGTGTGCTATTTGTTTTGTGTGCTCACTAAACAAGATAAAGCATGCAACCGGAATATTATGATTATTGTATTGTTGTGTGATGTTTGAAAACTAACACAACATATCGTGGGAACTTACTAACCAACGTTTAGTAAGGAATTGAGTGAGACTAAGGAACGCTCCCTAATATGGGACGATATGAACCGAAAGAGGTTAACCAACAAACAAGGTCTTGAGATTACTTCTAACTGGAACTTGAGTGAGGAAACCCGGGACCGATCTCCGGTCATGCATGCTAAGGAAAGGGGGTCGGTATCTATAGCAGATTCGACTCCCGATTAAGGACTTGTCTTCGGACTTGTAGCCTAGGGCCGGTTGCCGGCTCAGCTACGCTGGACTCCCGTCCAGAGTAGGTGGCATTAAGATGGTGCGGTGGGATCACCTAAATCCCAGGTTCGAACTAAGCTACAACCATTCCCCTCCAGGAACGGTTTGTATACTGAGATTAAGATTAAGGTAAGGATAAGATAAGTTGCAACCATTCCTCTTTAAAGGATGGTTTGTATTACTAAGACTAAGATAAGCTACATCCACTCCTTATTAAAGGGTGGTTGTTTCTAAGATTAAGATAAGATTAAGATTGAGGTGAGATAAGGATGGACTAAGATTAAGAGGGAACATTACTTAAGGAGTTAAATAACTAACTCTCTAATTAAGGGAACGCATTTAAGTCGTTCATTGTGTGTGAACTTTGATTGTTCATATTTGGATTGTTGTTTACAGCATTTACTATTATGTTGTGCATCTAATCAACCTCCATGCTATCGACAATTAGTCGTCGTAGCCACGTTAGCTTGGGGGCCATGAGAGGATCGTACCAGCATTCGTGCTGACCCCCTTTGGGGGCTGTTTTTACTACACAGGTGAACATCAGGTGGCGGCCGTTGCGAGAGTAAGAAGGGGTACAAGTGTTACGGGTTAAGTGTGGCCTACGAGTTGTGCTTGTACACTCGTATGGCAATTGAGTTAGTAAGATGTATAGGATTGTAAGAAGGATATGTAATTGGTTAAGGTTGTTGTACTAATGTTCGGTATATTCTGTAGTCAGACCGTGGCAAGGTCCTGGATTGTAAAGAATTCCGCTGTGACATGTTTATATTATTGTTAAGTTGCGAGACCACATTGGATTGAGTTGGGGTGTAACAAAAAGTGGTATCAGAGCGTAGTTACGCTCTGAAGACAAGAAATACCGAACTTAGGAGAATATTGAGGTTGAGATTGAGTTATGGGTTAAGGGTTGAGAGATAGAGTGAGAGGTGCGTTAGTCGGGACTTCCCGGTGCTTACCGGACATAGTACCTAGACCCGCCCTCCACATCCCTAACCCTGAATATGTGGAACAAACGCCAGAGAGAAGAAAGCCTTCTCTTACTCGGGGAAACCCGATCTGGCAGTTAGCTAACAGAGCAATACGAGAAACAATTGTTGTACAACAGTTATGGAGAACTTGGAGGTTTTTAATGGAGCGCAATAGAGGAACAGGCGCTACCTATGGAATTCTATCAATAAGGGAACGGTAATTACCGGCAACATGGGTCGACATGCTACGCAGTCGAAATAACCCGCAATACCAATGATGAGGAAAGCACTACGGGTGCAATAGAAAGGAAAAAGGGAAGTGACATGAGTACCGGACAGTGGTCCGAAGGAGCATAACAGTAGGATAATACAAAGCACGAGGATTGAGATTACTGGAAAGTCCAGTTAAGAACCGGGAACTCCAAACCCCATACAATGAGGAAGGTTACAAGACCTGGCCGACATAATGCGGACGACGGTAGAAATTCATACAAATGTATACCAAAATAGGACTACGAGGTAGTGCCTAAAGAGAATTATTACTTAATAACCACAACAAAATGTGTGGAGACAGGAGCGAGGAATAAGACATAAGGAAATATTAAGGGATTCCCTCAGAAAGAGGAACGCCCTGATGTATGACAGTACTGTCAAACAACAAGGAAACTGCCGGATGGTCGGTTATCCAAAATAAGAGATTATCGAAGGAGTCCCGAGGACTACCAATTACATGGAAATTAGAAGGAAGTGTCACTACCGATGTACCTTGTACCAATAACCCATCCTGCATGGCGCACTTGCCATAGCAAGTGCTACCACGGTTAAGCCACACGAAAAGCCATCAAGGCGAGATAGGAGAACGCTACAGTTGTAACACATATTAACACCGGATTGTAAACCATAAGAACAGGAAAATAAGACCTTGGAAGGACCCGACCAAAATGATAGATAAGGTGACACACCAGTCAGCCAGGAGCGGAACTTGGACATAATATTAGACCATATGGATGTTAGCAACAGTACAACGTACTACAACAACAACCGACAGTGCGGTAAGAACACCAAACCCGGATCTCAAAGAGGAACCTAAGAGATCGCTCAATAATTCGAGCAAAAACACCACGTAAGTAACAACATACATGGAATGTATAGAGATACAAATGCAGAAGCAACGACTCCAACGAAAACGATGGGATAAACTCCAGTTTGACACAAATACCAATAAACATTCTACAATGAAGTGTTGGAAAGCCCAGAAAACAAAGATAAAAGAAATAAACTTAAGATATAACCTACCAAGGGTTAAGGACATACGAACCCGGAGGAAAGCTCAGAGGACTACCCCCACAGAGCGGGCATAGTCGAGCCGAACAAACTGATGAATGACAGCTAATACTGTTCGTCTAACTCATTAACACCCAAGTATGATTGATCATCAACGGGTGGCGTAGTCAACAGAAGTTGAACGAAGCGTTGAGATGGAAGTATAAGACGACGGGATGATATCCAACTTGGACACCGTAAGGCAAACGCCTAATACGAACCTAACCTTGACTACTAAAGACATAAGTCTAGTAAAATGACAGTATTGTCAAAGACATTAAGTAACCTCAGATCACCTGAACAACTTCCATAGCAGGAAGCAGGATGCAGCAACTTACCATGAAACCCGATACTACATTTAGTAGGTAACCAAACGGTGGATATTGATCAAAGAACCAGAATCTCATAAGGATGACCTGCAGATGAGTAAGAGTACAAATAATGAACTGAGGCATTAAGCACTAAGAGCCTACGAGCCGAGGATGTTAACCACATCAGGGCCGAGGTACAGTAAGTTGTGAGAGACCTTATTTAAGCCATGAGGAACTGCAATGTGTAGATGTGAACGATTACAAACCTATAACTTAGATTGGGGAAGATATTACTAAGAAAGAGTACCAATGAGAATATTGAAATAATGCTAAGGACAGGGGCGGAGAACGAACCATGCCTTTAGGGTGGGGATACCTCTCCTTGTTGTGAGGCCATGAGTGGGAATGAATCCCTCAAAAAGGGCTTTCACTTATTAGACATGCAGTACGCTTTTGTTAGAAAATGGAAACTATGAACCTTGAGATTACCTTAGAACATACCAGATACACTTGAGTAATAAGGAAGGTTGCACGGATAGACCCCATATCCAACACCCAGGATGTAAGAATTAGTAATGGTCAGAGATAAACATTGAGATTGCACATTATGACACGTCAAGTGACCAATGCTCAGAAGAGCTTGTGATTCAGTGGATGACTTCTTCAGTAACCAGTTAAATTGCATGGTAGATAACATCACTAAGGATGAAAGAAAGCGATAGAAATTAGCCTACTTACGAATCTGAGATTGGAGCAGAACATCTTCATATTAAGAGTTAACTATTTTACAGCACGGTATGACAACCGCCATACACCGGAATGAGAGAACTCCCAGTGTGTTTACACCAAGAAGGGATTGAGTATAAGGTAAGACATTAGAATAAATGAGTAAGAGGTTGCACCATCAATGGGCAACATGGTAAGGGCCAACTACCACGGTAGTAGTGGTCGTGAGTACAATAGTTATATAAAGGGAATTAAGTCGTGGTGCGCGGTAAAGCGACCGTTAGGTATGAGCCGTCAAAAATTGACACAGAGGCAATGAGATTTATGAGTTAAGACCAATATAAGTAAGAAAATAAGATGGTAGACGAACTGAGCGTTGATGCCAGTAGTCTGGACCTGGTTAGGTAAGATTTCACAGGAAGCACACTATCCATTCCTTAAGGAACTGGAAGTGCATTCCTAGTAGCATAAATATGAGGAACAAGATAAGAGGCTCTACGGAAGAGACCTCAATTATTAAGAGACCGAATCAGTTTGGAATACAGAAAGGAGCTGGAGCATACCATAACCAAGGACACAGTAAATAGACTTCCCTTGATTAACTTCAAGAAGAACAATAAATGTTATTATGGAACGATGAAAGAGGAGATCGACAACAGAATACTTCATAATTAGCAATAGCTAAACGTGTGACGGACACTATGAGTTTACTAAAACGAGACGTGGGACGACTGCACCCCACAGGGGCTTGCAGGCCTGACACGCTCATTTATGAGTTAGTTGGGTAAGTAGTAATGTACCAGTAAGGTACCCCATGCATGTAGACGAGTGGTGTAAGGAACACGGGAGGTAGTCGACTCCGTACCACGGACAACGACACAAGATCAGACAAGAGCAGCCATTACCACAAACAGTCAAAGAGAAGAATTAGTGAACCAACGCAAGGAATCAGAGAACAAATAATTAAGGACTATGAAGTGCGAAGAGCACGGATTGTTAAGTACAGACATTGGACATGTCTTGATGTAAGAGATTAAACTGTAAAGCGCAATAAGCACTAAACAGTAGTTTCAGATTAAGAATCATCCTCAGACCAAAGGTCAGAGAGAACAATTTAGACATTCGAGAAAACACTAAGAGTATGAACATTAGATCTTCAAGGAGAATGGATAGATGAGTACAACTCATAAGGCCGTGTATATATAAAGATAACACGTGTCCATTGAGAGACCAATATTAAACTGTAAGGAGGCAGAAGGATATACAATACTATGAAGGATAAGAAAAGCATTAAGCCTAAGATCAGAGTCGCGCAGCGGAAGCTAGCAGATCACTACCTTTGAGATTAGACCAAACTAAGTTAAGGAAACGGTATAAGTACCGTTAAGAATCCTCGATACAGAGACTAAGTCATTTCTGATCGAATTATAAGTAAGATAGATGACGTGGAAGCTAGAATGCTTGGTGAGAATTAGACATCTTGAACTTATGTCCAAGAATGTGATGGTGTTGATTACGTGGGCGTAATCCATTTTAAGGGGGGTAGAGCGAAAACCGCTTATCGTATGTTTGAGTACTTAGTACATAAACTACGGTGTGCATAGCACACAAAAGAATATGAGAATATGTTTTACACAAACATTTTGAGATAAATCATGGTTATTGCACACAGAAGATGTGAATGCCATACATATTAAGTGCCTGTTGTTAACTCCGGTGTGAGTACAAGTTAAGAGAATTAAGGAAAAAGGATTAAGGAGACTTAAGAAATAAGGAATATATGAGGTATGAGTCGATATGAGACTAGGTGTGAGATAAGAATAAGATAACATATGAGATACAATTTGACATGAGTATAAGGGAGAAGATAGTAATGCCATGATATATAAGATGGTGAGAATTGGTATGAGGCTGATATAGAACTTAGTAAGAATGGGTGCCTTGAGGTAATTACTAAGAGATGAATTGGGAATGTTTGATGGACTGAGTCCACACCTTGGAGATGTATTGATTATGATTAGAAGAACTAAAAAGATAGAAAATTGGACATGAGTGAATTATTTGGATGTTTGAAAATGACGTGGGAGGTGGAACTTGATTTTCTAGGGATCAAGGGAAACCAAACACAAATTGGGGTGGAAGGATGGTTCTACACTGATGCTGATCACGTCAGGGTAGGATGACTCCTGAAACTCCCTATCAGTGGTCACAATTAAATCACGCTAAGGATAGAGGGTTAGTATAAAACGAAATTGGAGTTGCTTGTATTTTTAATTAGAGGAATTATTCCTCACATGACCTCGTAAAAAGGATTACCTTTTTACTGAGTCTCGCCCATGAAGTCGAGGACGCACGAGCCTTTGTCTTCGGACCGGTGACATGGGGGAGAGAGTGTTTGTATTCTGGCCCATGAAGTCGAGGACGAATGAGCCATTGTCTACGGACCGGTGACATGGGAGAATACGTTGGAAATTATGTGAATGTTTTAATCATCAAAAGAAACAGGAGAATTTTGAGTGCTATACATGCTTAAGCATGTTGTGTGATATTTAAGTATAAGAATATGGCGGATCTAATGATCCAATGAGATTAAGTATACAGAAGTATGATCTATATGATCTGAGGAATGAGGTAAGATATGTATCCTAATAAGATAAGGTGCATGGGAACTTTGGGGACAAAGTTCTTTTAAGGGGGGTAGATTGAAATACCCCAAACCTAAGTATGCTAAGTAAACATCAAGATATGATGTAATAAGGCTAGAACATGCCTTAGAAAGATTGGTAGACAATTTAAACCAAGGAAAACACAATGAAAACGCCTTAAGGGCAATTTAGGCAAAAATGTGCTCTAAGCTTGGAGTGACTTTGATTGGCACCCAAATATCATTATAAGACCTTATTAACATGCTAATGGACATGTTAAATCAATTACCAAAGAAAACCAAGCTCAAAAACAAGCTTAAACACAAAATGTGCTTTAAGACTCCTTAAAGCACCTTTTTGAGAAATTGTCTTAGAAATGAGTTTTGAGTGGCTAAATGCCCATGATTACACCTTAATCAACATGTGTACTAATTAGTATCACATTAGGAAGCCTAAATCAATGAGAAACCAAAAATTTCCCGAATATGTGCACTAATTAGTGAATAGTGCTCAAATAGTGCTAGTTTTGACTTAAGTCAACTTTAATTAGCCAAATGGCCAAACAAGGCCTTATGTATCTTGTATACCAAGGGGGGGACGGTTTTTAATGGTGACTCACCATTAGTAGCCAGCACATTAAAGGAAATGAGAGGAAAAGTAGTAAGTTCACTATTCACCCTTTTATAAGATAAATATCTTCTTTAGCTTACCTCTCTCCTCTCTTCTTCATTTCCCTTCTTCTTCCACGGTTTTCTTCTTATTCTCTCTGTTCTAAACCGTTCCCAAGCAGCCCCATTGTTGCCTCACCTTGCTTTGCCACCAAATCTTCATTTTAGCTCCAAATCAAAAACTAAACACATATATCTCTTAGTTAGCTCAAGCTCTAGCTTTCTATCTTTACAAAATTGGAAAAGCTTCATTTTGGAGCCATGGGAAATCTCCATTGAAGGGGAAAAATAAGCTTGGAGGGTGCATTAGCTTCTCCATTCTCTTAAGGTAATGAAAATGTAAGAAAAACCATGTTTCCACCACTTCTTCTACATGGCCGAAATTTACTACTCATGGGGCTTGGTTTTTATGCCTTGTTTTTAGCTTGTTTTATTCACCAAGGGCTAGTGGAGGTCCTCTTTCATTCAATGCCCAAGTCTACCTTGAGACTTCAAAGGTAATCATCCACTTTTATACCTTAGAACACATTTTTAACCTAGGTTTTCATTCCTTAAGGTTAGTGTATTGTTTAGCACTCATGTGAGTCATTGAATGTTGATTAGAACATTGGCAATGGAAATCTAAGTGGGTGGCCGAAAATGAAACAAAGGAAACCAAGGAGGGAAGTGTGAGGAGAAGCTTGGAAGAACAAGGTAAATTGCTTACCTAATGGTGGTCTAAGTTTAAGGAATGAGTTTTAGATGAGTACTAATGTAGCTTAAAGCTTACATTAGGTAATGGGTTATATAACCTAAGAAAAAAAGGAATTTAAACAAGCTTATGAACTTGTGACTAAGGAGCCAATGGGAATGAGTTAGCAAGATAAGTATATGGTGAATTAAGAGAACACTTAAATTACTATGGGAGCATTGTTGTGTGTATTTGCAGGTTGAAAGCTTTTATATGTGGGAAATTCAGTGTTTAAGTTTAAGTCATTTAAGGGCCTAAGAGCCATGTCATTTAAGAGCCTTAGTGCTATGCAATTTAAGATTATTGCATTATGTTGAGTTTATTATGAATGAGTTGATTTGGGTGAGAAAAATAAGATGAGGAAGGATTTGATGTGTGTGAGATGATTGAATGAGAAAAACAATGCATTTGGGCGTGATAATATACTAGAGGAGTTATGGCGAAATTTGAAATTTAGTAGGAAACAAAGTGTTTGGTGGTGGTTGTGAATTAATATGACCTAGGATTTACTAGGAGTCATTAAAGGAAATTTGAGTGGAAATGAGTTAACAAAGTTGTTCTTGAAGTTTAGAATGGCCTAGAATTGTTTAGGAGGGATTAGAGGTTTGGAGGGGTGTAATTTGTGTACCAAGAATGTGTACTAAGGGTTTGAGTGTTCATGATTTTATTAAGGGTGAGAAACTAAACGTTGGGTGTAGTAATATACTAAGGAAGCCATGTCAAAATTTGGAGAGGGAACTAAGTGTTTAAGGTGTTCTAAGGAGATTTTATGACTAAGGATGTTATAGTAAACATTAAAGGTTGTTTTGGTGAAAGTGGGTAAGCTAAGGAGTTCTTGAGTAATAGGAAGACCTAGTGGTGTCTAAGAGGGACTAGGGGTTACAATGGTGAATTTAAGGCACCAAAACCATGGTTAAGGAAGCTAGGAAACTTGTACAAAGTTTGAAGGAAGAATAAGATATAATGACTCATAAGGATGTAAGCATGTGCTAGATTATATATAGTTTTGAGAAGTTTGAGTAAAGCAAGTGAGTATGCAAAAAGATGCTTGAGGAGTAGTTAAGATGGTTGTGAAGAAACACTTGGGTTAGTTGAAGTTTTAGGCAAAAATTTATATGTTGGAAGTGTAAGAAATTAAGTATTAAGTGTTAAGAGTTTCGTAAGAAATTGAGTACATGATCAAGGAATTTAGTATGAGTTTGATGGATGAATTAGGAGGACTTGAAGGTACCAAAATGATGTTAAGACATGCTAGAATACTTGTGGAGAGGTTGGGAAAAGATTGGTTAAGATTTGAGGTTGAACAGAGGTCAAAAATTTACATTCTGGGCACATTTAGTGTAGGTCCGGGTTTGCAAACTAGCACACAAACCCGGACCACACCAAAAACTATCCAGAGAGTTTAGCCGTGGGATGGTCCGGGTTTGCATCCCAGTACTTAAACCCGGACCAGTCCTAAAATTGTCCAGAAACTTTTGCGATGTATTGGTCCGGGTTTACAACCTCGGACACAAACCCGGACCCATCAGAAAAAGCTACAGAATGTTGAAAAATGGGGTTTTAAGGTTGGGACTTGTTTGGTAATGATATTATAAGATTGTTAGGACATAATTAATGACATATAATGGTCATTAGGGGCATAACAAGCTTAAGGAATAATGAGAAGTAAGTGGCTTTTGAGGTTAAGGTTAAACTATAAGGACTTAAGTGATTAATGGTGAATAAACATCATCGGTTAAGTAAGTTAAGTAGGTTTGGATGAGATGAGTAAGTAATAACCTAAAACTGAATGAATGCTTTAGGGTTTGAGAATTTGGACTCCGGAGGAGAGTAAGCAACCGAACGACCAACGGTGAACGGTATAGTTCTTCTTATGACCTGCTTGCTAACGAGGTGTCCCTCGGCTTGTGTGCTCACTAAACAAGATAAAGCATGCAACCGGAATATTATGATTATTGTATTGTTGTGTGATGTTTGAAAACTAACACAATATATCGTGGAAACTTACTAACCAACATTTAGTAAGGAATTGAGTGAGACTAAGGAACGCTCCCTAATATGGGACGATATGAACCGAAAGAGGTTAACCAACAAACAAGGTCTTGAGATTACTTCTAACTGGAACTTGAGTGAGGAAACCCCGGACCGATCTCCGGTCATGCATGCTAAGGAAAGGGGGTCGGTATCTATAGCAGATTCGACTCCCGATTAAGGACTTGTCTTCGGACTTGTAGCCTAGGGCCGGTTGCCGGCTCAGCTACGCTGGACCCGTCCAGAGTAGGTGGCATTAAGATGGTGCGGTGGGATCACCTAAATCCCAGGTTCGAACTAAGCTACAACCATTCCCCTCCAGGAACGGTTTGTATACTGAGATTAAGATTAAGGTAAGGATAAGATAAGTTGCAACCATTCCTCTTTAAAGGATGGTTTGTATTACTAAGACTAAGATAAGCTACATCCACTCCTTATTAAAGGGTGTTGTTTCTAAGATTAAGATAAGATTAAGATTGAGGTGAGATAAGGATGGACTAAGATTAAGAGGGAACATTACTTAAGGAGTTAAATAACTAACTCTCTAATTAAGGGAACGCATTTAAGTCGTTCATTGTGTGTGAACTTTGATTGTTCATATTTGGATTGTTGTTTACAGCATTTACTATTATGTTGTGCATCTAATCAACCTCCATGCTATCGACAATTAGTCGTCGTAGCCACGTTAGCTTGGGGGCCATGAGAGGATCGTACCAGCATTCGTGCTGACCCCCTTTGGGGGCTGTTTTTACTACACAGGTGAACATCAGGTGGCGGCCGTCGCGAGAGTAAGAAGGGGTACAAGTGTTACGGGTTAAGTGTGGCCTACGAGTTGTGCTTGTACACTCGTATGGCAATTGAGTTAGTAAGATGTATAGGATTGTAAGAAGGATATGTAATTGGTTAAGGTTGTTGTACTAATGTTCGGTATATTCTGTAGTCAGACCGTGGCAAGGTCCTGGATTGTAAAGAATTCCGCTGTGACATGTTTATATGTATGCTGTTAAGTTGCGAGACCACATTTGGATTGAGTTGGGGTGCTACAAAGAGGTCCAGTTGAGGCACTCCTAAGCCCTCGTGCACCTTAAACCAAATCGGGTTGTTAGTATTATAGGCTCGTCATAAGTTCTATAGCTAGATATCAAGAGGTCTAGTTGAGGCACTCCTAAGTCCTCGTACTTTCAATCGCATTCTAGGCCCGTCATAAGCCCTAGGACTGGATATCAAGAGGTCCAGTTGAGGCACTCCTAAGCCCTCGTGCACCTTAAACCAAATCGGGTTGTTAGTATTATAGGCTTGTCATAAGTCCTATAGCTAGATATCAAGAGGTCTAATTGAGGCACTCCTAAGTCCTCGTACTCTCAATTGCATTCTAGGCTCGTCATAAGCCCTAGGACTGGATATCAAGAGGTCCAGTTGAGGCACTCCTAAGCCCTCGTGCACCTTAAACCAAATCGGGTTGTTAGTATCATAGGCTCGTCATAAGTCCTATAGTTAGATATCAAGAGGTCTAGTTGAGGCACTCCTAAGTCCTCGTACTCTCAATCGCATTCTAGGCCCGTCATAAGCCCTAGGACTAGATATCAAGAGGTCCAGTTGAGGCACTCCTAAGCCCTCGTGCACTTTAAACCCAATCGGGTTGTTTGCATTATAGGCTCGTCATAATTCCTATAGCTAGATGTCAAGAGGTCTAGTTGGGGCCTGTCATAAGTCCCCGTGCACCCGTACCCATAAGAACGAATCATAAACCACAGTGAGAATTTTTGGCGCCCCGTCAACCTTGATCCAATTCTGTAAGGGCTTGCAAAATTGAATCAGGGGAGCCATCTGTAGACACTAAAAATTCTCACCCCATAAAGCAAATTCTAAAATAATGAATAAAATAAGAGGGGTTGTCGCCTTTCTTTCTCAAAACGTATCAACGTGCATGCCAAAATGAAACCATCTTTTTATGGTAAAATTCTTAAATAATTTTTTAGAGCATTTCACAAAAAATACATTTCTTCAAAAATGAATTTCCAACAATCATCCGGTTTCAAATCCATTCCTTTTTGTCTATTTACTTATTCTACTATTTTACTTTATTTCATCCTATTTATCTTTGCTTATTTATTTTTTTATTCGTTTTATATTGTTCTTATTCTATGCTATTTTATTACTTACTTATTTTATTGTTATTTTATTTAATAGTATTTGCCGTTATTTGTTTTTTTATCATTATTATTTTTAGCGTTGTTTCTGTCATTTTATGCACATTTTCGCTATTATATTCCATACTAGCAAATTTTCATTTTGTCACTAATTTGATTGAACTCCCTTTCATCTCTTTTTATTTTGTTACTTCCTTT
Source organism: Limonium bicolor (assembly GCA_023374045.1). NCBI lineage: Eukaryota > Viridiplantae > Streptophyta > Magnoliopsida > Caryophyllales > Plumbaginaceae > Limonium > Limonium bicolor. The sequence continues at coordinate 48,387,368 of CM041780.1, read as the reverse complement.
TATTTTAGTTACTGCTATCCGTACATATCTAATTCGATTTCAATTTTATTGCATTCACTTGTATTTTTACTTCCATCATACCAGTGTTGTTTCATTATTTCATGTACCTATTATAATTTTATTTCATACTGTTATTACATTTTCGTTCTACATATTTACATCCTTTGTTTCACTGTATATTTCCTTTTAAAACGACAATGTTTTTCAAGAATCCATTCAGTTCGAATTAGATTTCTGTATTATTTTTCGCATTTGATACTGAGTTTTATCATAGCTTAACTGTTTAGTATGTTTGTAGTAGAACCTATTAATCCTGGGTTTGAATCTGGGGAAGGATGCGGAGCCTTTTATTTTTTTCCATTTAGCTCGTATAAGAGTTAATGAATATTGCCCGATATAATACATAGAATTCTCTTATAGCATAATTGGTTAAGGTTTGAGGGGATGGGGGTGAAAATTTGAGTTTGATACTTCAGATGAGGGAAATCATGTTTTGGTTTCTTTGTAGCTCGCCCAACCTGCCAAACCCGTCCTTAATGTTGTTGACCCAAGTCAAACTCGACCCGGCCTGCACCCTAGCCGACATCTATCCCAAAAACCCTAATTTTTTGTTATAAAGGAACAACTCAAAAACCCTGGAACAGTACCCACGGGTCATATTCTTTCACCCCGTCTCCATTCTCATCGAGCAGATCTATTCTTCTTCACACAGAAGAAAACCCTGGAAAGTCCCTCATCTACCCATTGATCGGAACCTGGCCTCATTTTTTTTGCTCAGAAGTATTCGAAACCAAAAAAAAGGGGAATGTAGTCGTTGTTCTCGTCTTCAACAATCGGTCGATCTCCTGTTATTTCCTCATCTTCATAACCATAGCCTCCTACCTTCTCCATGGTGCTCGCTACCACGATTCATCCATACACAACCCTCTCTGTTTCTTCTCCTCTCAAAAGAGAAACTAGCCGATGGATACTCTGAAAATCAAGCCAAAACCATATCCTCCATTCCCAGTCTAGCCTCCATCTTCAATTTGACAAACAGAGCCTTTACTGCTAAATAAAACATGTACAATGTTCCACACCTCTCATGACTCGCGGCTCTGTAGAATTAAACCACTGGAAACTGCTGTGTCTTAGTCACCAGATCGAAAATGATTCAGTAAGCAGGTCCAATTCGGAATCGATTTGGGGAAGCCCTCACCAGGGAATCTTCATTCTCCATTATTCGAAGAACTTCGTTCTCTATTTGACTGTTCGAATTATCCTATGATTTACTTGTTTTCCGATTTCTCGCACCACTATCTATGCTTCTTCTCCCTTCCTTGCGGCTTGGTTCAGGATGGGCTTGAAGCCCCATCATCCCTATTTTAGGGTTACTGCGTGTATGATCAGTCGATGCTCTTTCTTGAAAGAGGCATGCATGTCATCATTTTTTCAGTTCAAACCTCCACAAGCGACATGTGTGGTATATATTGTACAGGTTATGTTTATCCTCTTTGGCAAAGATCTGTCCTCGTACATAACAGGCGCAGAAGCGTTTGTATTTTGCTTTTGCCTCCTTATTTTCCTGCTTGTTCAATTGATTATACTCACATTCTACCCTGGGTTGGTTCTCTGTTGTCTTTGAGTCAATTACAGAAGATCGACGCCTCCCTATTGTTCAGGGCCTTGAGAGCTATTTGCTCACCGAGAGATTAGCTTATGAGGAAATCCGATTTCATACATAGTGACGTGTTTGACTTTTCTATTTTGCTCCCAGGGAAACTCTCACTCCTTTGAGTTCGAGCTCCTCATGCTCTCGTTACACTCTATCCGACGTCAACCATGCTCGCGCACCAAAATCCTCATGCCATCGTTGCTCCTGATCTGAAAATCAACCATGCTCACACACTGCTCCCTTGTTCTCTGGAATTGCTTTTCGAATTGTCAATATCTATTTTATTCTGTTTTATTCAACTGATCATTTAGTGGTCTGATATGTTTGGTTGTTATTGTGTTCTTTGCAGAAGATCTTTGTTCATTCCATGATACCTATTTCTAAACTTTCGGGTTCAAAATTCTTATCTGAAACATACTTGGGTACTGGTCTGAAAACGCATGATAATCTCGACTATATTCGTACCCTGCTTGACTTCTGTTTGTTGTGAGCACCAAACCGATTTACCCTCGGGTTTCTAGATTTTTCTTTATGTATTCTCAGTTGATGAAATTGGTTTAGTCTTATGTTATCTGGCTCATCTATTCTAAGAGATTGGTGTTTGCAACTAAATAAAGGAGTAAAATCTGGTTAACTGCAACAGTTTTGAGTTAGAACATCTTGGTGGGTCTGTTTGGTCAGCCTAATCAGTTCTCTGAAAAAGTTTAACTCAAATAATACTCTCTGATTTAATCTCGGATTTGGGGTTAGCAATCTCACCCTTTCGTCAAATTTTGCTCGTCGATCTACCATAATTGTTTGCTGTGAATGTATTTGTTTTTTACCTCACATGTATCGCTTTATATCTATTTCATTGTAATTGTTAATTCAGTTTTATTTTTATTAAGCCCTAGTTATTATCCTTTAGGACCAAGCCTTAGGATAGTGGGTGAACCCAGAGATTTAGGTGAGCCATGGTCCCACCTAAAAAATTGGGTGACCCCTAATCCCAAACCACACCTTATTATATTAATAATCAGAATAAAAAAAGATAGTCCAAAAAAAAAGAAAAAGAGCAATTCAATCAACTTCTCAAACCAGCTAATCTCATTTCTCAAATCGGCCCAACTCCACTTCTCAAACCAGCCCAATTTCATTAAAAAAAATATATAAGCCCAACAACACTTCAAACCCAAACAAAAAGGCCCAAAGCCCATTTCAGCCCAAAAATAATCTTCAGCCCAACACAAAAGCCCACTAAGGTCCAATTCGACCCAAACCCAATTTAGCCCAAGGCCCAAAAGCCTAATTCGGCCCACGGCCCAATCACCCCAAGGCCCAAATTCCAATCGGCCCAAAAGCCCAGTTCGGCCCACGACTCAATCACCCCAATGCCCAAATTCTAATCGGCCCAAAAGCCCAATCCAGCCCACAGCTTAATCACCCCAAGGGCCAAATCACAATTGGCCCAAAAGTCCAATCCGGTCCAACTTTGACCTCCAACTTTGACCTTTAACTTTTACCAATCTCAACTTTGACCAACCTCAACTTTGACCCAATCCAACTTTGACCTGGTCTAACTTTGACCCGACTCGTATTCTAACCCAAACCTGAATTCAATTCAACCCAATTCCAACCCAACTCATTTCAATTCAGTCCAATTCAATCCAATTCAATTAAGATTCAATTCATCTAATCCAAACTCAATTTGTAAATCCCGTTCAAACTCCAAAAATTAAAAAAAATCTCTTTTCTCAGGTTTCAGACAATCTTTTCATTCAAATTTCATCAAATTTTCAAAGAAACCATTTTGTGGAATTTTAAAGGAAAACTCTTCTCACATCACAAAAAACTCTTCTCAAATGCAGAAAGTTCTTCTCATATATACAGAAAGTTTCTCCTAAAAACATTTCTTAAAATTAGTGTTTCTTTGCCGAGAATTCCGAACAACATCAAAAGTTTTCCAACTCAGTTTTCAAACTCAAACTAAACTGTTTTCGGGGAACATGGGATGTCTAACACCTTCAAAAAACGTTTTCTTCCTGGTTAGGCATTACTTGTCTCCCTTCCAAAATAAAAATCCGAGGCGGGGCACTGGGGTCGTAATCTCCCTTGTCGCAGTCTGGATCTCTTTAGGCGGGGCATTAGGGTGACAAACCTCCCCTAACTGCAGCCTAGATTTTTACAAGGCGGGGTGCTAGGGAAGTAACGACCTTCCTAGTCACAGCCGGGATTTTAAAATCGTCTAACTCCCTTCCACTTGATTTCAGTATTTTCGGCTTTTAATGTTTTAAACCCGGGAGTTAGAGACGTTATTAGGGTTTGACTGAGAACATCTCATTCATGGTGTTTCTCTCTAAATCCTATTTTTTGACATAAATTCATTGCCCCATCTTTTGAGCCTCAACACTTACCATTAATTAAGTGTCACACTCGAGGGGGTACATAGGGTGATCCCTCGGGATCATTTGCCCTTTCACAACAAAACGATTTTCCTCAGCCATTTTTGAACCTCAAACCTGAAAAAACGGGGATCTCCACACAAATTCCAATTGCCTCACATACTCAAGTCATCATTCAAACTCCAACTCACCTTAAACTCAAATCCTCTTGCAAATTCTAGCTTCTTTCAAGCTTCCAAAGTCTCATGGGCCCGAGTGCCCCACAGACTCGAACATTTCAATCTCTCATCATTTTAAGACTCAAATGTCTCACAGACCCGAGTGTCTCACAGACTTTGTCATTCCAATGATTCGAATGTCTCATAGACCTAAGCGTCTCACAGACCCGAGCGTCTCACAGACCCAAGCGTCTCACAGACTTCGACATCTCAAGGTTTCAAACGTCTCACAGACCCGAGTGTCTCACAGACTAACCTCTCAAACCCGAAACTTCAAATATCTTAAAAAATCTCTAAAAACCCAAAAATGTCTTGAACTACGTAAGGTCTGATCTCAACAGGGAGTTGAGTACGTAGGCAGCCCATCTAGGGTGCGACCCCATTCCAATCCAAAAACCCATTTCCCCACACTAAGGTGTTCTTCATACCTCTCAAAACATTCAAATCCACTTTGACTCCCACAAACCTTCGACTTCTTCAACTTCAGAATTCAACAATACTTTCATCTGGCGCTAGCTTGGCAGAAAAGCTCGCCTCATCCACTCTCTTCATCTCTTCCCGTCTTAATCCTATCTTTGGCTTTTAAATGAATCTCTCTAAAAGGTTTTGAAAGAAGACAATCCCGACAATTGGAGACCGAGGTTTCCTCGGGCACCAATCCAAAGTTGTGGTCATTTCCACTTCTAAGGGGTGTAACCCAGTGCGAACCCACATAGAATCTCTGACATGACCAGATAAGTCCTATCCATAGGTAACAATCTTAGAGTCAACCAACGGTTCTTAGAACCCTCCTTCCCATCCTTCCTTCCTAGTATCTTAGGTCAAACTAGATGGCGATTCTAGTCAATTTCCGCTCTTAGGGCATAAGTCCGTGTGGAGCCCATTGAGAGCGGGTGTAGTACTTACTAGCACTCCCTTTATGCTTTCTGGGAAAGACGGATGATTTAGTAGGTATTTGAGGGATGTCAATTATAACGGGTTTTTACCCTCCATAGAATGACAATTTCTAGGATCTTGGCTTCTCAGTCAGACCATATTTAGATAGACCCCCCCCATACCGAAAAATCACCCTCCATAGGGTCATTAACTATTTCAATGTTACGAATTCTAATCAACCTGAATGGAGGCTTCTGTGAACATTGTGGTTGCGAATCCTCTTCGTCTAGGTTTACAACTGAAGCCTCGCCAGGAATTTCCACTTCGTAATATGATTTGCCGATGGAAATATCCTGAGTGTCCTCGATAGTTACTTCGACTTTGATCTTCTTCTGGTGCTCATACAACATGTGTTGAAGGGTTTCATCGCTGTCCATCACCACTTCTTCGTCATCCTCAGGACTAGTGAACTTGAAAACTGGGTTTCAAGGAGGGAGAGCAATGAGTTGTTTACTTGCTTCTTCAAGAGCGTCGAACAAGAACTTGATAAATGTTAACCTTGGTGCATCCTTGTCCATCACTCTGTACTCCCATACTTTTTCTCCTAAGTGGAAAACCACCCACAAACCTCCCGCTCTACCCATTGTCGACGATGACAGTCAACCCCGACGATGGATGTAGTAGTGCGACGGAAAACTGAAACCGAATTTTGTAAAACTGAAGTGAAGGAAGAAGAACGGTCACGGTTGAGTTCGTGGGTTGAGGAAATGGAGGGAAAGTGGGAGAATGCTGATTGTCATTGACGAGAGAGAAGAGGAAAACAGTAGTTTTACAGTAATAGTAAAAAATTAGGGAAAACGGGTCAGGGGCAAAAGAGTCATTTTCTAGGGGGGTTAACAGAGCATTTGACGGCCGTTAGCAAAATGGGGCATTTTGTGAATTCGCAAAGAAAACAGTGGTATCTTGTAACACAGTTTCAAAAAAGGGGTATATTGTGAATTACGAAAGAAAACAGGAGTATATCGTGAATTTTCCCAAATAATAATAATACTACACAAAAAAGTTAATGTTCTGTGATCAGTTCCAAAGTTTATATCTCAAAAAAATATCTAATTTACCAATTGATAGTTAATGAATTATAATACCAATTTAATGAATTGTATCATCATTTTAGTGTATCATCGTAAACATGTAAAAAAATTAACTTGGTAAAACATATCCATGAATGGTCTTATTTTGACGAGCTTGAATTTAAATAAACAATGGTGTAAATGTTTTCAATTTTGGATTTACATATTATAACTATTTAACATAAAATTGACTCTAATATATTGTCGAACACAACATATTCAATTCTTCATCAGCACAATGTAGCCGAAAAAGGGCTGTCGTTTCCCCACCACACTCTCCGCCTTCCGCCTCTTCTCTTACATGTCGTTCCTTCTCCCAATGATGCCTTGGAAATCACATTCTAATCATTGTCGTTCATGAATGTCGAGCCGCTGAACTCCTACGATCCCACTGTAAAATCTCTTTGTTTTGTTCGCCATATCTTTCCCAGCTCAACCCGCCACCACTTCCTTACCGCATGTTTCTAGCTTGCCCCAGCACGTGTCCTTCCACTATCACAGGTCTTCGCCTCTTCTTCTTCTACCTATTGGCATGATTCCCATCACCTTAGCCGCCCAGCCTAACCTACTCTGCTCTTCTATGCCACCATGTGTTGTGAAGTCCCGATGGTTATATCCAAGGGGCTCATCCCTTGATCAACTTTCTCACCCCTTCTACTCTGATCACTCTCTGTGCAACATTCATCCTCTTGCTCATTTTTCTCTTTAAACCAATAATGAAGGTCATCGATGTTCTTGGAACTGGTTATCATGTGATAGGTGTGTCCTGGCCAAATGGTTCTCACAAGCTCCACTTGACGCAACTACTCTTCACCTTCATCTACAATGGAGATAGGGAAATTTTGGGAACTTTCACTTTTGCAAGGTTGACCTAAATCTCTTTGTCATCAAATTTGTGCAGATTAGCACAATGCATGTTGTGCTCATTAGAGGCCCATGGTCTATAGATTCCATTCTCTTTGTTATACAAAAGTAAATCCGAGAGTTCCCTTTGACAAGCACATCTTTGAATGGGTTCCATGTTGGGTTAAAGTTTATGATCTCCCACCTAGGGCTTCCATGCATGCAGATCAAAGTCCTCAACAACTTACAAATGTCGATTTACCGGTCTCTCCTTTTTACCATAACGAATTATACCTGGTCTATGTGATCACTTATGATGAACTTCCTTCCATGTGCTCAAGGTGTGGATTTCTAGAGAAGATGTCCGTTTTGGGTCATGGTTAAGCATAGAGTATTTCCTTCCCTGGAATAATCCTCAAGCCCTTGAGGAATTTCTTGATCCATGGGCACCCACAATTGGTGTGCCTAGAGAACTTTTGAGCCAACCCCACAAAGCTCCCTCTCAATTGCCAATGACTATTAGACGCCACTGTGTGGAGCCTTTGGCAAAAGAAGCCCCCTGCCGAGTCTCAATGGAACATAATTGTTTAAGCCTTTGATGAGGAAGAAGAGAAATTTTGGTCTCTTCTTGTAAGACTCAATTGTCAGGGATCTTTTAGCTCTGATTCTGCCGGACAAAAGGAAAAAGGCATCACATGGGGTCTTCACAGAGTCCGTCGGTGGTGAGTCCTCAAGGCAAGTTGGTGTAAACCTCTCAATAACTGGTGTTTCTATCTTACATGCGGTCCTTGGTCACAACCGGGGCCGCATGAAATCATGAAGCTTGAAGTTCCTAGTTGCATAGAGGGAAGACGCTATGAAACTAGAGGGTTTCTTTTTTTCTGACCATTTGGATCCTTCTCCTTGCAAAGTTACCTATGTCAATGCTAGTTTAACTCTTAGTATAATGATCGTGTGTTGGTTGGCTAATGATGTTAGTATTAGATTTGGTTATAGTTGTTGTAAGCCTGATCGGGCGAGTAGGTCATCCGCTATTTGTTTTTTCTGCTAGAAGTCGGGGCCATGCAAGTCTTCGTTTGGGCAATAGAGTGCCTGAAGATTCTTCTCAACCGTTTCCAATTCCACGTTCTGGTAGTGCCTTTACTACCCAAACAATATTCCCTATAGATCATTTGCTTCCAGTAGTAACTGAAATACCTCAAACATTAATTACGTTGAATAATAATTAATTAATTAAATGAAAGAGTTTAATCAATGGTTAGTCAATGAATGATAAAAGGCTAATGAGCCTAATTCATTAAGGAATTTTATAACCTCTAAACATACATACATAAACAAGTATGTATAGTCCAAATTGGGTACTAAACCCCACATGAAATAATGGATGAAAGAGGGAACATTTATAAGGAGGAAACAACTTCAAAAGTTAATATAACTTGTACCACATTAATGCATGATTTAAGATCACAATCATGTGAGATAATGATGTAACCAACATTATATTGTTACAATGAATAGTAAAGTATACCAATTACTTAAAAACATAATGAATACACAAGAAATACACCTTAGGACAATGTAACAACACATGTTACAACCTAACACATGAAATAAGTCCATATGTACAACATTCAAGTCCTTAATATTATAAGACAAAGATGACAAGGCAACCCCCCTAAAATATCTACAATGTGGGCATCAATGGATGAATAGTACACCATGAGTCACCAAATTTTTACATAATTGAAGGGAAATATCTTGATTGAGTCATGACACTCTCATTTGGCACCTTACACTTGAAACACTTTAACAAGTTAAACTCCTTTCCTCCCTTTTTTTCTCTTGTTCCAGCTGAGAACTCCACCCTCCTTCTTTCTTGGTTTCTTCATCTCTTTTGGAAGTTCTTCAAGCACTCAACAATGGTGATTTGAACTCCTTACACCTTTCCTTTAAAAACTTCCACTTTACTTCATCCACTAGTCAAGGAGAGCATGGATCTAACCTTTTATTAGACAAAAATAGAAATTTCAACACATTTTGAAGGTAAAAATGTGCCATCCAAGCAAAGGAAATGAATCCTAACTAAGACCAATCAATACAAGGTAAAAATGTGTTTTAAGCTTCAAGCCTTCATTTACTTTGTTTACGGCAAAAAAGGAGAGCTTCTTCTAACTTATTTTATTCACTTATTTCCTACACAAAATGTGATATTCATCAAACTCAATGGATGGCTGAAAGTAGCTTGGAGTTCTACCTAAGGTAAAGTCTTGAAAAAGACGCTTTAAGTGCTTAAACCTTATGCTATCCATAGATTTACTCAAAAAATAACTTCCTACATATTTTTATCTAGTTGGCTAAAAGTTTGGAAGGGAAAGAACTCATCTTGTGAGCCTTAAGGTAAACCTCCTTCTTCATGAACATTTTTTGTGTCTTAAACTTTAGATCTCCTTTGGTAATGTTATGGTGTCATAAGACCATAAATTTGTTCTTCATTCTCTTATTATTAACATGGCCAAAATGGAGCTTCAAGTTCCTTTGGTGTTTGGCTGCAAATTCAAAGGAAAAACTAGAAGGAAAAATTCTACCTTAAGAAGGGTAAGTATCTGAACTAAGCCTTAGAGCTTGTTGACTTCCATTTGAGCTTAAAAGTGAAATAAATGTCTAACCTTAACCCTTATGTTTAATTAGGGCCGAGATTTGGTGGAGAAATTCAAAGCTTTGGAGCTTAAGGTTAATATCTTACCTTAATGCTCATTTTATGCTTTAAAGTTGTTCTATGTTAAGAACTCATTATGGTCGTGTATTAATCATGATAAATGGTCAATATGGACCCAAAAATGAACATAAACTCATAATAAAACATTTGGACAAGTTAAATAATCACCTAAGGGCTTAATATCACTTTTACAAAGTGAAAGGGGTCAAAATGTAAATAGCCGAAACTTTGGAGTATGGGCAGTAATTAAGCCTTGGATAGACTTTGGTTTATGGAAATTTTTGGTGTATATTAAGTGTATATTATGGATTGTGTAATAGCCAAATGTTTAGGCTTGATTTATAAGCTTTTTGGTATATTATATGCTTTAAAAGCATAGGTTATAACATAGTTATGTTATTGCCAAAAATCTGGGTTATAAAGGTTGTTTGGAGGAATTTAACACAAAATAAAAGTTGGTAGATACTTAGGAAATGTTGGACTAAGTTAAAGGACAAAATTGACTTTAAAAGTCATTAGGAGTTTACTTAATGGTTTAGTGATCTTGTGATCAAATGGTTAAGTTAAAATTGTAAAGAAATATAATTTAGGGTATCAGGCAGTAATAAAACCGAAAGTTTGGGCTGGTTTGGCTAGTAATGAAAAACTATAAGCTTAAATCAAGTTTTGGAAGTTAATTGTAAAAATTATAAAAGTGTGGGCCAAAGCGCAATTCTGGAAAGTTTGGAGGAGTATAGAATAAAATTGGTCAAATTTGGGAAGAATTAAGGTGTTGGCCAAAGTGAGAAAGAAATATTGAAACTAGAAATTAAATAAGGATTATTGTATAATTGTGAGGATTATAAAACTTATGTGGTCAACCCACAAATATGGGAAAGTTGATATAGAAACCAAAATGACATTAGGGTCTGTTTGGTCATTGCTGAAAGTATATGGAAGGATTTGGAATTTATTAAAGAAGGATTTAAAATTAGAGGATAATTGAATTAGTGGTAAATTGCAAAGATTGGAAAGATTGTATGGACAAACAGTAAATAAGGAAAAATCTAGGCAGGATTCAAATTTATAGACAGATTGGGTGCTATTTGATTATTGGAGAATTTGGAAGTGGAACTTAGAAATAATTAAGTAAGGAAATAAAACTATAGGTTATATAAGCATAAAGGTGTTTAATTGTAACCTGTGGAAGACATTTGGGGTTATAATGTAATAAACAAAAATATTAGAGCACATGGAAATGTTATGCGTGACATATTAAAGGAATACCTAGGAAAGTAACATAAGTTGATATGTCACATTTGGATGAATGATAACATATAATATATAATATAAGTGTATGTATATATAAGGATTATAATATAAATTAAGAGGAACCTTATAAAGAGGGAGACATGTTATATAAGAATTATAATTCTTGGAGCATAAACTTGCATAAACTTAAGGGACATAAAATAATACATTAAGTATAAACATAATTGTGAAATGAAAGAGTTAATAAAGATTAAGAGAGAACCTTACAGCTCACATAAAATAACGAAAATGTAATAGTAAAACGTTTCACAAAGATGATTAAACATTATACGGAGTGATAATAAATTAACGCTCTCGGTTAATCGGATTAGGCGACGTCGAATTAGGCCAAGGTATGGTTTTGGGTACCTTGTGTGCTACCGAGTTTACCTCGGCTTGTGTTCTTGTTGTTGTGTGAAATGACTAATAAGATGATTGCATGGAAACGGATTATTGTATTGTTTGCGTTATTGCAATTGCTAACTTTGACTTTTATGTGATGATCTACTAACTATACCTTAGAGTAGATATAAACATACACAAGGAACATAACGGTGGAAAATACAAAGAGGATTAAGAAGAAGGAAATATCTAACGATGAATGAATTTGAGGATTACTCGCTAACCTACTTATTCGACATCCGATACCGTGATGACTCGAACTAACTTTGACACTTCTAACAAACTTGGTTACTAGGGGTGGAAGGAAATCCGGTGGTACCGGCCGCACTTGGTGTATTGGTTGGATGACGGTATCTGCATCAGATTTGGGCTCCACCAATCGTGTCTTCGGACTTGGACATCCCAGGGCCCAGAGGTTGGCTTAGCGTCTTTGACTCCTACTCATTAACGGGGGAAATTTGATTGTCAAGCGCCATACAGACGGTCATGCATTTGAGATTTTGATACTCGCCTAATAAGGTTCAAACAATACCCGACTAGTCATGCGTCACACTGACGGTCATACATTTGAGAGTTTGATACTCGCCTAGCAGGGTTCATAAATCCCGAACACATTTGATATTCGACTTGGAAAGTGACAATCCCATTGTGTGGATTGTCCGAGGATAATTGGTTAAGGTCGTATTTGAAATTCCAAATATAATCTCAAGGCCGAGGATTGAACAGAGAACTGGCTGGTTAAATTTCATGTCATACTCATGTTTTTTATTGGATTGTTTGATTGTCGTTATATGTTGGTATGTTGTGTGTTTACGATACTTACATATATTGTTGAATAAAATGAACCGCATGTATATTGACTAAGTAGTCGTGTGTAGCCCAATAGCTAGCAGGTTACACGTTATCATACTCAGTAGTTGTGCTGAGCCTGTTGTGGTCTAACCATTTCAGGTACTTGATGAAGACGGGACCGTCCGGAGTGTAGACGGGTAAATATAGTATGGGTATACTTTTGATTTTGCTTATACCTTGGATAGGTTTACACCCTCTTTTGTAGATGAGTTGGTTAGTTGGAACCAACCTTGTATTTTGATTTGGGATTTGTAGAAACTCGGTATGTTAATATTATGGAGTTGTATGTTGGTATTATTCCAGTTTATCAGACCGTTGCATTTGAGTTTGAAAGGCCTTGTCCGTCACGTGGGTAACTGACGGCGGTAACACCACAAGTTTGTTGAAATTCTGATACGATTATACTTAAGTTAGTCGTGCTAATTACCGCTAAGTATTTGATTATTGATTAGGGTGTTACAGTAATCTACCGAGTACTTTATGCATGTTGTTTGTATGCTCTAGGTCTGGCTACTAGCCGCAACTTGTTCTCCGAATGGAACTCCATCTAAATCTAATTAATATATGTTTAGCCTTTGGAAAAAAAAAACATAAAATCTACTCTCACCGGTGTCGAATGTACTGCTCAACGGGGTGTGCATCGAATCTGCGTCTTTTATAATATTATCTTCATAAAAGATGCTAGTGTTGTATATGTAAGAATCAAAAGTTATTTTACGATTGCACAATATTCTTTACCCTAAACTTAGCGGCAATTTGCAACCAAATATCACATTCACTACTTCTGCAGATGTGGGGGGTATGAGTAGCTGCCCATTTCCTGAGTGTCGCACCTACCCAACACTCATTAAGGTCTCTGATAACAGTTCCAAGGTTAGTCCCCACATCAACAACTAAACCTGCACCAACATTAATCTTAAAATTTCTACCTCTTTGTTCGCTCGCTGCATGAGTTGTGATCCTCCCTAGCTTTGGAAGAGCTTCTTTCTCTAGCTCATGGAGAAATCAAATAGCAGAATCCACTATTTTAGATATTTGTCTTGCTTCTCTGTTTAGCATCAATGACCTCATTGTAACACCCCAACTCGTAATCCGAATAATAACTTCTAATTAACCGTACCAGCATCCGACAAATCGTAACGGAAATAAGAATTCAATAACCGGTGTTACCGCCGTCAGTCACTCACGTGACTGACAAGACCTTTCAACAACAAGTCATGGTCTGAATGACTGGAAATCCAATATAAACACCATTTACAATAATATACTGAGTTATACTAGTTTTCAATCCCAAAATACAAGTCCAGTTTCTTCTTAGCTAACAAGTACACATGTGTTTAAAGATGTTCAACATATATTTACAACCAAAAGTATTCCTAAAAGCTTCCAACCTCGTCTACTTTCCGAACGGGTCCCGTCAACGATCAAGCACCTGAAAAATGTTAGGCCCAAACGGGCTCAGCACAACTTGTTGGTATGGAAACGTGTAACCCAAGGGGTGCCAAGATACACTCAACTAATTGTCTAGTGAACATGCAGTTCATTATTAAACAATATAATGTAATGCAGTAAACACGCATCATGGTATCATGTAATCACATTCACAAAATAAAACAATATAATCAGACAAGAGTACGACTTCAATATAATAAGTCAGTCTCTGTTCATACCAAGGTCATGAGATTTTAATTAGAATCTCGTTAAGCGACCACAAACTCATAAATCTTCTTCAAATCCACACAATGGGATTATCTCCTTCCAAGTCAACACAACTCAAGCGGGTATGTATAAACCCTGTTATATAAGTGTTAGTTTACCAAATGAACAACTGTCACAATGACGTAATGTTTAGATCACGTCCGGTAGCAGTGAGCTGTTGGACGATCGGAGTCAATCACTAACTCAAGGATACCAATACCACGCTCGGTAGCACTATGCAAGTGGGCGATCGAATTCAATCACTGACTCAAGGGGACCATGTCCGAAGACCACGACCTAACCAAGAATGGATCTGATACAGATACCGCTCCCAAACAAATACGCATGTGGCCGGAACCATCCCAGACTCCTCTCTTTTCAATAAAAAAAATTGTTAGAAGTTTAAAGGAACATTAGTCCTACTTCTAGTATGATAGTTCGACCATCCCGTTTTTGGATGTCGACCAAGTATTGAAGGGAAGTTAGTGAGATAAATATCACACAATTCCGCGTTAGATAGTTTGTATGTTCGAACCTCTAAAGTTCTCTATTCGTTTCATATGTATTGTATGTGTGTTCATGTCTATTCTAAGGTGTACTTAGTAGCACACCATACAAAAGTCGAGATCAAAGAATTACAATAATACAACCAATACAATAGTCCGGTTCCAAGCAATTATCTTAAGGTCGTTCCATAATAAACATTTAGCACACAAGCCGATAATAACTCGGTAACACGCAGGGTACATGAATCCATACCGTTCACCAAAGAATCTCATCTAGATCCCAGGTGTCGTCCCGACTATTGTCTCGACTATCCCGATCCTATAATTGGATTAACCAAGAGTGTTAATTATTTACTACTCTCCTTACAATGGTTTCTCGTACACGTTCTCTCGTATAATGCTCTCTCGTATACGTTTCTCTAGTATAACGTTTTCCTCTTAATTAAACTTCCAATTATATATATATTCGTTAAATTCTCAATGTCACACTTTATAATATACTAATCCTCTTAGTATATATATATCCCAATATATATATATATATATATATATGTATATATATATATATATATATGTTTAAAATTCTCAATGTCACACTTTATAATATACTAATCCTCTTAGTATATATTATATCCCAAATATATATATACATACATACATACAATTATATTTGTTTATATTGTATGTTTCATTCACCCAAATGTCACATAACCATCTTACTAGTCCTTATGATATTTCCTTGTTATGTCATGCATACTTATGTCCATATACTCGGATCTTTTGTTTACTACACTTTAACTCCAAATATCATCCATAGTTTTACAACTTAATATCTTAACACTTATATAGCATATAGTTCTGACTTCCCACCTAATTATTCTCAAATTACATTTTTTATTTCTTCCAAATACCAAACAACACCTAATCTATCCAAATTTTGAATTCACCCCCAAACTTTCATAATTTAGGGTTTGGCCCCATAATATTTCCATTCTTTACAATTTACCACCAATTAAATTATCTTTAATCCTAATTCCTCAAATAATTTAATCCCAAATATTCCCACACATTATCAGAATTACAAACAGACCTCAAGTCCTAGTTTTGGTTTCTACACCAACTTTATCATATTTATGGTTTTACCCCACCATTCCTTATAACCTTGCAAATACACCATAATTCCTACTAACAAATTTCAAACTTAACATTTCTTTGTCAACACTGTAACACCCCTCTCCTTAAACACGATATAATCTCTCACGTAGCAATAAATAAAACGTCTTACAGCGGAAGAACAAATAACAATAATAATACTCACTCGGGTGTCACCGGCCATTACTCGCCCATGCGAGCAACAAAGCCAAACTCTATCCAACTTCCAACATAAACAAACTACTAACCGCTGTGATAACGAGAAAACTCCTATACATCATACTAGGTCCATAAACCATAAACATCGACAAGTGAGCGTCTACCCAAACCTGAATATACATAATCGTATCATATTACAACTCCATGTGCGGTAATTAAAATAAACTCTAATTACCATGTTCCCGCACTTCGGCTTCGACAATAATCAACAACCTGCATAATGGTGTAGTATCAGCGATAGACGCTGAGTATGTCGGGCCTGGACCCTAATGGTCACTTAGTCATTTTAACCATCTTATTATTAGATTGGTTTCATGCTTTACCATTTTACAATTATAATCAATATTGTATACACATGTATAATATACATAATCATCCATCCAAACATTCATAACCACTTAACCATCCATCCAATTCAAACAGTCATAAAATCTCACAACAACAATTGTATATCGAACGTATCGAAATAATAACAGTATAATGTACAATATACAATCGCCGTAGCGTTCACCATCCATTGTTAATTTAATTTAATTTGGCCTTCAAGGCCCCATCCATATCAAACTGATTACAGTATAATGTACAATGTACAATCGCCGTAGCGTACAGTTTCCATAGTTAATTTACCTTGGCCTCTAAGGCCCCATCCAACCATGTTTAATTGATACCAGTTAGGCGTCATGTTAAGACAACCCGATAACCTCACCATGGACAATAGTCCTCCCGTACACACAAAGGTGCTCATTTCGCCAGAGGTCCGGAGGCCCCTGACTATTCACTTATGTCTCGTAAGACGTCCATATAAAAGGTCGTAGCCACCTGACCCACGATCCAAATAGGGCTCGTATGGGTATAACCTGGAGCGGAACCCGATCGGGAACCCCTCAGTGATCACAAATGCGCAACCAAGTAGTTCGTAAACTACCGGGATTCCTCACCTCAACTCATACCATCTCTCTCTCATAATGTTTAAGATATGCTCTTAGTCTTATGGAGAATAATTATTAGTTAGCTGCCCAATGGGTCTCACGCATACCTAGAAGTAATCTAGGTTATATTCATGTTCGAGATCCATGCTCTAGAGACCGACAATGTCGTGACTCGTCCCTAAGTATTTTACTTAGGTTACCATATACTTAATATTAATACTATGGTATTATATCAAGTAACCGTCATGTTATCACATTAACGTATATGTATGTTTATATAAGTCGATCTATAGTCGACGTAGTGTTAGTCCCGTGGGACACTCGTGCATAAATAAATAATGCAGTAACACTTAATCACATACATGTATCCACACACATCACACAAGTTATATCAACCAAATCCGAGCCCAAGGAGTTTCCTTAGGACAACTCAGATCAAACCCCTTTACATACCGTTCACCAAGACCTAGGATGCGCAGTGTAGACCACTAGCTCGTCAAGCGCCTCCGTCTGAAGTATGATCTAAACGGTAATAAAACTATAAGTCAGTCTCCATGACTAACTACATCCGGTATTTCCGAATAACAAGTAACCCCGACAGTTCATCCCCGGATTTCTACAGTTATTTGTTACGGGTTTTTTTCTAAACCGGTCGGCTTTGTTACTAAAACTCGTAAGTCAAAATATTTCGACTGTTAAGTTTAATTTGTTATATTTCTTTAATCTTATTCACCCTTTTATTTAGGTATATAACCTATAGTTGCATGTATGCATGCATTATCTATTATATTGTATTATTTATCCACCATCCATTATAATACATTGTATTACATAATCCATTATCTTAGCAAATTATATTTGCATTCAAAAACTCATAACTTATAGTTTGTAACTATTTTTTTAAAATAACCACCACCATTATATTATAGGTTTCCAACCATAATATATCCATCCTTATATATTATCCTTGTATATGTGTATATTTACCATATAGGTAGTTCCATGAGTTATAAAAACTCTTATATTATATGTTACATTTTTATCATCTTATATTAGATTATTTATTCCCACTTGTTGTATATATTATACAACTTATATGAAGATATTATCCTAATATTATGTAAAATTTATGTTGTATAATTACAACTCCTAAGGTTTATCAATAATCACCTCGTTTATAAATCTTATTATTTATAGTTTGTCACATTATTTAATGTGAATATCCTTACTTGTATTAATTCCATCTAAACCATATACTTGTTATAACATTTATAACATTATACCATAGTCTAAAATTCATTTCCAACTCTTAGTCATCGGTACAGCCCTTTAATTTATGTAAATTTCATTTTGACCACATAACATTATGACAATGTTATACCATATACTAATATCATATAATATGATATTTTATTTCTTTAATTTTAACCTATAGTTTTTATACAAAACTATTTAATATTCCGCATGGGCACCATATCAAAACCTTATTCTTTGCCATAATCCATAGTTTCCTTTATTTACAAAATCACCCCATAATTTATACCCTTGTTATATATTACCATTATAATTAACATTTTAACCTAATAATATAACCCATGGTTATATATCTAAAAATACCGAACCACCCACCAATTCCTATAATTGCCATGCCATTGGCCCATTATTCTATATAGTTTATTTATACATATAGTTTATAAATCAAAAACTATTATACATATACCTTATTAAATACTCTTATATAATTCTAAAAATCACCAAATTTCACCAAAGGGTTATAATTACCCTTACTAACCATATACTTTGGTATATTTCATTTCCACCCCATCTTTTATTCCAAAGTGTCATAATGACATGATAACTATATATTATACATATATAGTTTATTTTAATTCCAAAATCAACCCAATAAATTCCTAAAAATTCCTAATAGCCCATGGTGTTTATAATACCATTTTACACCCTTAATTTTTGGTAATAACATATATACCACATATGTTATAAAATTGTTACAATTAAATACTTATCTTATTATAAAACCTTAAATAAGTTATCTAACTTATTTAATTTGGTCATAACCTACCATATGGTCAAGGTTGACCTCCTTAATATTTCCTTGACCATCTATTTCCATAAATTATGGTTTGCACCCATACTTTCCAGGAATTACCATTTAACCCCAAAACTTTATAAAATCTTATAGTTTTTATTTAAACTCCTTTTAACCTTTAATTTGGCTTAATTATTATAAAGCCCCCAATTTAATTTAATTACACCTAACACCCCAATTCCTTGCGGTAATAATTAAGTTACCTAAACTTAATTAAAAGCTTATAAATGCATAAATAAAATGGCCTAAAGTACATGGCCTTATTACAAACATTAGCTTATAAAATAAATTACACATAAATGCCCAAAAATGCATTAAACTCTCGGCCTTACACACATCTTTTCTTTATTTACCAATTTTCCACATAATGTCTTAAATTCGACAATTATGCTAATTAATTAGTTATAAAATTTACTAAACCATTCCTTAATCACCTAAGGTCAAAATAAGACCCTAATAATCCATTTCACTCACGGCATATATTATACAAATATGTATAAGCACATATTAATATACCAAGTGAAGGTTTAAGTGATTTATACCATGTTTTTGCCTAGTTAAGGCCTTGTTTGGCCACAGCCTGCTTAGGATAAAATTTCCACAGCATCATCTACATGTTTTCAAACAAAAATTAAGGCATGATTAGTCTCCAAGCAAGATCTAACCATAAGAAGTGTTTAATGTCAATTTTCAAGGTAAATTTACCTTAGAATACGAAGGCAAGAAGAGGTTGTCTTCGGCCTATATTTACAGTAGGTAAATATCATCAAAAGAGCTACTAAAACCAAGCTTTAAACTGGTATAACTCAGATTAGAAGATGGCTAATTTTTACCTTGTTTAAAATGCCTAAAATGGTGTTTTTGGCTTGGATCTGGCTATACCTTGAAGCTCTTGATATACCAACTGAATAAGTATGTTAAGATGAAGATTATAAGCTTAGAAAACAAAGTTTCCAAACCGGAATTGAAAGGAATCAAAGGATAAGTGCTTAAAGCACATTTTTATACCTTAAGAACAAGATTAGATTTCTCCACCTTCTTCCCTTGTTAATGCCGAGATACACCCTCCATTTAACCTCCAAAACAACCTAAGAACATTGATGGAAGTGATTGATGCTTTGCTCCATGGAAAGAGGAAAGAATTGTGAAGAAAATGAACATAAAATGACTAATTAAGCTTACCTAGGTAGCAAGGTGTTCTTCTATGTTCTTGGTGAGTTAGCCACGGTTTGGAGAAGCCAAAGGGAGAGTGTGAAGCTGCTGTGTCGGCTGGGAAGCAAGGCAATGAGAGAAATTAAGCTAGTTTTGCCTTTAAGCTTATTTTAAGTTACTTTAGGAATAGTAATTAGTGACTCATCTAATTAGCTAGTTAATTGTTTATAGGTAGCTTAATGAGTGGGCATAGCAGCTGTATGAGGTCGGCAGCCCTTGTTCAAGGCAATGGGTGACTTTGACCATAGTTAAATTAAGTACTTAAATGTTATTTTTTGTACTATTCATACTAAATTGCCAATTTGATTTTATTTTCAAACTTTGATTTAGACTTCATAATATAGTCTATCATGTCACATTAATGTTATAAAGAACTTAATATAGTCTTTACAGTGACAAAAAGTCATTATCTTAGAGCTCATACACAAAAAATGTGTTTTAAGGAATTTTAGTGCACATTTTGAGTCGCAGGGTGTTCTGAGCTCTGTTTTCTTTGAGAACAGTTTTTTGTGTTCCTTACATGATATTTGATCATGTAATCCAATTTTTTTAAAATGAGGTCATTAGACCTTTAAGGTTTTCTTAGAGCACATTTTTGCCCTTCTTGACCTTGAAGCATGTAAATGCTTGTTCTTTGTGTTGGGTGTTGTCCAACAATTGTAATATGTTTAGTTATGTGTTAATATCTTAGGACAAGTTTTAGGTCCTAAGAAGTTCATTTGGGTATTTATTTACCCTAAACAGTCAAAGGGTGCAACATCTTGCTTTGTGTTGACCACTGTTGTTCTTAGTTGACTTTTAAGGCATGTTTAGGCCTTAACTAATGTGATTAGATGTTTAGTCCATGTTTTATTAGTTTAAGGTATTTCAATCTACCCCCCTTAAAAAGACTTCGTCCCGAAGTCGCTTAATCAAATAGGTAAGTATATAAATGTATAACTACCCATTATTCCCATAATGTATATCTATGTGATATATCATTTACACACATCGTATTGCGCTTATACAGCACATAGCCATCACTTTGTGGCGTTAGTTGAATCATATATGGATATAGGTGATCCATCAGCACCATTATTTCCTATCAATTCTACAAACCCTGACAACCTCTCCGAGGTGTCCATAACATACCATCGTTCCACATTCCATATCTAATGATTCATTTTGTATCTAAGCGATACCATATGTAATCATTCTACAAAGCAATATAAATATATATATATATCACAAGTAGCATAAGAAAAGTATTACACACATGGGTGTAAGTACAACATTCAAACATGTATCTCATAAGATACACACATACAAGTGCAATCACACACAAACAAACCAACAACGTACGCCCCGCGTACCAAACATAACCAACAAAACCTCGTATACCCCGCATACCACCAATTCACTGTATGCCATGCATACGAAACAAACAAACAAACAAACCTTGTATGCCCCGCATACCACAAACCACTGTATGCCCCGCATACGAAACAACAAAACTCAGTGCACACACGTGCACAGCCAAGAGGCTCTACCCCCCTTAAAAATGGTTACGCCCCCGTACCCCACAAGTATACAACAGCTGCTCAACAAGGAGCGCTGGATACTTGGCTCTTATAGAGTTTACCACCTCGTGGATTATCCTCATATCCGAGAGACGGGTATGACTCTAGCCCTTCCGGGCTCCATAATACATAAAGAGTGAGGCACTGAATTAATTGTGCTCTCTCCCAAGTTCGTTCTAATGGGCCCATTCGCTCCGTATGGGTTGCAGACCCATGAACATAGGCTCAATCTGCCTCTTTCCATTGCTGCGTATCCTCTCATTTGGATCACTAGCATACATGTGTGTGTCTTCTCTCACTGATATTCAGCTTGAGGTGTAATATGACATTGGCTATTGTTAGTACTTAGTGCTCTTTGCACTTATCTTAGTAATATTAAGACGTACCAGCCTACATGTCCACGAAGATAAAGCCTGTCATCCGTGTCTCCAAGTGGTTTCGTTCCGGAGTAACACACTGTTGTAGTTCTTTGATACACACTCGTGTTGATATCCATTGCATCTTCCTGTATTCCCACTAGATTAATAACTGCACAAGTGCAATACCAAAACACTCAGTCTCACAGAGTGCAGAGGCGTAAACTCTCATCAGCTAATATCTAATGAGTCCAACAGATAAGATGAGCGAATTATCATGTGAGTGGTACATTCCAAGTCCATTGTTCCTTACTTAAGGTATCTGCTAGTATATTTAGCTTTGTCTCTCATCATTGTGTAGTCACGCGTTTATGTCCACATCATCTGGTAGGTTTCCTCTGGATTGCAAGTATTTGCTCGATCCTTATGAGGATTCTACATAATACTCGTCCATAATGGGGTTTTCCTGTTTCTATCCTTAGTGTTCACGTCCTTGAAAGGTTTCATTGTCTTCACTGTATACTGTCTACTTCTCTCTGTTGAAGGTTCTTGATTTCTCTAGCCCGTTGATTTAACTGCGGCTCTTCTCGTCCATCTTCGAGGTAATCTGTATCACTGTCCTTAGTATGGAGTTGACTACTTCTCATGTTCCTAACACTACTTGTCTACTTGCATGGGGTACTGTACTGATACATTACTACTTACCCGACTAACTCATAAATAAGTTTGTCAGGCCCACATGCTCCTATCGGAGTGCAGTCATCCCATGTCTCGTTTAGTAAACTGGTAATGTATGTCACACGGGTATTGTGAAGTATTTTGTTGCCAATCTCCCTTTGATGGATATCCTCCTTTTTTTGTTGTTTATTAGTTCATGTTATCGGTCATCTTGTTGTAAGTGTTATTGCTCTAGTGGCATCAGTGGTAATTCGTGCCATAAGCCGGTGTTATTCAGCTCGGTGTAAGTAAAATTCGTGCTATATCTAGCAAACTTGGTTCTCCTAATTCGATCTCATTGAGTGCAACACATATTCCCTTTTCTCCATGTTTATCATGATCATATCTCATCCATAGTTCATATTCATTCCCTCATCCGTTTAATTGGATATATTACAGATTGCATAATAGCTTGAGCAACTTGGCTCTTCACTTCCCAACCATCCTCACTGACGGTGGTGCATCTACAAAGGGTATGCTTGTCCGTAAGGACTAAAAATTCATCACTAGTAGTGATTAGCATTAAATGCGGGTATACACTGATGGTATTTGGCTAATAAGCCCTGTCTGAAAATTCTCGAACAAGTTAAGCTGGTGTGGTTTACAATCACAGTGGCTGTATAATTTCTCCAGTTGCATAGGTTTCTAATCTCAGGGTTTGTATGAAAAATATGAAAATAATTTTGTTTTATATATATATATAATAAAAGATTAAAAAGTAGTAGTTGCAGTTGCAGTAGCAGCACTTGCTCTGTCAAGTGCGCAAGGCAGATGGAAATTTCAGTGGTTTACTTGTCATAGCGCTTGCAATAGCAAGTGCGCCATGCAGGTGGAAATTCTGGTTCAGTAATTACCGGTCTCATTGACTCTGCGTCGTCGAGTATGGGCTACATGATAATGTAAGCTTTAACATCCTGTTATATATAATCCGTCAAGGTTCTAAAGTTACTCGCATCGAGTCCACATAACTAGTATCAAAAGTCATACACCAAAGGCGAGTGGTCAATGACACACTCCCACATACTTATAACATAACTCTGTCTAACATCCAAGGTAAGTACGCAACATATTAAGCAAAAGTCTTCCACCAGCGGTCTCACGGAGTTCAGGGTACTCATGCCCTAACGACTCCTTTCCCTTTCTGGGCTCCAGCATCAGTAGATGTCTGGCCATCCTGACCGCCTCGTGGCACTCCAGATCCTCCAACTGAGGTCTTCTGAGTATTCCTTGCTGGCCTATAGTTACGGCTCTCAGGGTTCATCCAGCACTCGAATTCCCGGTGGCCCTCTTTCTTGCAACACCGACACTAAACTTTACGGCCATTGCAGTCAACCCCAGGATGATCCTTCCCACAACGCTTGCAATAGAAATGGCGCTGGGGTTGTCCGGTGTCTGATGGTATTATTTAGTTTAAGTTACAATATGATGATATAAAGGTTAAGGTCACATTTGAATTTAAGAGGTAGGTGATCTCACCCTTAGGAGGTGCAGATCTCAGAGGCTGAGCATCTATAGCTGGGCCGGTCAACCGAAGGACGGGCTCTTTCCCCTTCGCTCCCTGGTGACCCTGCTGCCCTTTCTTCTGAAAGAATTTCCTGTTCAAGGTTTCGGGTCAGCATTCATAAGATATTTAATATGATAAGTAATTTAGAATGGGATAAGTCCTTACTTTCCCTTCTTCTGGCTATCACCTGGAGATGCTCCTCCACCTTCAGACTCTCCTCTAGGGTTCTTTCTCTTCTTGGCCCCGAGAGTCTCTTCCCGAGTCTGGAGCATCAGCTCCGTCCTCGAGGCAGCATCATAACACTCCTGGAATCTCATTGGTAAGTTCTCACAAGGTTAAACGGTAGTGTAGTAAGTAAAGAATTTATGGCTTTCATGTTAATACCTGGATGGTAGTGTAGAGGGTAGCACCCATCGCCATCTGGATGCGAAACAACAATCCCCCCGGAACTTCTCGACCTTCACGGTCTCTGAGTAATCAACACCGGGAATAAAGTCCAGTAGACCAATGAATCGAGCGTAGTACTCATCCACGGTCAGACCTCCCTGGGATAATGTCTCGAACTCATGGCGCTTCTTCTGCTTGAGATGCGCCGGGTAGTACTTCCCCCTCAGCAACTCGACAAAGGCAGCCCACGAAAAGTCGGGCATAGCCAGGTGATGGTCCTTGACCAACCTCCACCAAGTGCTGGCTGCATCCTTCAGATGGAAAGCAGCAATGACGACCTTCTGGCCGGCAGGTACTTGCAAAGCTTCGTAGGTCTTCTCATGTTCAACAATGAAACGCTCTAAGGCTACGGGGTCTGGCTCCCCTGAATATGTAGGTGGTCGGGTCCCAGTAACAGACTTGAGCCAGTTTGTTTCCCTGGGCTGTGGCGGGTGGGCTGGTGCTCCTCCTATCTGAGTACCCAGCTGTGCGAGATCGGCGGCAATCGTCTCAGCAACTCCTGGTATCTCCGGGTCACCGCCTCCACCTCTACCGGTACCACGCCCTCTAGTTCCCCCAGACATCTGTAGTACAGAATGTCACATAAATACTCGGTAATTTACCGTACGCAACCAGTAGATATTGAATTGCCTTTAAAGGCCAATATATCACACAATTTGCGTTACTAGTCACAATATCTCTTAAGACGAGTCGTCTCGTACCTCACAAACGTTTCCCATAATTTCCCAAGTCCTAAGCTCACTGTCTTAACCTATTTTCCTCGTCATCAGAGCGGTACTCCGCTCTGATACCACTTTTGTAACACCCCTCTCCTTAAACATGATATAATCTCTCACGTAGCAATAAACAAAACATCTTACAGCGGAAGAACAAATAACAATAATAATACTCACTTGGGTGTCACCGGCCATTACTCGCCCATGCGAGCAACAAAGCCAAACTCTATCCAACTTCCAACATAAACAAACTACTAACCGCTGTGATAACGAGAAAACTCCTATACATCATACTAAGTCCATAAACCATAAACATCGACAAGTGAGCGTCTACCCAAACCTGAATATACATAATCGTATCATATTACAACTCCATGTGCGGTAATTAAACTAAACTCTAATTACCCTGTTCCCGCACTTCGGCTTCGACAATAATCAACAACCTGCATAATGGTGTAGTATCAGCGATAGACGTTGAGTATGCCGGGCCTGGACCCTAATGGTCACCATCTTATTATTAGATTGGTTTCATGCTTTACCATTTTACAATTATAATCAATATTGTATACACATGTATAATATGCATAATCATCCATCCAAACATTCATAACCACTTAACCATCCATCCAATTCAAACAGTCATAAAATCTCACAACAACAATTGTATATCGAACATATCGAAATAATAACAGTATAATGTACAATGTACAATCGCCGTAGCGTTCACCATCCATTGTTAATTTAATTTAATTTGGCCTTCAAGGCCCCATCCATATCAAACTGATTACAGTATAATGTACAATGTACAATCGCCGTAGCGTACAGTTTCCATAGTTAATTTACCTTGGCCTTTAAGGCCCCATCCAACCATGTTTAATTGATACCAGTTGGGCGTCATGTTAAGACAACCCGATAACCTCACCATGGACAATAGTCCTCCCGTACACACAAAGGTGCTCATTTCGCCAGAGGTCCGGAGGCCCCTGACTATTCACTTATGTCTCGTAAGACGTCCATATAAAAGGTCGTAGCCACCTGACCCACGATCCAAATAGGGCTCGTATGGGTATAACCTGGAGCGGAACCCGATCGGGAACCCCTCAGTGATCACAAATGCGCAACCAAGTAGTTCGTAAACTACCGGGATTCCTCACCTCAACTCATACCATCTCTCTTCATAATGTTTAAGATACACTCTTAGTCTTATGGAGAATAATTATTAGTTAGCTGCCCAATGGGTCTCACGCATACCTAGAAGTAATCTAGGTTATATTCATGTTCGAGATCCATGCTCTAGAGACCGACAATGTCGTGACTCGTCCCTAAGTATTTTACTTAGGTTACCATATACTTAATATTAATACTATGGTATTATATCAAGTAACCGTCATGTTATCACATTAACGTATATGTATGTTTATATAAGTCGATCTATAGTCGACGTAGTGTTAGTCCCGTGGGACGCTCGTGCATAAATAAATAATGCAGTAACACTTAATCACATACATGTATCCACACACATCACACAAGTTATATCAACCAAATCCGAGCCCAAGGAGTTTCCTTAGGACAACTCAGATCAAACCCCTTTACATACCGTTCACCAAGACCTAGGATGCGCAGTGTAGACCACTAGCTCGTCAAGCGCCTCCGTCTGAAGTATGATCTAAACGGTAATAAAACTATAAGTCAGTCTCCATGACTAACTACATCCGGTATTTCCGAATAACAAGTAACCCCGACAGTTCATCCCCGGATTTCTACTGTTATTTGTTACGGATTTTTTTCTAAACCGGTCGGCTTTGTTACTAAAACTCGTACGTCAAAATATTTCGACTGTTAAGTTTAATTTGTTATATTTCTTTAATCTTATTCACCCATTTATTTAGGTATATAACCTATAG